>JAAFCF010006680.1:15533539-15638548 GCA_013389785.1 Helicorthomorpha holstii
CTTTGTCACCTTTGTATTTCAACAACATTACCTTGTTTAGTAGATTTTAAACCGTAAATATCTGAAGTAAAGTTCACACCATTTGTTACAAGCAAACTGGGCGCACAAAACAGAAATAAACAACAACAAAAATAAAATACATATTTTGTTTATCAGTGGACCATATTTCATTTACAAGCAATTTTAAAAGATCAAAGCTATCAATACAAATGGGAATTTAAAAGTTTCGTTTTTAACAATCAAATTTCAAACGAAATATAAATTTTGGAGAAAGAAAAATAAAATTTTTACATTTTGTCAATATGTCGCCAATAAAAAAAATAAGAGATCACATACTGACAGTGAAAAGTAATGCCAACTCACAAAATATTATAATTTTAATATGCACTAATAATCATATGGCACTACTGTCAATAAAGCCAACTGAAGTCTCGTCATTTTACATAATTCATCAATCATCATTACCTACACCGATCAATCTTTACAATATTTATTTACCTATACAAGATACAAGTTTTTCATTTACAAGTACTGATTGAAATTTATCGTATTCCAAGAATCATTTTTAGCTTTTAAAATCAAAAAAAAAAAAAGATTGAGCTGTTGACTTGAGAGAACTTTTAAAATTCTTCCTTCTTCATAATATCTTAACATGAGCCATCTTAATTTTTTTCGAATTTTTACGCATTGAAATGCAAAAATAAACACAACGTATCTTAATTTTCTTTTTTGAGATTCCCAGTGGCTTGCACAACTTCAAAAAATTTATTGGCTATTAATAATACGAGTTTTTATCTAAAAAAAAATAACAACTGTACATCTGAAAACACTTGGCCATTTCACATTAACATTTCTCTCTTAAACATCGCTTTAAGATTTAAATTATGGCATATGTTGAATGAAACTGTCAAACGTTAACTCTTAGGACGTCAATGATTTAATAAATCAGTTAACAAAACAGTATGTTGTCTAAAGCGGTTGCGGTCTTGAAGATGAAGATTCACTGGAAACAATACTTTAAGCATTAAATTAAAGCTTACTGTAAGCATTAAACTACTTAAATGATGAAGTATACAGTAATAATGTAGACGTTTTTTATTGTGAAATCACAAGTGCCCTACAGAAGAAAATTGGTGTTGCAAGGCTACTATTCGGGTACCATACAAATCTTAAAAGATGAAAATATCTTAAGTTAAAATTAATTTTGCTTTCATAATACAGTATTATTCTACTGAATAAATTGTGACATTTTGTGACTGTTTTAATTGACTCATCTCTATAAACCATTAAGTAGTTGAACCTTCACAAGATAAAACTGTTTAAATACAAGGTTATTTAAGTGATAATAAAATGCCCTTGCAAATTGCAAGCATTTAAAATGCTAAAATCACATCAATAGTATTCAAAAGTAGCTCAAGAATACACAGAAGTCATAACTGCTTACTACTTTATAACTGTTACACAATTTCCAAGATAATAAAGTGATGATAAATAGTTGTATTAACATATGAAAATAAAATTAAGGATAATATTGCATCACTTTTATGTGAATTTATTCTCACAACTATAAACTGGCAGCCAAATATTCTAATTGTGAGCTATAATGTTTATTGTTAACTTCTTTGAAAAAAGTGCAGTATTGATTTCACATAAACTACTTAGGCTCATTTAGAAATCGAAAAACGTTTCATTAAATAAATTGTGTGACACTCTTCTAATTAGTATGTGACTTTAGCTACAGAGAACAATTAGATACAATCGCTTTGAACTTTTAAATTAATGTATACTGTAAAAAAAACATTTTAACGTTCAAAACTCTTCTTTGATCCAAAACTAATGTTTTTGTAAGCCGAAAAATAGTCAACGAACTGCAAATTTTTTAAGGCCATATGTTTAGCGAGTAAAGTATTGTACTGTAATAATTTTGGCACTTGTGATTTAACAAAAAAAAAATTAACCAGGCAACTCATTGAGTTGTCATTAATCATATTAAATCAAAATGTGATTTTTAAAATGCAGTCTAGAATCTACCGTTAAATGGTGACCGTTAAATTTCGATAGCCCTAATAATTAAAATTTCAATTTCACGCAATATTACTAATATACAGTATTAATGGCGACTGTATAACATTGACACAAGGTTAGGAAATAAAAATAAAGCTTTCTCACAAATTTTTATCTAACACAAAAAGCACTGTTAGCAATTGTAACTGCGTTGCAAATACATCTAGAACTGTTAAAAATTGGTCTAATGATATTAGACCGATTCTAAATAACTACTGCTCCATTTAAAGAGTCTTAAAAAGTTTTGGTTTTTTCTTTAAACTTAAAAATTATGCGACAAACAGTATACATTGCATTACTGACAAAGTGCTGAGAGCTACAACTAACTTAAATTTCAGTTATTTTTCTTCAAAATGAAAATAATCATTTTAATTAATATATTGGCAATCAAATAGTTCATAAACTAAGATAGCATTTTGTCAGTCTTTACAACTAAACGAACATTAACGAAAAATAAAAACAAATTGAGCGTTGTGTTAAAACAATTTTTAACTTAATAACATTTTCTTAAAGTGTTGAGCAAAATTTTCCGAAAAACATCTGCTTACGCGAGACAATGTCAAATCTTAATAAGATATAGAAATTTTAAAAGATTTTAAGGTTTTATTAAAGCAATACTTGTAAATAACTTGTGATTGATGCATAATTATATGGCTCAGTTTCAGAGGACGGTTTTCGTACAAATTGTTAACAAAAAAATGTTTTCTTGTGGGAAATATAGGAAATAAAATTAAAAATTTCTGTAGTGACGACTATCATTTAATATTTCGATGTTGAGTGTTGAAAGATTAAAAAGGAAGCCGAGAATTTCGATTTCAATCATAAATTATTAAGTTTACATAAGTCATTTACGAAGTTATTAATTACCTAACTACACAAAAAACTGATTTGCTTAAAATGTACACGTTTATACACAAACAAAATTGTTTGATGGTGTTCACATCAAATTTAGATTTCACAGGTAATATATTGTCTTAAGAATATCTAAGACATTTACCATTTAATGTCTTATGATGTTAAATTACTCCTGTGTCTGAATACTTTCCCAACTATTTGACCGATGAGTTTCTGGTCTAACAATCAACACAAACGAAAAAAACATTTTTCTCCATCGACAACAGCACTGAATAACTCTGCAACTGCTTATTTCCATCATCCCACAAAAAAGCAGTCAAAACATTTCTAACCATCATCAATATCTCTTCTCATAACAAATTAGCAGAATCTAGATGTTAAAACATATCTGCTATAACACAATTTTTTTCATTTATTTTGTGTTTGTCTTTAAATCTGCCTAGAGAAAGAGACAAGACAGTAAACTCAGATTAAAATTTCAAGTGGTCATTATCGTCATAATTAACCACTTTTTTTTTTAGCTTTACAACAATTTCAAGAACCTTCGTTTCGCACCTTTGATTAGGTTTCACGCTCTTTCTTTATTTTAATATCTTCTCCCAAAATGGTGGCAATTTCTCCCTGCATGAATGCCCAAGGTACGTTGGATCCAACGAGTGGGCATTTATCTCCGGAAGGACAATAAACTTCATTTCCAGCACCCTGCCTTTTGATACTGTCTCTAGAACATGGGAAACAAAATTTATGGTGCGGAATTGAAGGACACTGTACAAAATGGGTGTCTTCTAGTCGCTCTTGACACAGAGTACACTTGAGCGGTATTCCGGGGAGGCTAACGGCATCAGCTGACACCGTAGGACCACCAGATGAAGCAGTCGATGAAACGGAATCATTGTTTGAATGATGACCAACACTAACGCTAGTATTTGTGTCGCCATTTGTATTCGGTGGTGATGAAACAGTTAAACCGGCAGAGGCACCAGCTATAGCTCCTGCTGCTGTTGAAGTAGAAGTATGGCGACTGGATGAGCCTCTTCTTCCGCTTGAGGATGAAGATGAAGAGAGTGATGAAGATGTTGGTGGCGTTGGTACACCATTAGGGGAGTGCTGACTACTTCTGCTACCACCGGGTGTCGACCTAGAACTCCCATTATTACTATTACCATTTGCATTAATGTGTGGATTAACGCTGTCTGTTGTAATATTTGAAGATGACGAGGAAGAGCTGTTCCTTGGTGAAATAGATGACAAAGGGTCTGCAACAGAGATAAGAGAAGCCATTGTAGAGATGGTTGATGATGGTGGAATACTGCCATCATGAGTACTTGTGACGCTACTTGTGATTGTAATGTTGTTGTTGGTAGTTGTGGTTGTGATAGGAGTAGTGTTTGGTCTGGGTGGCATGTTCAGAGGGGAGGAAATGCTACATGACACGCCATTAGATAATCCGTTGAAACCTACAATATACACACAAACTTAGCTATAATATACAAAATAATAATTATAACTTATCTTTAAAAACTACTTAATTAACTAACTAAATTATATATCCGGTCTAAGTTATCAAAGCATTTCGAGGCCACATTGCAGCTATGTCACAAAAGGTTTAGTTTAGTCTTACTGCATTTCAATACAGTTTTTAACCAGAAGATACAAACTTAAGGGACAGCCTCGCAATTGGCAGTTCTGTTAAAGTAAAATAGAAAGCGCTAATGCCAGTCATGGGAAGGAATTTATAATTGTAAAACGTTTACCATGGTCTAGACTGAAGAATTAGAAATTGATAAGAAAGCAAACATGAGATTTTTAAAGAAATTACATCAACTTTTCTATATTTAATGCCAACTACCTGCCATTGCACTTGCATAATGTGATCTTAGATTTAGAAGAGACTTCATTTAATAAGCAAAAAAAAAGTGAGTAATATTAGGCTCGGTAATTTTTTAAAAATTTGCATCTAGTCTCAATTAGCAGCACTTATCATTAAGCTTAACACCCGAGTGCATTTCACACTTTACAGATTTTAGTTACAGGCTTTAAAAAAGCTGCAATAAGCAACCGTTTACGGTTTGTTAACTCAAGTAAAACTTGTTACTGCTCCACAATAAGGCAGAAAAGTAAACAAACACTCCCCACTAAACTTATTTAAAATCTAGAGATTACCTACAAGCCCAATTTTATGCTACATCACAGACATTCTTAATTTAATCGTTGACCGTAAAGTTGTACCCCCTGTCAATTGCCAAAACCCCAATGTCTCAAGTTTAAGTAGTGTTTTTGTGCATGCATATGTATCAGACTATAAAATTTGCTTGCATAGCATTTTGACAATTCGCTATAAACAAAACGTTTATCACTGAAATTTTGATTCCAAGAATTTAAAATAAAACTTCCGGAGTTTTCATTTTTTCGCCTACGTTGGCTGAATTTCCTTGCATGACGTCACCAGCAGTTGTTACACCAATGGTTCTTTTTTATTATTAAATAAAGACGGGATTATAAAAAGTTTTCTGTTAAGCTGCCAAAATAACACGAGTACATCGCGACAGACTGCATTTAGCTTTCACTATGTAATTAAACTCTTTTGAGTCAAGTAAAAAAAATATTAAAAAAGACACACCAAGAAAGAAAAACAGGATTTTGGCAAGTGTTACACAAGCAAAATAAACTGTTCAGCTTAAAATGACTTTAGTTGGCGCCGCAATGCAAATCTGCAGCCAAGATTTTAACACACTGTAACATGGACACTCGGCCAAGACATTTGGCACCAAAACCTAAAAATTAATCATATCATTGGTGATATATCCTCAACATCTACATTTCAAAATAATTACTTCATAATAATATGTAAAAACAAAACCTCCAAAAACTAGCCTTTTTAGCGTTTGCAACAATAACTATTATTTACATAGGAGTTCTCAAGGCTGGCATCATTTTTAAGCAAAAAAAAAAATTGAAAACGTAGGAAAGTGTAAGTGACGTCATGTAATGAGTGCTGAAGAGCATGACGCACAGCTGAAGGCCATACCACCACGCAGTTGTTGGCCGATGACGTCGTAGCTTGTACGGCATCACCTTCTTCGTCACTCTCGGTTACATGCTTCAACGGACAACGAGTGAGGCTACAGCCGCTATTTAATAGGCCTACGCTGCAACAATATCAATGCGATTAAATTCATAGTATTTGCCATTCAACTCGGTAGAGAAGCTCATTAATGCACCTCCAATACATTTCAGCACAGTACACTACATCATTAGCCAAAAACTGTGTAGTAGAAACCGGAAAATCCTTGAATTAAAAAACTACGATATTTTTTTATATGGTTGGCACAGTATTTAAATACGTGTGTGAGGGCAAGTCAATGGTATTATTGAAATCGTTCAAGTTTTGTATGAGGAAAGTTATGAAATATTTAAATGCCACGTGCGCCCTAATTAAGCTTAATTTTTTGTGTGAATAAACTTGTTAGTTTAATAATAAAGTTGTATTAAGAACTAATCGTTTTGTTTATAGTAGTTAATATAACTAAATTCAGAAATGAGTCTAAATTCTAAAATGACGCTAAAATTGTTTGCTTCAGCCAGTTGGAGATACATTATGCAGTTGAGGAAACAATTCTGGAGTTGACAACCTCGGCAATCTATACACAGAAGTGAGGAATAATGAAACTTTTAATAAACTAAATGTAATTTTTAGACCTTATTCTATTGGACCGTTAATTCTGGATGACAATTCACTACCAAGACGATGAAATGCATGCTCCACGTTCTCTCCGATCTATCAAAATTATTAATGATCATAACGTACTGTAATTATTTACAATCATTATTAATAATTAAGTGTATTATTCAAGCTAATAATAATTAACCTTATTTGTTAAATTTTAACCAAGTTAGAATTACAAACTTGTAATATACATTTTGGTAATACAGGTAATTAAAAGTTTCTACCCCCTGTGGTTCCACAATTAAACCTCGGTCCTTCACGAAGAATGATAATCATTATGAAATCAAATACAGTACTACTAGTATTTAAAAAAATTTACATCCTCTCTCGTCATAAAATCACAAAAAAACTAAGCATAACAGTAGAACTTAATCGAATTAAATTATCCATTTTTAATATTTTTGCATTGTCAATTTTCTGGCTAGTTTCATATGTAGGCCACTTTTGATCTTTAAACCACTAAATACGGTTATATACAGTAGTAGACCTGTAGTCGATTAAAAGTGGACAATATGATTCATGGTGCTAATCAAATAAGCTGTTTAATTTTTAAACTCCGCTTTTTTTCATTATCATGATTTGCGCAAAAATGTGATGTTTTGAAAACAATAGAACTGAAAACCTTACTGTCACAATTTTGTTAACAAAAAAAAATACAGTATTTCGGTTGTGAGAATACTGTAATGAATTTGATATTTTGCCAAAAGTTGCATTTTTTTCTTGTTTTCAAACCAAATTCGGACATTTAACCCTTAAGACAAGTAAGAAAAAATACACACTAAAAAGTGGCATCAGATTTCACTAAATAATTCATTTTCAAAACAATTAATTTGGTGTTGTGCAACGCTGCATTCTGTGTACCATACACTTTGCAGGTCTACACTACTGTAAATCTGGGTTTATTTATTGACCTAAAACTACAACAAGAAAATCAATATCTCCCAGACCCTCAGACAAATGCAATTGCGCATGCTCTTAACTCTTCCATTCAAAGAAAAGACTCCTCATTCCTATAAGTATAAATAAACCACGCCTATTAGCTTTCTCCGATTAACCAAGAAGACTGGTGAAACTCCTCCTTGGATTAACTACACTTTTTTTTCGTCAACGAGGAGGATTATTAAACCTTTCACGAATATAATTATGACGACACGACAGGCGTCATGTGGTATAACTTAGACCATTCCAAGTTCCAACTAAACAACTCACCTTGCCAAGCAAGTTTTCTTTTGCACGTAATTTATAACATGACCCTATGTTGGTCATACAAAAGTAAGCACAAAGGCTACAATTCAACAGGAATTTGGTCTTTATGAATCGGACCTATTATTGAGAGGTCAAGGACATTAACCATCTGGTCTACCGCCAGTTTCGAAAAGACTCGTATTTTTGGCTCAATCCCTTCAAGGCTCATTCAAACCTCATTTCAAAATGTAGCAGACATAGCAATGCAATTTTAACCACGCCTACCAATTTTCTTGAAAATAAAAAAAAATCGACCAATTAACCTTAATTATCCGCAATAATTAACACGCTAAGTGAACATTACAAACTAAACATTTAAAAGAAAGTTCATAGCGTCACCATAGGTGAAAATTTAAAATTTCATTTCAAATATGCGTAACTACAAAAATAGTCTTGTTATTGCCAACAAATGACCTCAGGTGGTGACTAAAAATTCTCTAAAGTCTACCCATTATAAGATAGTAAACCCACATTTTTAAATACGCGGAAAAATAAACATTATGACGTCATTGTGCAAAGCCAGCGTTGTAGCGTGTCATTGTTGAGGAGGGAAGAGCAATATTAAAAGTTAGTGGACAGGTGTATAGTGATGGGAGGAGCTTGGTGAAACTTGTATAACATTTTAAAAGCCAAAATGTTGAACTTTATATTAGAGTACCATATATTTAAAATAATCAAAAAATTACCTGTTTTAGGTGTACTTTGTGCATCAAATGAAAACACACGTCCAACCATTCCATGCTCTTTCTTATATCGCCCATCCAGTGGTACACACAACGTCCCAACAGCTGGTAAACTTTCGCCCCTTGTAAGTGGTGGTCGATTAGCATTCGCTAAACCCATCGCATGATGAGCGGCCTCAGTTTCCAGCCTCTTATGAGCCCCATTTTCGCTTCCAGTCGAATGATTTGACCCATCATCGTCACATTCCCTATCTGAATTATGTCTTTTCTGACCTTGAGCAGTCACCTGAGGCCCAGCAGACCCAACACCGGGTGAAGGTGGTATTACACCAGTTGACCTAGAATTTCCACTGTTACTGACACTTACAGCAGTGTTCCCTGTAGTTGGGTGACCAGATAAACCTGCTGAAGGTACGTGATGTGGCCCCAAAAGAATGGGTGGTGCTGCAGCAACTCTTGGTACACCAACAGGACTTCCTCGGCTGCCTAAACTTAAATTAGAATCAACCGAATGCGGTGCATCTTGTTCTTGGCTTCCAGCACTGGCAGCTCCAACCGAAGAAGCACCTATGGCACGATGATGACCACTTAAAATTCTAGCCGCTGCTGGACTGTACTCTAACATGCTACTGGTACGACTTGGTCTCATGGCTTCATTAATCGTATAACGATCCATAGACGACGGGGGGTGTCCACTTACAACATGAGCAGAAGTACGGCCAACATTAACATCCGTTCCGTTTTGAATTTCATGATGATTTCGAATTAAAGGTGGTTTTAGCATATTACTACCACCACTACTTACACTAGAATTGCTAGATGGTGAACGAGCATCTTGAAATCCGTGTGCTCGTTTCATCTGTCGGGCATTTTCAAGCACCATTTCGATGCGATCAGCCCCCTCATAGTTTACACAACCTCGACAAACCGGCTCGGAAAAGTCGTGAAGCATCGCCCAAGGCGTACGCGGTAAATCGCATAGATAACAGTGCTGACGCTGAACGCGATGCATGATAGACATTTTGACCATCAGAAACACTAGATGATTTAATCACTTAATAAAATCTTAAAATTCACAAATGACCCGTAGAAATAATAACCGTAAGCACCCAGTCAAGCTATGACTTCGCCATCTCCGACTTGTAGTGGCTTGACCGACGATACAGCAATAGCGGTAAAAGTCAAATCAGCCCCGGCTATTGGAAGTTGAACTTGACTCGTAAGATGACGACTCCGGTTAATCACGTTCGCAATTAAAATTCAAAGCAATGTCACGTTCACTCACTTCAGTTCACTACAACAACAAAAATATCAATTAATATAAGTGCTCAAAAATAAATCGTGACTATAAAACAAACATTAGAATTTAAATAAATAAATTTGCTTTTCTCAAAAATAAATGCTCACATTAAAATAACATTTTGAAGTTTTAACATTGCACAACATAGTTTTACAATTCATGCGCGTAAAACCAATTATCTTAATTGATAATCCGGATAATTGGGGCTATTCTTTATAATATATTGGTCGTGATTGCAGTTAGTACGGTAGTATACAATATAAATAACAAACCCGCTTTACTTGTACTTTAGTAACATCATCTCTGAATGAAGCAATTGACGGAAAAAAGTGAAAATGTGCCACACACGCCAACACTCGTAAAGCCGCTCCCCATTTTCGCTTAACAATCGGCTAAGCACCTTTACTAAGTCTTGGCCAAATTTTTACATATCAACGTACGGCTTTATTTATATAAATAAAACTATCAATTAAACAATTACGAAACTTATACTAATAAGCTAGTATATACAACTACATATTACTCCATGCATACATTTTCTATCCTCAAATAATTTTGAAAGAAAAGATGGTCAAGCCGTTGCTGAGAAGATTATAGTACTATACTGTACATGTATTTACATTTTTTTAATACTTTCTCATGCGTCTCTGATGACCTAAAATACACGCATTTTGTATGATGATTATGCCACTCTCGCAGGGGCCCTGGATTGTCATTGCCAAAGGGTACTTTACTGTCAACGGCATGCCAGCGCACTGATTACGCCAACTTAACT
This sequence comes from Helicorthomorpha holstii, assembly GCA_013389785.1. Taxonomy (NCBI): domain Eukaryota; kingdom Metazoa; phylum Arthropoda; class Diplopoda; order Polydesmida; family Paradoxosomatidae; genus Helicorthomorpha; species Helicorthomorpha holstii. Next base: position 15,544,189 of record JAAFCF010006680.1, read on the forward strand.
AGAAAGGGAGGCGGTTGTCTGAAATCGATCCGTTTAACTTGTCACGCCACTGCCTAGCCACCTAGCACCAAGGCTTATTCATTAGCTAGGTAGTGACGTAGTTGATGATGTTTTCGACTAGAGCAAAATGGAGTAGTACATTGTAGTAGGAAAAGGGGTGGAGAGTATAAAAGAAGGAAGAACAACGATGCGTGAGTATGTTTGAGCAGCTGTGACGCAGCAACAACATTTTCAACGGTTAAACCCTCGGCATACTATAGCAGTCAATAAATGACGTCATCTGTTTACCAGACGCAAGGCACTGTGGGATTACACGCAGTACTGTAATACAGCAATAATAAAAAAAACGACATGCTAACAATAAACAACGTGATAAAGGCTGCAAAAATAAATGTTACGCCCACAATAATATTCAAGAACAAAAAATTAAGACTTCTAAGCATAAAACATAAAATAATAGGCATTCTTTTTGTCATTGATTTAGTTTGGTAAATTACCATTTTACTTGTGTATAATGGAGGTCAGGGTGTCAGCGACTTAAGTTGGTTTTTACTTTAAAATTCAAATCTCGTAATTAATTTTAATTTAATCAAGTCACGTTAAGATATAATGTAGTACACTGTACACGATTATTGATTAGCAATACAGTGCTACTCTCAAAGGGCATGCATTTTTGTTTAATTGATCTTTTACACGCGTTGCTCGTCAAGTTTTATTGATAAATTGGCATTGAAAGAGAGTATGGTACGTGAGCGTTTAGATAAATCAGCTTTAAGTTAAGTAAGCGAGAAAAAACAACTATAAAATAGCTACATAACTGCTCACTTGACGCTCGTCAACATAACTCAATGACAGATCGATACTAGCTCTCCAGCATCACACGAAGATGGCGTTAACATTCTTCAAATTTGAAAACACAATCAGCGCCATTCAATAAATAAAAAATGCTGTTTAAATATTAAAAAGAGGTCAACACGGCGTTAGACAAGGGCAAATGAACTAAGAAAACATAACAAGTAGGAGGTGCATTTATAATATGGGGGTAAAAAGGTGAGGTCATTACTATGCTGTATCATGATAAATAAAAATGAGGAGGGAAAAACCTTTAAACGTAGATTTAGTAGAATTTAAAATTAGGGTCGTCATATTTCAGCCCTCCAACAAAACTTTTATTAACTTTCTTATCATTTAAAATATTTCAAAAATAATAAAAAGTTCAAAAATAAGCAATGCAACAGCTGTTTTCAGCTGACAAATACCTAACCCCCCCCAATCACTTTTTTCTTTAAAAAAAAGAAACAACACAAAAGTAAAAATAACTCTTCCTCAGTATACACCCAAAATGACGTCATAAGGAGGTTTTCAGTGGAAAGAAACAAAATTATTTTAAAGTTTGTCGTCACTGAGTTGGACGGCACAAGAAAGATCACGTGCTCACTCAGATTGCCAGCCAATCAGATAGCAAATAGCTCGTGTTAGAATCTTTACTATACAGTCCATGCTAGTTTATATAAACAAGTTCATGACGTCATATCTGCTAACATTTTTATCAATTTACAGTGCTCTTATGCATATAAACCCGGCTGCTATCAGCATTATTTATACTTTTATATCATTCAGGTCAAAGTGCGTCGTCTATGCCTATTTATTTTTATTATCGTTTAATATATTATAGATACTGCACTAATTTAATTATTATAATTGAATTTAAATCCTCCCGTTATAAACTATAATCCTTTAAAATGCAGGAAATAAGATATTATTATGCAACGCAATGAAAATAATGTGAGGAAATCAAATTTAAATGTGTTCTAATTTTTAAAAAACCGACATGACATCATCACTGGAAAGCCTATTCAAACTGCAATGACGTCACTAGGTGGTTGCTTAGCGACGCCTAAAGAATGGCGTGTGAGAACCGAGAACTTGGTCAAATGCTTACAGCATCTCTATCGCATCACCTTTATTTTGTGGCGATTTCTCCACGAGAATATTCTCTTGAAATAGCATAATCAGGAATGTTCTTCACACTGATAAATAAAGCTCAGTAAGAATATTCTTTACGACTAAAGAAAATGACCGAATAATTTATTTTGTTTTTAATTGTCGGTGAGCGGGTGAAAGCTGCTATAGGAAGCCATACCTTACTCAAATGTACTCGGCCAGAATGCTAATTAATATCAAACAGTAGATAACAATAGCAATCCTAACAAATTTTAAAACGTCATTTAATAATTAATTGAAATGCAGCACCGCGTTCAGTGAAGGAAAAAAATGATAGGGATGTTGTGTTTGGCCTTGACTTTGCCACGATCACGCTATGTAACCCCGACCCTGCATTACAGCCATTATACATACGTCACCACCGAATTTCAAATAAATAGATCATAATAATAACTATAAATAATATGCTTTCTAAAGAGGAGTAAGACGTCCTATGAAGTTGAAAAATATATTTACACTAGTTAACTAATTTTGTAATCATCTTACATTTTAGCCACTTAAAAAAAAGTTACAAAATTTTAATATTTCTTTTTCTGTAATTCTATTAATTGATACTGTATTTGCACTTTGGCTTTATATATATATATATATATAGATGACGTTTATCAGCTGTTAAATTTGTTTTTATAATCAATCGTACCATATCATCTTAAAAAAGAGTTCAAACGAGGATCATAATCTTATATCGAAGTGATGTCATCGCTGTGGTTTTTTTTTATTTTTTTTAATCTGCGCAGGGATAGCTGAGTACATGCGTTTGGTTTGGCTGCACTAGTTGATGGCAACCGATTTTTAATATTAACCGTTACCTTGGCAACCAATGCTGCATAGCTACATCTAAATCGATAAGACATGCATAGTATGGCGTAAAAATAACTAAGCCGCAAGTGACTAATAGCTAAGCACCATCCTCGTGTTTAAACTAAGCCTGCTAAGCAATATTAGAAAACAAATTCTTGAAAGTCAGTGCAGTTACCGCCTATCACTTGTGCACTTTATTTTGTACTTTGAAGCTCTGCTGATTAGATTTACAGTATATTTGATAACACGCAATTTTATACTACAGTATAATCGTATGTGTAACAGGATATTACTGTATATATCAAATAAAAATTAATTGATTTTTTCATAAAAAAAAAATACACAAATTGGTAGAATGCCACAAGGTGTCGCCTTTTTGCTTCAAATTCAAACATCTCGTGTGATAGCCATTGGCAACAAACGATTTTTTAAAATTAGTATAATGAGTTGAATACAAAAAATTATGTTTAAAACTTTAAATCGAATTCTAGCACATGGAGGAAACCGTTTAAAACATTAAAATAATAATGAATCAATTACTATTAAAGGAATGTGAGGACATTCCATTTTGACCGCGCTTTCACTTTGCATTTGTTAGTGCTGAAACCAAAATACCAAAAATAACTTACTTGGTTAACGATAATCCTCATTGTACAAACGAAATATATCCAAATTCGTCACCGAATACTTTGTATCATTCCAATTAAGATACAAACGTTGTCGATATTCACATTCAAACACAAAATTAGGAACAAGAATTTATTATTGTGCCATGATTTCTAACGTACACACGGCTAAACACCGAAAAGTGGGAGCGCGCTCATGACATCTTATTCAGCGCACGAATCAAACGAATAAACGACGAAAACTGCTTTCGATATCGATCAAAATAATATCGATAGCTAAGTACGCATGCGCGTTCAAATACAAAGTATGGAATACCATTTCATAAACTATTTAATTACAATAGTATGTGCTTCAATGAATATCTCCACAACAATAAAATATCGAGACGGTAGGCACACCATTATTGATGCAAACTTATGAATTTGGACTTCTTTGGAATTGGATTATGAATTTACGATAACACCAAAAGCATTGTAATTAAAATAATAATCTATATTTGTTTTAAAACAGTTTTTTAATACAAAGTACGGTATTTTAAATTTGTTAATAATGGCTGGTATGGCACCTATCGACCCCACAAAGTTGGAAGCTGAACAAATTCAGCAGGTATGTACGAGCAATTCATATTTCAACTTACACGTGATGATCGACAGCCAGATTCAGTTTGTTGGATAATAATAGTAATTTTATTAAAAATTTCTTCTTTTACAGTTTAAGAATTTTTTAATGTCATATAATAAACTTACTGACCAATGTTTTGAAGATTGTGTCCATGATTTCACAGTAAGAGATGTTCGCGATAAAGAGGTAATACAATAATTATTATCAAGTTAATATAAACCTGTATGCTCATAATTATCTCCATTCTTTTAGGACAAATGCTCCAAAAACTGTATGGAAAAATATTTAAAAATGAATCAACGTATATCTCAACGTTTTCAAGAATATCAAATGCAGCAAAACGAGGCAGCAGTTGTCAACGCTCAGAAGACTGGGGCATTTTCATAACCTTTGATATCTTTTTATTATTATAATTAATATCAGATAAAGTAATTGCGTATGTATGCAGACTAGTTTCATTTACTACAGGCAAATATGTTTAAAATAGAACAGCGAGTTCTCAATTTGTTTATAAATTTACAACAAAATAAACAATCGCATTCACATTAGACGTTTCGACTCTAAAATAACAATTATTGGTATGTTGGAAACGCCAACTTCCCATCTTACAAAGTTAAAAAATAATAACACAATTCCAGAATCAATGTACAGTATTAAGAGTCCATTGAATATAGCAGATATTTCATTAATCGACTGCGTTTCTATTAATAACTTGAAAGAATAAAATATTTCGAAATTAGATCATAGCTTGTCTGATCCAATTAGTAGTTTTAGCTTAATAGTTTCTAAACTGTAAAAAGTAAATCATTCTGCATCTCTTAACTCGCGAGTTTTTAGTAAACTTGCGGGTATTATGTTTGATGGTAAATTATGATGCATCTTTAATTTATAGAAAAACTAAAAGAAAGTAAAGATAATCTATTGAAAACTCACTGCATAAAAATCTTTATAAGTTCACGTGAAACAGTTTGTAATGATGAAATTTTCATGCGAGTGATTGGCACGTTCATTATTTTTTCGGGTAACACTATTCATTATTATTTTTAAACTTTAGTCAATCTAGCAGTAATGATAATAACAATAACATGAACAATAGCAAAGAGGCACTGATGTAAAAATATGTGCATTAAAAAATGATTGATTTTTTTTCTTCAACAGTGCTTAGTAAGAAATAACTCGAATAGCTGCACGATTATTGTGATTTTAAAATAACTACAACATCTTCATCAAGCTTTAACATACTGTATTGCTAATATTCGTACAAAAATTCCAGCACAGTGTTAAAATTGCAACTAAATTTCGTAATGAATTACATTATAAAGCTTAATTTTGTGTCGTTGTTGAAATGAAAAATTTCATGTTTTCTCCAATGCCATTATAGATTTTTGGACTATTTATTCAATAATATAATTTAATATTGCAGTAATTGTCGTTGTTACTATGGAATTGTATAAAGACATACTGTAAGTAAAGCTTTTCATATAGTCACAATTTTAACAATGTCCTTGCAAGACTCAAGATGACTAATTAAATTTTAAATAGTAAAAATACAAGTATGTACCGTATTATAATTAAAACTAAACTTCTATTTTCAACAATCACTTATCGGTTATCACTTAATTGTTTTAAAAAGCACTGATATTATTCAATAGCCATTAGCCACGCTATGAAATGAGCAAATATTGAATATCATGGAGCGTGAAACCTTGCAATGTACAGTATTTTTATACATTATTATTGTTTTGTATGAAATGGTATGCTTGAATGATGAAGGCGCATTTAAGTTAAGAAGCTTCATAAAGTTACAGTAAAAGTACAGTGCCTTATAGTGCATATATGAACAATATTTTGATTAAAATTGATGATAAATTTTTTTAAAGATAATGTTTTTGTTTTGTTTGTATTTTTTTAATAAAATGGTATATAAGTTGTAGGATTGATATACTTAGTATATGCTTGTGATAAGTGCACAGTACGTTGTTGTATTAGACATTTTGTGGGTTTTTTGATACCCTCTCATGAAGTCATAGGAGGGTTATGTAGAACATAATAACTTAGCTAGCCACCTCCATCACTGCTCCCACAGCATTTATTTTTAGGTCTAACATTAGCAGGCGATGTTAGATTGACAACACCATTTGAATGTTGACATGACTCAGCTTCACCACTGGACGAATCAAATGCATCTAATCCACTTTTGATTTGGATTATTTTGCTCACTAAATAGTGAATGGCTTCATCTACAAAACAGTAATCATTAATCAGATATGAATTGATGATCTATGGAATTTACTAAGCGTATTGCTTCATATGATACCGCATTTAAATCAGGCATTCCAGGAAATGAAATAATAAAACATAAAAAATGATCAAGATGTACAGTACTTAAGTTGAGGGTTTTACAATTGACGAGATTCATTTAAAACCGAGTCCAAAGTTTTACAGATAACTGAAGAAGGTTTGAGGAGTCTTAAACCAAAATGAATTGCAAAACTGGCCCAAAAAATGGGACGTTAAGTATATTAATTAAGCCGGTCAAGTAGTTTACTACCGTAAGTGCTATAACAAAATCGATTAAACAATATTTCATATGTCATACAGATTTAGTGAGAACTAATGATAACTAAAGTAGAGATACAGTTACTTATTTCTTGCTGCTAAAGTTTTCAAAATTAACTTTGAGAAATTTGAACTACCATGGCACTGTATTAGATCTTATCTAAGGTGATTGTAACTTCTATAGTGGTGGCCTGACGGTATCCTAGATATCAAGTTGCAAATCAAGATATTTGTGTAGTACTGATGTTGGCAAAAATTATTTACTTGATGTTCTACTTTAAAAGTTTGGTGCCAATTGTAAGAATCATTAGTAATAGTATGCATGCAATCAGCATTTCGCATCATACGCATTTTCAGAAGACAAAATTATTAGCTTAATGTCATGGTGACTAATTATTGTGGGTATTCAAATATCGTAATGTCATCCCCAAAGCAACAAAATTGCATGCTCCACCCTTTTAGCCTCAATCTAACTTTCATTTCTCACGTGCCAGACCTACATTTTTATTTGTTTCCAACGTGTACTTTGCAACTACCGTGTATTTTTAGCCAAAGAAAATAAGATAGCAACCATCTGGAATAACTCAGCTAATTGGCTTCACAAGTCACTATAGCCATTCATTCAATTCACGTAGAAAATGTTTGTTAAATAAAAAAAGTAATACATAAGTCACTACTTATAATTTACAAACAAACAATATCTTTAAGTGGGACCAGTACATCGCTTATTAAATTAGATATTACCTGAATTATTTTAAGCATAAGTATACAAGTTACTTAAAGATCTCAAAACAATTTCCTTGATTCAAGTTTTAATCCAATTTAATTAATTTGTCGAAATATGTTTTGCAACAATTTTTATATGCCATTTGGGGTGTTGTTTATCTAGTTTGTTACTGTACAGTGTGTAGAATGTGCGTTTTAGTACTTACTTATATTGATATCTTCCTTAGCTGAAGTATAGAACCATTTAAGCACGTCATTTTGCTGACAGAATTTATCCAGCGCACGTCGTTCAATGTTTACGGTTGGTATATCGCACTAAAGTATATGAAAACAAAACAAAGTTATAACTAAAATAAAAAAAAAAAAGAAAGACAAAAAAAAAAAAAAAAAAATAAATTTAGTTTATCTTTACTTTGTTAGCTATAATTATCACAGGAATAGGCCTTCCGTCTTGCAAACAAACTTTATCTTTAACATCTTTGTGCCACTGTAAGAAGAAAAAAAAATTGGTTCTCATTAATTAATAAATTAATTGCATTGCATTGCATTTGATTGCATTTCAGCATCTGCGCGTCACATCCATCGATTTATAAGACAACGAAAGAAAAAAATTCTCATTCGTAACTATACATTCGCTATACTGTGTTTTGTTCAGTATAACAGTATAATACAGTAATCGCCGTGTTAGTTTAAACGAAAATCAATGATGTGTTTCCCATGCTACGTAAACATTATCTCATCCTTAAGCATTACACATTTAAAGGCAATTCTGAAAAACCACGTATTTTACCAGGAAATATTTTAATATTAGTCATTAAAAGATTTTGCACTAAAGCAACAATGTGTGGTTTTACTTAAAGAGCTAAACATAAATTCTCATATAAAATCGCTCTTTAAAAAAATTGAAAAATATTCTTAGCTAATGTATATACAGTTAATATTTTTTTTAAATTGAAACTCAGAACACTTTGTATTATGTGCAATTAATTTTTTTCTTGCCATGGTAACTATTTAAATGCAAGTTTAGTTACTCTTTATATTTCTAAAAAAAGTTGAAACTAAGTTAAATAATCGTATTAAGCGCGCAATTGATTGAATTTGTAATAAAATGTAAAAAGAAAATGAACTTACTTTAGTTACCGATTGAAAAGTGGCCGGTCTGAAATGGTAAAGTTGATTGTGCTATATGTGACAAATAATTAGCGAGAGAGAAGTAAATTGACAAATTAAATAATTTTTGTCATACGAAGACGGCGATACATAATGCCATACCTTGACAAATCGTAAACGATGATGGCTGCAATTCTAATAATAATAAAAAGACTCATTAATAACACTTATCAAACTATATCATTGAATAAAGCTTACGCGTATTTGTAGTAAACGCTTGTCATGTATCCAAACCTTTCATGGCCAGCTATGTCCCTAAATAAGAACAAAAAAAAGTTAAGTTATTAATTTAAATTTACGATATTTAATCATTGAAAGCCTGGTTTATCATTTGTCATATTGCTTAGTAAATACAAACCGCTTAAACAAACATTAATTCAAATATATAATGCTTTATAAAGTCGGTACATTATAAATAATTGATTTGCATGCAGTAGTACATTTGAACAAGTATACTCAAATATGATTTTAACGAATTCTCAAGTTTCAGAAAAAACAAAAAGAAAAAACTAAGTTCAATTAAATTTTAAAACAACGTTCATTGCGTTTTCTTATTTATTTTGCAAAGCATGAAAAACTACAGTAGTTGTTGAAATACAACGATTACTATCAGCTAAAAGCTAATAAAATGATATGTTAGCTCAGCTTCAATTCACTTAAATTTATAAACATGATTGAACCAGAGTAAACGTGAATGGGTGGTTAAGTTATCAACTCAAAAGCTTGCCGAATTCGAAAAGAAAATTTTATGGAAATTAATAATCAAATTAAACTGCAGCTCAAACTGAATGAAGTTGCCTATATTGAAGTTGTATACATAAGTCTCAAGCGTAAATAAGTTTACATTGAATCTTATTTATGCTCAGAGTGTCAAACAATAAATTATTTTGATTTAATGCTTTTACATTTTCCACATAATAAATGGTAGAACTGAACTTTTAAATTTGCAAACTTCACCAGATAAATCAATGGTTTTTAAATTAAAATCATTTTATATTTAATAATCAATTATGATTAAAATAAATGTCAAATGCAGTACTTTTGGTTATTAGTTTAGTTTATAAGTTTTGTTTTAATATCTTTTAAATTTATAGTTTCATGAATATACGATTACCATTAATAAAGAAAAAAAAGAAGCTTACAACAAAATTCACGCTGCGCAATTTCTACGACGCAATTTTGCGAGATTGTCAGTAATGAGACAATGAACGTGACATTTGGTTGAAATAAAAACGATCTTGTGTTAATTTGTTTTACTCAAACACACTTACATAAGACAAAATCTTATTATGGAGAAAAAGAAACACGATACCTGTCAAATTACGCTCGTGAATATGCTTAAATTCTCAACTTTGAAATGCGATAAACACATGACTAAAATGAGTTCGGTAAAGCTTTCAAATAAAAATTGTACCAAGTGCGTCTTACGACTTTACTAGATGTTTAGATGCTACTGTAAATAATACCATCATATCAAATTAAGAAAAACATAGTCGTGAATTTCAGAAAAACCAAAATCCATTTTTATATTTCTGGGAAATTTCGCTTATGCGTTTTTAATGCAACAACTCAGCAGTTCGCCATGTGTTTGTGGTTAGAACCTACTATACTCTACTCTTAACTACTTCAACAAAATGTAACTTATAAGAAATTTATTCGACAGCCACACTTCACATTTTAAAAAGCTTGTTATCGCCCTTCGATGCTCTGGAATCCCGCGAGAGTGAAACGCGTTTGAAACGAGCAAAACATCAAGATGAGTGTACAGCTAACTTTGTGCAAATGAAATTTCTCACAAGAAAGCGAATTTTTAAAACTACCTTGCACAATAGTAAATGAAAATTGATGGGTTGCAAACAGCTGCAGCGTAGTAGGGAGCTAAAAGATTTGATACACAATGCAGCTAACTTGGAAGATAACAATACCGTAGTTGTACTATACATTTACTCCCACTTTACATCAATATTTTCCACATCAATTATGTTTACTACGCTAGGTAATGTCAACAATGTCTGTGCTATATTACGCTAGTACGTGCTTGTATTATTTTAACATTTTTATTTTGTAAGCAATTGAAGAACATATCAAATTATCGTTTAATATATAGCTACAAGATATTATAAAAAGAACAAATTATAGAATAAAAGAAATGAAAAATTGTTATAGATGCAATTTCAGTAATAATACCATAGCATTACAGAAATCTTGTTTCTAATATTGTAACCAGAATGATGGTAAGAAATTGGCCTTTTATCATGGAAATGTCTATTATTTTTAGAAAGACCTAACTTGCAGTGACCGGTTTAGACCAAATTAACAAATACTGTGTGTATGAAGTTCTAAACATGACAAAAAATAAGATATTTTAACCATAAAAGCTGGTTTAGTCACACAAGACGAATAAATTAATAAGAAAAATTGTCTTTTTACTTATTTTAGTTGCATAAATTTAATTATTGTATAAATACTTAAAAATGGAGTACTGAAACTGTCATCCTTAAACTTAGTTTAAGTTATTAACAAACTTAAAATTGATGTTAATTTAGAGCGGAATAACTACGACAATATAATAAATTAATACGAAATTGTTAATTATGTGTCGTGTGAATACGTTGCGTGTCGTGTTGTTCATTGTACTGTAATTAAAATTTTCCAGTTAAATTTTGAGCAATGTTAAATAATACTGTACGGTACTAAAAAAGTGAAGTAAAAGTCTCCAAATGAGAAAGAGAAATTAAATTGCAGTGAAATGTTTAAATTTAAGTGCAGTGCATTTAGCTAGAATCTTTTAGCTGACGTCTTTTCACATTTAAGTTAAGTTTGTTGCTAAGATTTATCCGATAAATTCCTTCATTCATTCTGTATGCGTCGTATTAACGTATAATTTATCGATATATCGATTGATATAAAAAGCAGATGAAAAGAAGAGCTGGAAACCAAGCCAATTAATCACGTGAACCTGTCAATCTGCCAAATCTAGTTTGGTATTTTACTATTTTTTAAAAATAGTAATTATATTTTAATTTATTTATTAAAGCCGTACATTTTGAAACCCTAATTAACAAAATTGCTAATATGAAATTTATGATTGCACTTTTAGTGATATACCATAAATATTTAAATTAGAAATAAATAAGTAAATCTTACCATAACTGGAGATTGACAACTGTTCGATCATCCCATACTAATGATTTAACAGCAAAGTCTACTCCAATGGTCAGTTTATATGAAGACGAAAATTGTCCTAAAAATATCATCAGAACTTTGAACATTCAGCATTCTCCATCACATAATTAGAACAAAATGAGTTTCAAATTCTAACTTCAAATTACCTTCAGTGTATCGTCTGATAATAGCCGTTTTTCCTATTAAAATGAATAAAAAAATCAGATTAAAAATTCAGCAGTTTCAATGTCAAATTATATTAAGCTACAAAGTTAAATGAGTTTTTAAAACAATTTGTTAAGTAGAAAATTACACAAACTCCCTTTATTTAACTTATAAAGAAAAAAAAACTAATACTTTCAATTATGCGATCATTATCACATTTATAAAATTATGATGCAATTTACCGTGTTTAGTGTTATAAACACTTTCTTTCATAAATTGAATCCATTAATAAAATACACAGTAAATAGACGTTCAGTAAGTAACCAATCTACTGTAATAAATTTCATCCAAAGTAAGGCAAAACCCCCTTGCGATAAAATCGCTATACTGTAACAATAAATAGTAATAAAAACCAGCCAAATGTGATTTCAGCAAAACATTTACCAGTTTAAACAGCGATAAATTCGTAACTAAAATTTGCCTTAGTCTACAAAGAAATTTGTCACAAAATTGAACAATGTTATGCTAATTCTAATTTAATTTAATACGACATCCTATACCCGTACATCCACCTAATTTTCAAAACATATTGGTTACTTAATCACAGTTATAGCATGGAAAGGACAGCTATTGTTTAAATCTACAGCTTGGAAATCGACTTCACCGAAATAACACGACGCTCGAAAACCATAAAATCGAGTACCAACTAATTATTATTCAGCCAGCAGCAAATTTAACGATAGAAACGATGTTATCATTGGTCTTTCAGTCATTTGGTAGTGTAGTTTGGTAATTAAGGTAGTTATGTGGTGTTTTTACACTTATACTGAAGTTTGATTACACTTTTAACGAAGTCTGTTTTTAATAGACCAGAAGCTAAATAGTTTTAAACGAAAAATTAAATTTTACGGTTTCGTTACTCTCTAACATCCTGAGAGTCAACAACTTCAAATCCAAGCCAGTTTTCATTTAAATACAGTATAGTAATATGCCAGTATTTTATCTAAAAAAAAGTAGCAAAAGTCGGAGTTTTCTAACTGAATTTTTAAAATTTAACAATATAAATTAGTAAAATAATTGCGTTATTAATGTCAACAGTTAAAACGCAACAAGATAAATATAAACATCATAATTAGTCTTTGGTTATTACTCGTTAACGTGCCATGTTTCAATTTAATAAACTTTAGCTATCAAAACTGGTAACAGACATTTAATAACAGCTTATATCGATAACATTAAATTATCCAACAAATAATCGCAATTACAGTATACAGTAGTAAATTTTAAACTGCGCAAAAGTAACAGCAGTTGGCCTTTAATGCACCATCTATGAATCTTTATTTAACAACAAAGTAATAAAGTTTTGAGAAAAAGTGGTGGAAATAAAATCGAATAATAAATTATAATTCTTTACTGACGCGTGTTTGGGTTGTTTTATACTTCAGATTGTAAAACCATAGGATGTCCGATTGACCAAAAGGACAATGAAAAGAAAAATGTAATCAATTGAACAGCAAAAGATAACAGCGTAAAATTCCTCAAGTAAGTCATTTGAGCTTACCAAATAACTTACGGGTGAGTGAAAGGCAATGAGTTTCCGGACTTAACGTCCAAAAGTCTCAACAGTTTCAATGAATAAAACCAATTGTTTATTTCATTGCTGTAACACTTATCACATTCGCATCTATCGCTTAAGCTGCACTTACAGTATACTGTGCAGTAGTACTGACTAAAATCGATAAAGTTTAAAATTAAAACGATGGAGTACTATAATAAATGATGTATTAAATTGATATGAAAATTCGGATTTTTTGATAAGAGATTTTTCTCACAGATAAAAAATGATAGTAAATTATCCAATATACGCTGCACAACTACTTTTTAACGTCACACATTGTCATGTGACTGTTAATTACAGACTTCACATCACTACAAACCATGCTCATTCATCACTTAGCTAATTACACACTTTCTGATTAGTTATGTAAAGAGTGGGCATTTAATGGGTTATGGGTAGCACTGATTAGGTGATTAATTAATGATTAGTAACTAGTGATGCAAGGTCAATGAATAAAGAGTAAAATAAATAAGTGCTGCGTTATAAAGTGTTATCAGACAGTCAGACACTAATTGACATGTATAATTTAAGTTGAATAATATAATTCTCTTAGTTAGTAACTTAACAGTATATAAAACCGTCCATAAAATTAACACTGCAGATTCAAATTTTTCAGTTAACAAAATTTATTATCTCATTATGCGAGTCTGCTGCACATTTTTCATGCTTTGTAGAATGTAGACAATGCAAATATGTAAACTAAACGCTTAATCGCCTGAAGGACTGCTGAATATTGGCAAAATAATGTAATGAGCAGTCGTTTTAATTTGTGCTCTAACTACAATATCTGTCAAATATTTTCTAGAGTACCTCTCCCGTTAATTAATAATGCTCCTATAAATTAAACCTCAGCAACTTGTATACTGTAAGTTCAAACAACTTAAAAAAAAAAGTTCAGTTTAGCCGACGTCTAATCGCCCATATATGTTATGGTATACCTTGCATACCCCTATTTACGCCATACACGTACAAAATCGCTAAATTAACAGTTCGACTGTTCTTTTGTAATTGGTTAATTAATCGCTTCTAAGCATTTGGTTCTGATGTCGATTTGCTTTAACTTCAGCATCAGCTTTAACAATTTAACTACACACAACATAGCAAAAAAAGTACTGTAAGTAGGAACGTTATAATTTTATGTAGAATTGATGACTATAAGACAATTTTATTATCTTCCATATAACTGCCACACGTTAAACATAATTTGATTAAGCTGATTGTTACTAGGTTAAGAAGAATATTTTGAGAATAATTATATTAATATTATTATTCATAAAGTGATTAGGATGATTACACTGAAGAGCAATATCCTGGATAATGAAATTGAAAAGTAATGACGTTTTGAATGTTTCAAGTGTTGTAGTGATAATTGTGATTTGAAAAGATTTGTGAAATGTAAGAAACTTTAATACCGATTTGTGGTTGTATTTTCGAAATATAAGAGACCTAAATTTCCCTTGATATTTGTATTTTGCGCTGATATGCATGGTTTGACGCAGTACCTGGCAACTCTACACCAAAACAGTTCGACTTTAATAAAATAATACATCTGCACGGTATACTGAAATATTATATCACTATAGTTCGACAAAGCCCGTATTTTCTGCTTAATACTTGAAAATATTGTTTCTAATTAAACTCTTATCATTCTCTTCATAAAATGTCAAATACTGTCGAAATTAGCTACTGGTACGCTTTAAATAATGCCGAATATACTGTAAATGAATAACATAAACGGTACTGCTCTAATTACAAGAACAAGACCTTATTCAAGAATATTCTTAAGTAATCACTTAGCGCCACTAGTGAAAAGTTACGTCGGTTGATAAAATACGTCATTTTCGACCGCTCTTTTACTGCATATCGGGTGATTTTATGAATTGGATCACGTTTTTTCATGGCAAAAACCAAGCAAGAGTAAGTCTAATCTGAACCCATACGATTTAGTTCAGCTACTTTATTGGCACTGTTCAAAACAGTGTTCCAATTTAGAAAACACCCGAGATAAACTTCTATGACACTGCAATGCCTAATATTGATTACTAACTTGATTAAACCCATTCAACAATAGCATTGTTGCAATTTTATGCAAATAATCCAGATAACATCCTTTTTAAAAAAGTTATAAAAAAATTCCTTATAACGTTAAAGACGCAACAAAAATGAGACATCAAATTGTTATTTATCGCTGCAGAATGACTTTATTCAATTAACTAAATAACCAAAAATATACTATACTGAAGTAACTTAGTCGTCTTTACAGACAATTTAAAATGAAAAATGGCAGTTGGTTTCCAAATGAAATAAAATTATTAATGTCTTTTATCTTAATTATATGTTCGCAAACATGGCATAGTTTTTGCAGTAGAAAAAGTCCAAAATATAATACGGCAATTATCGTAATACGATATCTTTGTGGATACCCACAAAGTACAATACTAAAACTAAATATAAAACAGACTCAAAGCTTAGAGAAGATACGGTAATTGTCCCTGCTTCAAAGATAACCACAACAAAATAACATTGTAATACTAAAGACCATAAACATTTACCATTAACTAAATTATGTCAGAGTTTTCAGTGCTTGTGCAGACACTATTTTAATAAGCATTTGTACAGCACAATGTAATACAAATTGCTGCTAATATTCAACAAAGTACCACATATACATCAAAAATAACTAAAAATAAATACCGGTAAATAACATAAATCCAAATAACTCCTACGAAAAGCGGCAAAAATTTGTGTGTTATTTAATAAACTGTTTAAAAAAAAAGATCTTCATTTTATCTTACGTTTTATAATAATTAACACGGGATAGGTAATCAATCAATGAATTGTTTACACCGCGTTTAAAAATAGAAAGTTATTTTACATTTATCTTAAAAGTTTTCTCCACATTTTATTATTGTGGAAACGTTTAAATTTAGGTGGTTTATAAGATGTTGTTACAACCCAGATCATAAAGTTTCTTTTAAATTTAAAAACGGTGTGTAAGATGAATGTTCGTTTCAAGTTTTATTAGAAAAGCTTGTAAACATTTACGCCACTTTTAAGTAGTCGTTTGGTCTCCCTAAAATTTAACTGAAAACCAGCATCTGTGTTAAAAGACAGCTTGAAAGCCTGAAGGGCACAAAAAAAAAAGAATTTTCTGAAGAAATCTTTCGAGATTAACAGCTTATATAAACATACGAGTAAACTTGAGAGTTTTCTTAGCAACTTTTCTAAGCGTTAAACTTCTTACTTCACAATAATATTCTGATAAGTTATTTACAGTGCACAACTTTCTTTTATGTCAAAAAATTTCATTTGTCTGTATGTTTACATATCGTCCAGAAGGATTTCAGAGCTGTATTGTAATACTACATATTTTCAGTTCTATTTTTTTCCATAAACCTGCAAAGCTTTCAAAAATTGATGTATATTTATCAATTCTATTCGACGTCAACTGCACACAAAAAAAATGCCATCATAACGATTTACTGTTTTTTACAGCAAAGTAGTTGCTAGTTAGTAAGCTTACGTTAAATATCGTTAATCAATAATGCGGCCATTTGATGACTATTTAACTTTGTAGGATTTTTATGATAAATGTTGGTAAAGGACATAAAAGCTGTTAATAGATGAGGGCATTCAATACATCTTCCGGTTTCTGCATAACTTCATCCAATTAATTATAACAGATACCCACTTAGTATCAACAGATTGCTAATCCATCATTCTGATTCAAACAGCAGCAGGTAAAATGCTGAATCATTAAATGTGTCGTGGGTTTATCATGAATGGTACAGTAGATACTGTGGCAAAAGCACAGTGAATTTCGAGGGAGGGATTATGTGAAAGTGGGTAACCGGAGGGGGGGAACAAAGTTTTATGGATGAATCATATAGCCAACAATCCATCTATCCACCAGGTGAACAGGTCAAACTAAATACTAAACATTAAAATATACACAAAAATGCGACTGCTATAAACAAAACAATACAGACCCTTTTCATTTCCTATTTCTCGGGTGATGATTTATTAATGGCTTTTAAAATACCATGATTCTTTTTTTAGTTTCAAAGCATCAACAACTTTTTCAAAGTATTGTATGTGAAATGATACAGAGTTGTGTGATAAATCAATAAGTTTTAAATGGGTATTGATTTTGTTAACTTTTTTTGTGATCAAATCTCCCGTGACTTCGTTAATACTAAATTGATCGTAAATTCAGATAATTGTATGACACGTTAAACTACTTTTCGATTCTAGTTTGTAGACAAACTAATAATTATCAAGATATGAAATTCAATTGTAAGATATGCACAGCACGTATACCGTACGGAATGCAATATAAAAAGTGATTAATAATGCGAGAAATGGCTGATTATTGGTTCATGAAATTATTATAAAAAAAATCAAAACCAAATCTGTTTTTCTTATTAAAGAAAGCACCTTGTATCACACATATTCTATGATAATGAATGATTAAATAAAAGTGTCGAAAACATTGAATTAAACATGAGTGTAATAAAATTCTGTTTAGCATGCCGCTGACGTTACCTACTTATTCGGCTTTATTTACTAACATACGAACATTTAATGTGTTATGAATACGCGCTCAATTTCATCTTGAAAATTATAGTTTTCGCGCTTAACTGTTTTTCTTACAGATATTAAATCCCTCAAATGTTTAAAAAAAAGTTACTATAAGTATATAATAGATCAACACTTACCGACACCAAAATCTCCTATGATTAAGATTTTAAATAGCAATTCTCTCATGGCTTTATTTTTCGTTGGCGTCGCATTCTCCCCATAAGCATTATTAGCGCTTGATGTCGTCGCCATAGCAGCCAAATGTAGACTGACTAGTTTTATAACCGCTTACGTCGCTACGTTCCCGCTCTACATCGCTCACCGCAATTATGTAGGAATCAGCTGAGATGTCTATGGGGTATTACGTTGCGTGTTAAAGTCTCATGACGGCATTTCGATCGATACGTCCCCTTAACGTAATCCAATCTGCAAAGAACATACAGTAAGGCTGAAATGGCAATTACTGTTCATATTGGGTCAATAATATAAACAAAGATCTAAAAACACGAAGAAGAAAACAATTAAGAAATTAATCTTTATTTGCCTAGTTCAGAGAATTTTACGTTAAACACTCTGAATATTCGATAGAAATATTTCAAGGACACTTTCAGCTTATTTTGGAGTTAGGGCGTTCGTGTTATGTGGCTGACAAGTGACAAACTGCAAGTCCTTTAGGTCAAAGTTTTTTTTTATGACAGCTCAACATTTATGATTTTTTTATGTAAAATTCTTTGACGATACCGTTGATGGATGTTACAGCTAAATGAAATTGCCGTTTTTCCACGTTATGCATTTCATGTTTACAGGGAGCATAAAAGTTTCAAAATACCATTAAAAGTTTCAAACTTTAACTTTATCTTCAATGTCCATTCAATTCCTTAAACTTAACTTTCATAAAGTAAATAACCCAATAATAATTAATACTAAGTCTAAATTATTTTGCTATTTATAGTTTTCAGTATTGCAGTGTTAAGAAAATAGTTTTAGAAAGACTTCTAAAATTCCAAAATAACCCATAAAGTCTGCGACAATATTTTAGCTAATTGCAGTGTAAATAAATATAGCATAATGCGTATGTATCATAACTCTACGATTAGCCTTTGCAACAACAAAAAAATAAGCATGTTAGAAAAACGGATGCCAAAAAAATATATACTGTACTGTATAACTGTCAAGATGCAAAAGAATGCATTTGTAGAAATGTAAGAAAAAATTTCTGATCATAAATTAACGTTGGCACATGATCAATCGAGCATGCCCGTACATTATAATGCTCGTAAATAAACCTCAATTAAAAAAAATAATCCGCCTTTTCATTTACCGGTTAATTATTCCAAAGAATCTGCCAAATTATTTATATAATTTTCAGAAACAAACCGATTAACATGAAAAATGGAAATGATTATCTATGTGAATTTAAAATTTCAAGAACGCAAAGCATAATTCTCAATAAATTATTCTACAGTATTACGCTAAATTTGATCAATTTCATAAAAATACCAAAAAAAGAAATTCAATGAAAGATTTACATAATAATTACGAAGTGTAATTCTTTTATATGTTACTTAAAACAATTTAATTCATTTCTCTAAAATTATAAACCAACCCATTAAACTCAAATTATAATTTGAACTAATTCAATTCACGTAACCGATTCCATTCAATGCCATTTTCCCTTAGCAATGTCCAAATGAACTTTATCTGACCGGAAAAAGGAAGCCGGAAATCGGTTCGACATCACCCAGCAGTACTAAAAACTAAAAATGAAAACAAAACTAGAGCTAAGATTGCCGTTAACCGATTACGATGCTTTATGATGGTGATAATGGAATATAAAGCAAGTTTAATTATCATCAGCGTTACGGTACATTGAAATCCATTAACGTTATATAAAATCACAGTGATGATGTTATTCAACAGTGTTTACTTTTACAGATCATTTTCAGTAATGGGAACCCAATATTTGACCACTTGGAGGACAACGAAATTGACAGTAAGTTAATGGCGTGCTTTAAGCATATTATCTTTGCCAATTACAATGGTTTTATTATTTCCAATTGCGTTTGGCTAAGTGCCTCCATTGGGCACCTGTCGTCAGGAATGTGCTGGATATAACGTTGGTTGTCCACCAGGTTATGTGTGCTGTAGAACCGGGTGTGGACATGTCTGCCAAAAGCATAGTAAGTGGTTTAGTAATTACTAATAGTAAGTGATTTATATTAATGCTTGGAAACTCTATTTTAAGAATGTCCGAAGATCAAGTTAACACCATATCCTTTTTGTCTGACCCACTGTCCTTTTCGAGAAGTTGACAATAAAAGTATGAGGGCTTATTGTTTGTGTTACAATGCTTGCATGGTAAGCAGTTTGATCAAAAAAACAATTTCAAGTTGTTCCATCTTCTGTTTGATATTAGATAATTAAATTATACTGTGTGTATTGTAGAATGTACGATGTGGTAAGGAGGAAATGTGTGTACCAAAACCAGCCAAATGTGACAAAGAAATGTGTCTTCCAATTGGAGTTTGTGTCAGCGCCGTACACGCAGATGATCATCAATTTCTGTCTCAACTTACATTTATTTAGTTTTTGACTTCGTTTTAAAATCGATTAAAGGAGAATGTAAAGTTATTTTGTGAAAAATATTCACATTTCAAACTGATCGACATTTGGATTTAACTTTAAAGCTACTTTATAACTTAAAATCCGTATAAAAGTAATGTCATATACAGAACAATACTAGAGAGATGTAAAACTTCTATAATAAGCTTGCTAATAATACCAAGAAATAAAAATTAATAAACTTTATCGCAAATATCATCTGAAAATTAAAATATGTTGGTATAATAAGATGTTTGTTTTAATGTAGCCCAAAAATTCTTTTCGAAAATCTAATAATCTAATTTAATATACCGTACTAACATGAAAACAAAAAAAAAATTAAAATAAAATATCGTAAATCGACTTGTTTATTACATTTTTGGCATCTAATCTACATGATGTAATACTATTTCTATCTTTTGTGATCTTTAAATGATAACTAAACATAACAATCTGTACTGTCGTGATTATGAAGCTCTTAGGGTGAATACGAATATCAAAACGATGACGTCAATCAGACATTTCATTGTAAATGTTATTCATTCAAAAAATTGTATCATGCAACAAAAAAAATATAACAGTACAAGATCTCATCGTTTGCATGGTCTTTAAACCTTGGGTATTGTAATGATAATTTGCAACGAGTAATGTCGCACAAATTTCGTCTAGACTGGTTTTAACTAACAAAAACCTTAACTCAACGATGATTTTATGTCACTTTTATGGATTGAAGGAATTTAATCATACTATGTGCTTGATATTATAATGATAATGACGGTGATCAGATTGTTTATAATGCTAGTTAAGACCCTCGTCAAAAATATGTTTCGGTTAGCGCCAAAATCGTGATCTAAAATAATTAACACGAAATTCACACGAAAGACTAATTTTTCAAATGCCTGAGTTTACTAAGATTTCGAAAAGTATCTGTATATAATTACTATATATGCTATACATTTATAGCAAGAAATAAAAGTGGCGCAGCGAGCTAAGATCCATTTGACAAAACAAATTTTCTAGAAAAAACCTCGTAAAAGTGAAAAATTATTAAAACAGTCCGAGGTACGCACCAGAACTTCAGAACGATAAATTTAAAGATCTCGCACAGATCAAGTTTTTTGTTACTATTATCATATAAACGCTGAATTTACCGTATATATATCCGATTACACACCTTTAATTAACACTCCCGATTCCTCCAATTCTTTCCTTTTCTTTTTTGCTTTCAGAATAACTTCTTTAAATAACCGACAGTACAGCCGAATTGCTACTGGAGTGTCATCGTTTCCAGGAACTGGGTACGTAATTAGCGTTGGGTCACAATTAGTGTCAACAATCCCCACTGTTGGAATTAACATTTTAGCCGCTGAGTTGACGGCAATGTGGGTATCTAAAACGGTGTCTAATGTATTTAGTAATATGAGAAGATCAGGCAACCTGGTTGCTGGTCCGAACTCCATTGAAGGATTAGTGAACAGTCCACGATGAAAAGGTCTAGTATGAGCAAATTCTCCGCATTCTTTAGCGGTAATTTCAACTAAATGTGATACGAATGGATTTCGATTAATAAATAGAATGATTCCATCTCTAAATGCTACATGAGCGGTGAAATTCAGTGCAGCTCGCAAGTGATAAGCTGTTTGATCCAAATCCAATATCAAATGTGACAATCGATTGCCAAATACGAATGGCCTCATGTGATCGTTTAGTGAACCTTCTTTATGACCCAAATGCACTTTAGCGTTGAATAAATCTTTGACTGTAAACATCTTGCTTACTTCAAAAAAGTCTTTATGTTGTAATGGATCCACTTCGGGCACTTCTGTTAAAATTTTTAAAAACATAATTCATTTAAAATAATAAATGACACTTTGCCAAATATAAAATGTTGTTCGGTCAAAATAAATGCTTTGTAGTCGTAAAATGACAGAGCTAATATTAAAATCTGGTCATAACATAAAATACAAACTGAATTTACTGTGTGTTATGTTGTTGACAATAGCTTGTAGTTTCAACGGCCTCAAAGTTACAAGATCAAATCTTAAGCTTACATTTAGCATAAAAGTAATTTAGGTACCGTAATAAAATAGTTCATACTGAACTTGCTGTACCATAATTAATCTGTAGTGCTGTACACAAGAATCTCACAATTTCAGAATGCAACAGTACACCTATTATAGTCGGTTAGAGTTTGGAAAGTAACTAATTGCATTACATTTATACTAACATGATTGTAATGCAGAAACTAAAATCCCATACTAGTCAACATCATTCTTGTTTATTTGTACAGTACTGTACTTACTAATTTCAGAGTCTGGGTTTGATTCCACTTGCACACTGTACATTCTCCGCTGTGCTGTGGTTGCAGTGCACATGATTTTGCGGCGCCATACATTCGAACACATAATGTTCAAAGAACCTAAACACCGTATAAATCGCTATAATATTATTTATCATACAGCAAAATAATTAATTACAATTACCAAGTTTTGTTAAAAGTACTTTCGGTCCCATTTCGAATGCTAGCTTGCACTTCTCACAAGTCGCAGCGCGGGATGCTCGTGACGTCACTGACATGGGTACATCACTTGCAGACGATAAACAACAACTCCACAATAATACTACGGTAATATTTTAACGTTAAGGTATTTATTTTTGACTTGTCATACCATTATAGCAATGTAATTCAATTTTGGATAAATGTCTTGAATAAATGTGTATACTTACAACGTAAATCCGTTTGTTTTTAAAATTTTATGAAAAGCCCCGCCGCTTGGTGCAGCAGCGGACAAGGTCCAAAATTTAAAAATAAAATAACTTTCACAGTTCGTATAAGATAACTCGCTCTTGACTAAACGACTTTCAGTTAATAAATTAAATAAGTTTGCAGATTAGTTTTTGTAGGACTAGTTGTCTTAATGCGAGTTGTTATGATTCATACTTTCTAGACGTCCTGTATTATTGATTAATATTATTTTAAACGTTTTTGAAGTTATAATTATAAAAACAAAATTAAATTATATAGTAAATTAATTTGTTGATTTTAATTTAAGTAACATGTTAATTATTATAATTTAAATTAAAAATAAATTTTACGTTAATCAATAGTTTATTTGGTATTATAACTACATTTAGAGCATTGCTGTATCAATAATCCGGTATGGTCTAGTGGCTAGGATACCTGGCTCTCACCCAGGAGGCTCGGGTTCGATTCCCGGTACCGGAATTTTTTTTGCATATTGCGGTATTAGTTAGTAAGTGTCACTTTATCTACTTAAAATTTATTCAATCATATAACCCCATTAGAAATTTAGTTTTCAAAAACAGTAACCTTACTACAATAACAATGAAATTGAATAAGTAAACATGGGAAATTCAAATGTTAAAACACAACAACATAAAAGACAATGTTATGAGTATGAACATCAAGAAATTACAGAAACGCATAATAAATTGGCAAAAACTTTAACAGTAACTACAGTATTACTTTCAAATAAACTAAAAATTTTAACAATTGCTTTACATTTCATTGATATAACTAAACAACTTTAATTGCGTCATAAACATGTGCAATTAAATTTACATTTTGTTTTTTAGTACAGTACGAGTATTTCCATAATTCCATTATTGCATGTTAATTTTAAATTCTTTCAGCATCAACTTCAAACTTACATTATTAAATTTACATTTAAAGTTACACATTGGTTATTAATAATCATAAATATTTGGCATTTTTATTTATCTAGACTAAGAAACTCAACAATATACTTTATATTATGCTCATTAAGTTATTAATCACTTTTTTTCAAATTACCGACGTAGTTATAATAATAATAATATTGTTTTAGTAAAAATTCATTTAAGTTGTTCCCTATCAATTAGTATAGTTTTATTGGTCTGCCAAACAAATTTCAAAGCTGAGTTAACAGCTTTTACGTAAAGTGCAATACCACCATAGATAAACCTGGTTACCGGTATGAAAAAATTAATTTAATTACCGGTATGTTTTTGCATTCTGGCATTGTTACTTTCACGAATTTGCTCAAGAAGTTTTTGCTTACGTTGAAAATGATCTTTAAGTCGGTGCTCCATTTTGACCAAAGTTTTTAGTTCTTGCTGTATAAATTAAATCAAGAAAAATTAATTATTTTTCCAGTTATACAATTTAGTCGTTTCAATATTATTTTGTACCTCCATGTTATCGCTTGTTGGTGACGAAGACAGAATTCTTGATTTTTCAAGTTGAATTGCTTTTAAGCTTTGGCTGATAGGTTGCTGATTACCATTAGGAAGTTGCTTAAACTTGGATCTTTCTCCCACAACGGCCACTGGCTTTTCAACCGCATATTTATATGGTTCAGTCTCACTTTTCATTTGGTCTTGTTTTCGCTCTTTATTTTCTTTCAGCTGTTTCTGTTTTAATTTCTGCGTTTTCGTTTTATTCAATTTTCCAGGTGTTTTAACATGATTGGTTTTAACCTAAAAAAAAATGCCCAGAAAGTTGATTCATCATAAAATGTAATTATCAAAAGAATTCACTACCGGTATTACACTTACATGATAGGCTTTTTGTTTCAGTTTTAAATTTTGTTTTGACTGATCACCATTGACCTTTGCATGACGACTATTTAAGTCGTTGCTCGCATTTTTCTATAATAATTATATTAAAAATGTTATTATAATTTTACTGATAAAGGAAAATGTAACACGTTACGTTTATGTGTGGCTGATTGAGAATGGCCAACGCTCTAAGTCTGGCTTTAGTTTTGTTTTTGGTGATTTGTTCATATCGAATTTTCTCTAGTAAAAGTTATTATTTATTTTGAGTAAAGTGATGCTTAATCTAATTATTACATTACCTAAAATTTGTCGAATTCGTTCCCATTGTTCTGGATCACCAGCAAATCTTATTAGCATTTCGACCAAATCTTCGACTGTAGTTTCGTCCAAGTGGCCAGTTGACAAAAACTTTGCAGTTGCTTTATTCATTCGTTTTTCCAACTCCAATTCTTCGTCTAAAACACTTTTCGCATACCCTACAATTTACAAACAAATTTTTTTACAATTAATTGATTTAAGCTTAGAAAGCACTTTGATTTAGAAAATCACCCGGTAAATTAATAACTTAATTAAAACGGTTAAACTGAGCTAGGGTTGCCAAGTTTTAACAAAACATTTGATTTTTTTTTTCAAATCTCAAGTTGGATTTTGATCTAAATAATTTAAGTTTCTTTTCAATGTTTTAACGTGAATTGGAATTGGTTGCAAAACGTTAACCAGAGTTAAAAGGATATAATAATACAAGATTACAATAATTTCTTTTTACAAAAAAAGGAAAAGTTTATTCAGTTTGTAAAACATGATAAACAGTTTTAAAGTGATTAAAATATCAAAATAAATTACAATCGATGTCTAAGAAGTAATTTCTTTAAATTTCATTTGATGCTTTTAACTGTTTTGTACATAATACGAAAACCTTGCAAATAGTTATTTAAGAAACCTGGCAATCCTAACTTAGTTTGAGCCAATATGTTTTTGATGAAACCTTATAAATAATAATTATCTCAAAAACGTGTAATATTCTTACATATTGCCAGTGTCAAATACTGATGGTTAATAAAGCTAATCGTATATGTCTACAAAAAAAAATTAATATTTGACTTTACAACCATTACAGCATATCAATTTCATGTAGAATAATTATAATGTAGCTATTCATGGGGTAACTGCACACTTTAGTATACTCTTACTAAATTTTAAAATTATTAACGTAATAATAACATAATATAATATAAAAAATAAAATGTCAACACCAACAACAATTTAACTTATTGGTAATTATTGTATCGTATATTGAGTGTTACTGTACATAATTATTGTAAACTTATTTTAACCAATTAATTTATGGTAATATCCATTGGGCTTCCACTAACATTTTGACATCAAATCAATGAGCACACTCAATTAAATACTTGTATAAGTCATTAATCTTTTGCATGTATAAAAATCATTATTTAAGCAGTAAATGTATCAATTCTATAAATGTTAATCCTTAAAGTGTCGTTAAAAACCTGCAGCTATATTTGAAAGAATTTAAGTTAGTTCAAAGTAGCGAAAAAACTATTAATGGCAAAAGACGCATTCTTACATTTCTAAATTAATATCTCCCAAGACAAGACAACCAAATAACACCATTAAGTAATTCCATGGGGCAATTGTTCTCCCTCTGGATTTCAGATATCGATATTTTATCTCCTTTTAATTACAAACTGTTGGTATTTTTAACTGTTTAAATAAGTTTTGTCTCCCACCCCTCCTCTTTGAAAAAATTGCAGCTCCATTATACGCCACTTAAAATAACGAGACAAATCTTTATTAAAACCCATGCACTTTAGTCTCGTTTAATTACACCATTAAAAAAACAAGAAAAAATCTACATTGAGACGAATGTGATTCAGTTTTTCTTAAGATTATTTAGTGATGAATAGTGAAGTTGCAAGGTTTTCTTATGAAGCTTGCAATGTGTTTTTATAAATGTCAAACAATGTAAGTGGATAATACTAAATGTCGCAATTATTTATAAAGAATCCATTTACATTTTGAAGTTGTCCCTCGAGGAATTAATAATTCGATTGTGCAAGAACCTTTAGAAAGTTTGACTGAGTAAGCTGCTTTAGAATTTTGAGTGATGGTTTTTTTTTTAAATAAATTTTGCCTTGCATGTTATTGAAGATGGATACATCAGTATTGCAAGATACGGCAATTGACAAACCATATGACTAATTTATTACTAATTTAAATACCAGTAAGTGTCGGTTGTTCAACTTCTTTATCGCTTCCATCTTCAGGTTTGGACTCGTAAAGTTCGTCTTGTTCCATGGCTTCCATTTGATCCCAGTTTTTGATACTAGCCACTTCGTCGTCATTTTCCTCAGAATGTAATGGAGTCTCTACTGGCTCATCGCCATCGTTGTCATCATCGTCATCGTAGTCATCTTCGTTTTCTTCGTCGTCGTTTTCAGCACTGTCTTCGGTGCTGTCACTCGATTCGATATTAGATTGATGGTCATGGTGTTCGTCGTGACGATAATCAGCAGCATGAGGAGCATTAACCGTGGTTGCATTTGGACGATCTAAGAAAACAGAATTAAAGTTCATTTTACACAATTTGTTACAAAAAATAGTAATGTAGAAACATTTGCATTACCTTTCGAAGCGTCAATTGCTGGAGGTGAAATTTCTTTCGGATTGGTGGAATCTGTTGGGAGTTGCTTCAATTCATCTTCCAATTCAAAACCAAAAGGAGGCTAAAATTGTTAATATTAAGTACTTAGACAGATGCTAGTCATTTTTTCAATCGATTTTGTTTTTTTATATAAAAATAAAAGTTGCACTTTATGCAAATCGCTTTGTTAAAATATAATTGGTTTGTTTAGGTTGATGTTGATAAATATTTGCTTTATTAATTTGGGTTTTTTCTTTAAAGATACCACCATTGTAAACACAGAAAATATCAATAAAGAAATAGCCCAACAAAATCGATAGCCTTCTTTCTATCTCGACTTAGTAAGTGATATACTGAAGCCTTATTAATAAAACGGTGGTGACCGCGTACAAATTGCACATGTTGTCACAAATTCCCCAACACACAATAAACTTATGCGATACAAATAATCAATAAAACCCTGATAAATTTCCAAATTTTGGCATAAATTCATAACCACTTGATATTGCACACGCCAGTTAAAATCACGCAGATGGATGTTAACCAGAAATTCGTTGGGGGCGAAATAAATAAATAATATTACAAGTTCAAATTTGTCATAGTTCAAAATGCAGCGTCTAAAATGCCATGCAAATTGCAGAAAAATTCATTGCAAATTAAAAAGCAAAATAAATTTAATTACTGTACTTTTCTAGTAAAAGTTATGCAACGATTTACATCAAATCAAGTAATTTTTCAATGAAATTTTCATTGCAAGTCTACTTTAATTGTTCAATGATTTACGAATATTTTTGCGTACTGTAACTAAAATTAATTGGTTAAATTGTCAAGAAAGTTTAAATATAAAAAGCGTAATTACATTGCAATTAGTTTGTTTGATATGAAAGTGCCAATTACTACTAATTCTCATTCTGAGCGGATTAAACCCACTTATTTGATCGCAACCCATTAAAATCCCAATACTTTAATAATAATATTGCACAAATAGCGTGTTCTATAAGTTATAAAATAAAAAATTGTCATCAATACCTCTTCAGTTGGGTTTGCATTTTGATGATTTGTTGGTAATTTCGTCGCTGCAGCTTCGGAGACACTGCATAAACCTATATTTAAAATGCATTATACAATTTTAAATCACAGATAAATACGACTTATTATTACAGTATTATTGTCTATTATACAGTAGTGATTGCACCAAAAAAAAATTTTTTTTTCAAAAGATATTACTTACCGAATGCAATAAATGCACAATAGATAGCAATTAAATGCCAAATCCTGGTCAACATGATATAAGAATTTTTTTGTAATATAAATATTTTTGTTTTGTGATGTAGAGAGCGCGGAGAAGAGTGATAGGGGGGAGAAATTAGCAAAATTTTCAAGAGTCGGCGACAAAAACATGCAGTTAGATCGATACATGTATATGCGCATGCTCAGTATATTTGGCTTTTGTGGAGCAAATCGATTATTGTTGCCATGGTAACTCTAAACGTCACTGCGTAGAGTCAACCCATTAAGATTTATTATTCAAGATAAAATTCTTAAAATTTTAGAGAAAAAAGTGAAAGAAAATTAAAAGGTTCCCGAAAAAAAAAATAGTTTGACATTTTAATGCAATTAACGAGTTTCAAATAAAAGTAGATCAAATAAAATTAAAAGTAAGATGCTGTAATTTAATTTTTTTTTATGAAACTTAAAGTTGCAAGTCTTAAAACACTTTTACGTCATATTAAAAATGCAAAATAATTTAATTACAACTTTTATAAAACACTTGATATTCTTTATTTTCTTCAAACACATTTGACCAATTAATGGCACTTTTGGATGTCAAATTGTCAACATTATTTTAATTTTAATTTTGTGAATCTTTCAAACAATTAACAACAACTATGCTTCTAATGTTAACTAAATTAAGTAGCTCCAGTTTCACAATGAAATAAACTTAAATCCTTTTTTTTATACAAATTAAAAAAAAAATCATTATAGCATTCTGTACATCAATTAATAGATTTACGGTAACTGCTGTTAATTGTTAATAACTGTCTTGGAAATAGGAATGAACAAAATGGAAATTCCCTTCGTAATGTACTTGTATAATAACAACAAAATAAAAGTTTCAAATGCAAGATGAGCGTCTATTTTCAGGGAATGTGTAGTCTACACTCTATAGATCTTATTAATGCTATGGACTTAGAAAATTCTCCAGGGAATGTCAGTCGGCATCATCGTAATTAGGTTGTCTTCCTATAAATTACGCAGCTAATGAACCATATAGTTTTGGTCTGCAAAACTAACCATTATATACAGTGGTGGCCAATAAAATAAGAGTGAATTGTGAATGTTGCAATTCAGTGAACTAAAACATATTTTTTCGATCCATTAAGCTCCTAAATAATTTTTACTTGATACAGTAAAGCATTAGCAAAAAAATGAATAAAGTTAGAAGGTGAAATAATAATTAAAACTAAAATGACAAATAAAATAAGAGAAGGTTGCAATTTGTTGGTGGACAAAATAATAAGAGTAAATGCAAAGTTATTCTTTAAAATGAAGAAAAACAAATTATCAAGCAAAAATAACATTGGAAACTAATATTTTGTTGCCTGTCCATTCGATTTAATTACAGCTGCACAAAATACAGGCATGGAATTGACTAAATTATGAAAAAATGAAATGAATTGAATACAATGCTTGTTTGAATGCTTTTCAAAGTAATTGCTTGTTGGAAGGTATTTTAGTCCCAAATTAAACCTTTAACATTTTCCACAGATGTTTTATTTGATTCTTTATAATATCAAGGTGAATTTCCTTGTCCATATTTTGTTTTATCCAATTTATTAGATGAATACCATCATAGGAAAAACATCCCCAAATCTTGATTGGTACTACCACCATGTTTACTTTTTTAATTGTAAACTTTGGAACCATTTCTGCATTTGTTAACCTTCTAACAAACATTTGTTGACTGTTTGCAATCGTTTCCAACAAGATTTATTTTAGTTTCATCAATAAAGACAATTTTTTTTAATTAGAAGAATTTGAATTAGTGTTTGCAAATTGTAATCTGTCCTTTAAATTTTTTAAACCTAACAGTGGCACTCTTTTTGCCACATGACCATGGAATTTCATGTCTTGTAAATGTCTTTTAACTGTGCTTGCACTGATATTGAGACTCAAACAATTTTTAATTGCTGTGGAAGTAGGGAATGGAGCAGTCAATCAGCCACGAGAGATGCGTCTGTGAAGTTTAACATTAGTTTTTCTTAGGCATCCTCTGGTTGTTTGTTTTTTTTAGTTTCTTGTGCTCCTTTAACACATTTGCCACAAAACAAAGAGATCTCTTTGACAGTAATTTAAATTTCATTGTACAATTTTGATTAAGCTTCTTAATTCATCAATGAGATGCTTTTTATTATCATCAGAACAGTGTTTACTCCTGTCTATTTTGCACAAAACTGATTAAATATTAACTAAAAATAACTTTTACAAATGATATTTTAATTATCTGTTCTGAAAAATCTAATTATCAATAATAACAATTAACACTCTTATTATTTTGTCCACCAACAAATTGCAACCTTCTCTTATTTTATTTGTCATTTTAGTTTTAATTATTATTTCACCTTCTAACTTTATTCATTTTTTTGCTAATGCTTTACTGTATCAAGTAAAAATTGTTTAGGAGCTTAATGGATGGAAAAAAATAAATTTTAATTCATTGAATTGCAAAATTCACAATTCACTCTTATTTTATTGGCCACCACTGTATATATTTAAAAAGAACGCTCATAACTTAAACCTGTAGCTGTCTGATTGACTTGTATGTTTGCCTATACAATCCAGCACCCAAACAAAAAATATTTACAAAATTAAAAATAATAATAATAATAAAAGTGAGCAATTTAGTCATCAAAATAACAGCAACATCGATTCACTTCTCTCTACAACAATTTTAACAATAAAAAAAAACATTAGCACATCATCCCCTGAGAAACATTATTTTCAGACTACGAGAATATAATCAACATTGGAAAATTTTAATTAAACTTCAATTTGAGCGTCAAAAATCCGAATATTCAACACATAGTTAGCTGATCAACTACTTGAAAATCCCAGCATAAAATCACAATTTAAAATGTTTAAATAGCTATAAAAATAAGTGCTGGTCAGTAGTGATTTAACAACAGTGAACATGATATTTATGTCCGTAGCACTATCGGATTATCAACGCTCTACTTATGGTTATGGCTTGATATTAGTTCAACGTTAAAACAGAGTGGAAATTTATTAATTTTTTTAAAAATATTTTCATTTTAAAAACCACAAAATGCCATTTATTGTGGTGATGGCGGTTGTAGAGATGGCGGCTGATCAATTGTTAATCGAATCTCGTTGCTGGTAGTATTTGACAGTTGAGGATTAGAAATAATCAAAGTCCTTGAAACGCCACCTAATTCCGTTAAGCTGGATTGCGACGATGATTTTTTAATATTATGTCCACCAACACCCGGTGGGGTACTTTCAAACCGAATGACTCCCACTTTGCCCATTTCAGATTCCGGTGATTCCAAGTCAAAATTCATCACTGATTCGAATTGTTCTTTCACTACAACTGGACTAACTTGACCGTTTCCATTGCGAAATCCGTTATCTTTCCCTGACTGAGAACCATTTTGGACCCAATTGTCTATGTCTAGAGTAAAGAGATCTCTAGACGTATTGCTAACTGTTACATTATTAAATATTTTCGCCATTTCTGGATCTACTTCATTTTTTGTTTTCTGTTTATCTACAGACGACTGAGGAGAACCAATCGTGACAGTTGATGAACCTGTGTTAGCATCATGATGAATAATTGACGTGGGTTGCACGCTTAGCCTTTCTGTTTCACTGTCAGCTACATCTAAAATATTAATCAGCTGCCTGTCATTACTTTCGTCATCCGATGAAGAAGAAGAGTCGTATATTTGGTCAATGCCAGCATCAACTGCTATCATTCGTTTAACGGTCGGCGGTGGCGGTATCAATGGTGGTTGTGGAGGTGGTTTTGATCTCATCTGTGGTTCCTCACTATCATCAGATAACGTTGAGCACATCTCATCAGACAATTCACGTTCAGACAAATCAACTTCCCACAAATCTCCTTCATCTTTTTTATGGTTTACAACACTGATATGTGGAACTGGTGAAATTGGAATGGGAGGAGGAAGATCCATATCAACTGATTAAAAAAACATTACATTAAGTAAACTTTACAAATCAATTTTAAATTAATGATTTACCTATTGATGACAAACGACTTTCTTCTTGTTCTTCCTCATCTTCAACATGGGCTAGACTTTCCACCTGATCCCAACTTTTTAAGAAATTACTGTGCCCATTGGTCTCTCCGTCGGATCCAAAATGTAAATTCTCAGTGGCTCCAAAAGCGCCATTTTCATTCAGCTTAGGTCCCAGCTGCTCAATCTGCTGCATGGCTAGCTTACCATGAATTAATTCCGCATGATTCAAATCCATGGAAACCGATCGTTCCAGTGGAAAATTCTTTTTATTAATTTCATCAACGCTGGTTAAGTCTCCCAGCGACGAAGCTCTTCGATCAGTCCCGGCAACTGCAACTTCTTTAAACCGATTATTTTTCGGTTTTACTTGCAATTTACCATTCATTTCGTTGTACTGAGTAGCTTTTTCATCGTCAGAAGAATCGTTATCGGAACTGAAATTCGTCTGAATTGCTACGCTATCCGCTACATCACTATCTAAATGTGGATGATTGGTTACCCATAAAGGAACAGCGTGTATATCTGGACTAATTTGCATTGTAGTACCACCGCCATCAACCAACGAAATATCGTCGTCATCATGATTAATACTTCCAAACAGATTCCTTTTAATTTGATTATCATCACTGTCGTTCAACTCGACAGTCACAAACTGGTCGAATGCTACTGATGAAGATTTAGCAGGACCATTACGCGACTCAACAGCTTCGTTGATTGGGTTTTCAGCTGTTGCATGCCCGTCTTTTTTAGCATCAGCATGGATTTCACTTTCAACCACTTTCTGAACGCGAAATCTGGAAGTTTTCGGCTTATCTGCCGAAGCATCGAATGATAACTCAGACGCAGTCTCATTTACAATCGTTGATTTGCTTAAATCGATATCAACTGATCCTTCCTCGTTGAAGCTTTGTCCTAATTTGACAAATGGATCCTTTCTTGGCGGTTTAACCATAGCTGCACCAATGCTGGACGAGCGTTTAGCTGGAGAATCGTCTTTACCAATTTTACTTAAATCTCCAATAGACTGACTGCGGTAAAGTGGATGGTACAATCGTTCTCTTCCACAGTTTCCAGAATTTCCAACACCACCCGTGCTGATGTTGCTACTGTTAGAGCCTTTCTTTTGGTGGCCCTGGTGAGTATGTCCTGTTGGCATTTCGGACATTTTCTGAATTTCAATTTGAACATCGTATGGTGAAGCGTAACTAAGAATTGTCAAGGCATCTTCGTATACCATATTGGCAAATGACACCGTTAAACTTAAAATTCGATCGCCTATAAAAAATAAGAACAAAGTTAATTAACCACGAATAAAGTAATGATCATTAATTTATATAAAAGTATAATCGTGTTCTATTTACATTATTGTTTTCATATGCTAAATCAAAAAATATTTTTGTGATGCATTAAATCAGAAATATTAAAATGCAATTAAAAGTAAGTATTCTAAATTACCAAATATTTATACCACAAATTCCTATTTTTTTAGTTAATTTTTTTGTGGTTTATTCGTAAAAATTGTTTTCAAATTGCAAACAAAAAACTGGGAACATGTGTATTGCTTTTATTTAAGCTTATTTATTTTTATTGCTAACCTGCTTTAATTTTTCCAGATTCCATTGCTGGACCTCGATGTAATACATCTTTAATGTAAATGCCATCTCTCATGTTTCCACATACATTAAAACCAAGTCCAGTGAAGTCAATGCCTCGAAGGGGAACTACCAGACGCTCTGGTTCCTGTAACATAAAAAAGTGGAAAATATTAAAAAATCAAAATCGACTTAAGTTTTAAAACAAAAATCTAACAAATGGTTAAAAAATACTCGGAAATATGATACTCAGATATTGAAATCAAATAAAAAACAATCGTATTATTAAAAGTAATAAACTGAAAAGCTGCACAAACACATTTATTACTGTCATTATCTAAAATCAACTCAATCATACTGGCAACAATATTAGAATATTTAAATAAGAGAAAATTGATAGCTTACGAAAAATTACCCTTACAATTAAACTTTTTAAAAATATATATAGTACCGTAATATAACATTTTTATCTGGATCAATTATTTGTGGTTAATAAAGCCAGATAATTTCATCTGTTTAAAATCGAAACACTGAGAAAAAATAAAAACTGAAGTAAATTTCGCAATACAAGAAAAAATTCTTGTTGTGCCGTACAATGGGCATGTGATTACAGAAGTGGTTAATAATAATAATTCAAAAACAGCACAATTCCCCCTCAACTTGCATAAAGGTAGACATGTGACGTAATTTTATGGGACCTAGTTCTAAGTATTCATTACAACTCTACTGCCATGTACTTTAAAAAGTAATTTTACTTGCTTAATATTTAGAATTTAGACAAAAATGTTTTCTCGGAAAATGAAGTGCGTTTAAGAAACCAAAAAAAAAAAAAAAAAAAAGAAGAAAAAAGATATCAAATTTAAACGAGTTCTTGAGCAACATCAAAATTCCGCTCAATTGAAACACCAGTTAATTGGAACAAATGTTTATACAAAACGTAAATATTTACAAAATGTAAACAACTGTGAATAATTAGGCCGCTCATTACAACGAGTAAAATCACTGTCTTAACAATTTGATATAGATTATTTTTTTTTAACGAGAATATGTCATAAATTATCTTTAGTTATTAAAAAATTACACTTTAATAATAAATGATAAAAATTTAGTAACTATCATTTGGTAATTTTGTAATGCAGTGTTTATTTTGATAGGCAATTAAAAACGCCATCATTAAATAAGTTATTAAATATTAATTTAGTAATTATGACATTGACATTTAAAAACTGTACTTATGAAGTTACGAAACTGCTTGTACAAGTGACCTTAAACTCAAAATGATTTAAAATTAGTCCAAATTTGTTTTAAAGATAAGACTTAGCAATAATAATTAATTGACCCAGACTGCACTTGCCGGTTTAAATTGCCTAAAGACACTTGATTTCATAGTCACCCAGTGACCTGACGTTTAACCTCCAGTCTATTTGCATGTAATCGCATCATGTTAAGTTTTTAAAAAAAAAAAAAATAGCCAAGAAGACTTTTAAATGATAACTAAAAAAAGTGACTTAAGTTTGCTATAATTATATATTGAAACCAGAATCTGCCACTTTAAATTTTTTTTAAAACGGTTTCAAGTATAAGTACTGTAGAAGCTATTATCTTTGCGGTTCCTCCCTAAGCAATTGCTCTAAATTCCTATCGTCTCCATTTTTACCAGCTACTACAACTACAACGACTTAACAGAAATTGCATTAGAAAAAAGCAGCAAACAAAACAACTGAAAATAATTTCAAGTATAAAATGTGAATAAACTCATTTAAAATGCAGTATATTAGACTACTGTATGACCATTACAGCTGTGGATAAAATAAAATAAATATGCGCCGATTTTTCCTATTTAGTAATTAAATTTTATACAAGATAATTAATACATTATAAAACACTATCACGTCAGAGTTTATATTTTAAATTACACTTTGTTGACAAGTAATCGATTTTGTTGTCACAATGTTGTTAAGAAAATTATTATTGAAGCGTGTTGGCGTCAAAATCACAACTATAATAGAAATTTTAAATGGTCCAACAGCAATAATATATTTATTATACCAAAATATTGTATAGAGATGTGTAAGTATGATAGTAATGAATTTTAATGGCATGTAAGACAAAAATAAAGTGATGTGTTCTGATAAATGAGACAACTGCCAATCAAATACAATGCCACTAACACTATAAACAACTTTTATATCGAATATAATGTAGAAGTAAATTATTCACCATAATAAAATACCGTATTTTCTTACTACTGTACTTAACAACTCAAAGAAACTATGAAAGTGTAAGAAAAAATTAAGTTTGTCGCAAATACTACATTAACAATCGATAATAAGAAATATTAATAAGATAATTGTGGTTCTAAACGGTGGGAAACTTTAATTGTAATGGATGACTTATAACTACAGTAATTAAAAATTAAACCGCAATAAAATCTCAATTATATTTACAATAGTCCTGTCATTATTATGAAATCAGCTATTAAGAGAAGCAATTGCATCAAACCTGTTAGTTACTCGCCAAATGACAATTACATTTCAAAATTCAGTTTAGCGTGCACACAAATGACATTGAAAATCCATTGCGCATTAATTAGAGCTACAAACGCTTAGACTCTGGTGCTCATAAATATATATTTAAGGAAATGAAAATGTCTGACAATTTAATGCAAGAAAAACAATTGTCAGGTTTATGTTTGCCAACTTTTTTCTACCTTAAATGTCAGTTCATAAAAATCAAAGTTAGTACCCATGACAGATCCCGCCCATTTTCCCTTGTATAGTTATAAAAAAAATACTGTAATCAATAATAATAGTCGAGTTGCCATTATATGAACACCTTGAACAGATTTTCTTGAAGTAATTTTTTTGGTGGGAATATCATATCAGGTTGATCGATCAAAAAAAGTAACAACATTGCATAATTCTTACCAGATGGATGCATGAATCGTCCAAAGCCTTATGGCGTCCAAGTTTAGCCGCGGTCAATACGCTGAACAAGTTGGCCTTGGTAGTTTTGCCTTTTTTCTGCGCTTTTGCTGCTGCCGTCGTTGTATTTGCTGCTGAAGGAATCTAAAAAATATATATATATATAATTAAATATCTCGCCAATATACCGTAATAATAATTAATTAATAATTTTTATGAAGATCACTTATAGCGATAATAAAAATATCAGCAGGTGGTGTTAGTTTCATATAAGTAGAAATTAACTTTCAATACAGGGACAGCAATAAATCTCAGAACTTTTTTTAATATTTAAACAACTTTTTAAAAAAATCATTTATGGATTGGACAATTTAAAAAGTATTTTAAATATAGTTAACATAAGTTGGATTTAGCTAACCAGTTAAAAAAAATCAAATAAAAAATAATAATAAACATTTATTGAACATTTATGGTAGACCCTGTATTTTATCAAAAATAACCTTCACTGAAATATCTTTACCAGTCTTTTGTATGGCTTAACCTTCAATTTAAAAAAAAAAATTATTGAAAGATTGGAATTTGTTGTCAAGCAATTCTTAAATCTTTGTAACTAATGATTTAATCCATGTATTACAGTATTTTAGCGTTGAAACGTATTATTTTCAGCGCAGTAGTCAACTACTGAATTTATCATTACTTTATCTTTAATCGTTTTTTTTTTAATTGTTTAGATATTAAAAATTTAGAGTCAGACATGTTATTACGCCATTTGTCTGGTACTATAATGTGCCAGATGAAATGGTTACTGAAATAATAACAAGCAATTATTTTTTTAATTAAAATAATAAAACATTATTACATACAGTAGTTACTGTACGTTCTCAGGTATGGGAAAAAATGCCAGCTATTTTATTTGAAATTTGCGTGAAATAAGTTGTTATTAATTGCAACTGAAAACATTTGAAATTTTTCCGCAGTTATTTTATGATATTTAACGTCATGATTATTATTGTAATGATTTCCTTTACAAACACAAATAAACCTAAAAACCAAAAAAAAAAAAAAAAAATCCCCGCTTCCGGTATGTATCAAACGTGTCAAATTGATCCTATTTTGTTTGTTTATTTAGTTTATACAAATAGGACCGACCTTAAATTTGATCAAATTTGATTGGTTAACAGAAAAAAGTAAACGTGAACATTCCAAACAACATTCCAGTTGCGTTTAATAACAAGTTATAAAAAAACTAACATTTACTATCAAAATTTAAATATAATCTTACTGTATATGTGTCAGTAAAATAAATTTCTATGCACTACTAGTTTTTTCAGTTAAATTAAAAAAAAGCTTTGATTTCAATCAGCCAAAAGTGAATTTAAAATAGTGTAGCTTTAATTTTTTTCAAAATAAAAGCTTAATTGATTTTTACTACATTTGTTTTGTTATTTATTCATTCAAAACACATTCGTGAATTATTATTTCAAAAATGAATT
This sequence comes from Helicorthomorpha holstii, assembly GCA_013389785.1. Lineage (NCBI taxonomy): Eukaryota > Metazoa > Arthropoda > Diplopoda > Polydesmida > Paradoxosomatidae > Helicorthomorpha > Helicorthomorpha holstii. Next base: position 15,583,343 of record JAAFCF010006680.1, read on the forward strand.
TTAAATATTATTAAAACTGGTCATATGAATGGAATGCATCATTGCAACTCAATAAAAAGGATCTAATGAAATTTTCTTGTACCTAATTTTAGTGTAGTTTAAAATCTAGATCAGAGATCTGAAGCTTAATCCAACACAAAAGAAAAAAATGTTGTTACACAATAATAAAGTGCTATAAACGGTTGATAATGTGCGTTATTAACTTCTTCTTGACGTCATTATACTTTGATGACACAAGTTCTCATATCAACCACTTAACTTACAAGTTACAATACTGTATCAGATACATGTACAATGCACTCAAGCTGTAAACCTCTTTTTTATACATTTTTATCATGGGCATGTAAACATTATGTGGGTCTGTACCGTGAAATCTTGTTAATAAAGAGAATTAAAAAAAAAACAATTCTTTATGCTAATGTTAGTGTTATTGACATTTCATAAAATAAGTACAGGGCAACAGTGTGGAAACTAAACATCCACTTATCATTTTTCCGACTTATTTAAATAGAAAGGTATTTAAATTAATAAAAGTTTCAAATAAATTTATACCTTAAAAAAATTATAATTTCAATATTAACCACAGAATTGAGTGCAGTTTAAATTGATATGCAGTTTAAATTTAAGTCCTAACAAATTTACACGAAACACTCAAATATTTGTACTATTAAGACCAAAAAAATTATTTAAATACGAAATTATTATTAATTATAAGTACATTAAAGTAAGAAAGCAATTGACATTAAATTAAAGTTAAATTAAACTTTTTAAATAAAAGCAAGTGCTGTACATGTTAATACTGTAACTTTGCAAAAACTTGTTAAAAACTTTTCAAAAACTGCAATAATTTGCATTGTAAGAATGTAATTAAAATTGTAAAATACAATTACTTCCTGATAATCCTTATATTTTTTTAGAAATTATACAGCAACATTTTAAAATGCAAGCAAAATTTTCGTTCCTCATTAGCAAAGTTGTTATGTTAAATTACCAACAATAATATTACAATGACAGAAAAGCCGGTATGTACTGTATCATAAAGTTCTAATAAAAAAATGAAGTTAATTTTTGTGTATGAATTTCAAAGCTTCAGATAGTCTAGTGCGTGACCGTGTTAATTATACACGTAATGTGAGAGCATAAAAGAGCATTAAGAATCAAGGGGGTTCTTAAAAGAAATTCACTTAACAATAGCAGCAATTTCATTTTCCTTTTATACGCAGTAAATAACGGGAAAAAGAAATATTTTAAGCTATTTAAAGTGTAAATCGTTCCATATTTGTGAAAAATAATAAAGTTAAAACAGAAAAACCACCTAGCGTTATAGCAAGCGTTTGTGAAATGAAAAATAAATGTGAATGGACTACAAAGCTAAAAGCATAAAACAGGTTTGACTAGAATATTAAACCAAGGCGTAAATTAAGAAAAGTGACACGATAAAGGGCCAAGATAAAAGGCTTATTAACTATGTGATTGGTTAGGCTTAACGCCTACCATTTCTTTCTTTTTTTTTTTGTTAAAAAAGTCATGTCAATAACAGCAAATAAACATCTATAAAAAAACTGAATTAAACCGGTGGAAACGAGATTTTTGTTATTGTAGTTGTACGTAAGTAAATAAAAGACATTTATAAAGTTTTTAACAAGTCAAGTCTTCTTTATATCTATTATTATTATTAGTTTAGTTATTTGTCTGCAAGTAAGTTGAACAAACGGTGGCACGTGAGACGTTCGTTCAATCACTTTTGCAGTTACGTGTGATGGTGACAGTTTCACATTTAAAATTTATAAATAAAAATATGAGACAATTTTTTTGGTGAAAAAGTTATTCATAATGTTGCCTAACTCATATCGATTTGAATAATGAATTTAGTGTTTTTACTAACGTAATGCATAAACATTGTATGTTTATTGTAGCATTTGTACAAAATACCATATGGAAATGTTATTATATTCAAAACAAATGTTTTTCGACGCATATTAATTCGGCTTAGCCGGAACAACTAAGTTTCTGAGTCAACAGGAAGAGCATTATTCACTCAGGTAATATTACAGTGTGATAAATGTTAATATATTCGAACTAATTTCAATAAAAAAATTAAAATATCATTAAAACGTTTAAAAAGTAGTTAATTCAGATAAAAATCGTTAATATACTTGCACTGTTAAAAACAATTATTTTAGAATCAAATTAATGCCACAAGAGAGCTGATTAACGCTACTTAAAAAGCGACAATACAAATATTAAATACACACCCTTAAAAAATAAATACAGTACTGTATTTTAAATTTTTTTCAGTTGCCTAAATATAGTTTACTCCACCCAATGCTTTCCATTTCCAACTTACAAACAATTGAAATAGCGTTCGTTCACATCATTGCATGCAAATGATGAGTTCAATGGAGGAATTTCGATAGAGCAAATCCGGTAAACAATTAAGTTTTGTAAAAACAAAATTATCAGATAAAAATCTTATATCTAACCTTGTTATCCAGATTAAGTCCATTTCTGTTGCCAACATCAACGGCCATTTCACCTGTTAATTTAATAAATTCAGAATTAATAAAAAATTAGAAATAGTCTTGTAACCTGATGCCAACAGCTAAATAACAGGATTATCATGCATTCATTTACATTTTACAGTATTAGCAGATACAGTACTATGAAAAGTTTTTTTTAAAAAGATTTTTCTGGCCTTGAACTTCATTATACCCACGCCCTTGCTCTCTAAACCGGCAAATCCCAATACCCATACATCATTCTTCCAAAACAAAATTTTTCTTAAACCCTTGTTCCCATCATCGTTCTTTTATATTATTTATAATAATGTACTGTATATTTCGTTGATTGATAGCACAAAGATACCAACGACGGCTGTTTTTATATATATAAAAAAACCACTTGTCATTCAAAATTAAGAATTTAACTATGCAACAGAACCTCGCTTAACGAATGCATAGATAAATTATGTTAAAGTTATTAAATACGCAAGTAAGTTAATTCTCACATAGAATTGTAAGTGTTCAATGGGAAAACGGTTGTCTAAGTTAACGTATACTGTCATAAATTTATCGTAAAATCCATTGAACACTTTATTTTGTGAAAAATTTTGGTAAATTGTTAACTAGAGATATCGTTGAAGAAGGTAGTTCCAGTCTCAATATTAACAGCACGCAAAGACTATCTAATAATTGTCAATGGGATGTTGGCATGGCAACCAGGTGTTTGTATTTCTTTGAATTATTACGGGTTATTACCTCGTTGAAGGACATCGGTTTTGCCGTTGTCCATTTCCCCGACGCCGTTGCCGATTTCACCATCATCTTCAAAGTATGGGTTATCGTATGCGTATCGATGATGTGCCTCATCATTACTTTCAACAGAAGTTAAATTAGCGAGTGATTTTGATTTACCTAAGAGAAAAAAATAAACACAACGTATTAATTATTAATTTTTTTTAAATTATCAGTTAGTAGGTCACGCTAACAAAATTAGTAGAAAAAAAATTAAAAATAAATAAATGACCCTATTAAACCAAAACGACCCTAAAATGGTCAAGAAAAAAATGCATAAAAAAATATAAACATGTCCCATTTTTATTTTCTGTTTTACATTTTCCTATTAGTATGTGAATTTGATACAGCAAAAATGTAAGATAAAGCACCTACGACATTTACTTATTGGATCTCATGCTACAGTATGTACTTTATTATATTGTTGCTAAGTTCAATTAAAATAACGTGATCAATGGCACTTATTTGCTTGACTAAAATGACATTGCTGAATAATAACAAAAATCAAGGTTGCATATTATAAAGCACAACAAACACGCAGTGATGGCATACAGTATAATATACAGCTCAGCATAAACATTTTTGCATTGTTTATTTTAATTGATTTCCAACCAGTCGACCACGATACACAATATTTATTTATCTGTTATTAATAATTACTTTATAATCAGTTAAATACTGCTCAGTAATGCATGTTTTGTAATGAAAAGATTAAAAATACAATTCAATGTGTTTATCAAATGCATTTATATTATTTTGATATTAAGCAAGTAAACTGGTTCAAGTGTTGTTTTGAAATATAGTAATAAATAATTGTAAATTCATTAACTAAACTTTGATTGCCAAACTAAAATGACATTTATAAAGTAAAAAAAGGTAATTTATAAGGTAACATAATTCCATTTATAATGATTCGGTTTATTACAAGTTTAATATAATTTTATGAAAACTTATAATTTCATAAAAATACTAAAAGTCAAAAATTGACATTAAAAAATTTCAGACCATAATGAATTAGTATTTTATTGAATTCAGAGCATTGTCGTTCACAAACTAATAACTAATACTCTACTCACAAATCTTATTTATTTACTAATATTATCCTAGTTATTTTTTCTCTAGGACATAATGATCTAATAAATAAATCTTTCTTTAATTTATAAATCTACAAGTTATGTTCCAATATTCGATGCCCAATGTCGTTCTTGTGAATGATTTCATGAAAATACTGTAATTAAATGTATAAAAAATACTAATTAAAATCGCTGACTTAATATAACACCAAGTAAAAAGCCTGAAAAGTTTATGGTGTGCTCTGGTGATTATCAATCGATTAATTCCATCAGCTTTCACAATTTGCTTCAGTAGCTGAATAACATTACCATTTCTATTAGGGATTGCAATCAATATTCACTAATTATGTAAAAGCTATCAACTATCGATTGGTTACATTTGCTTGGCTTGCTATAATAAATAAAATAAACGCAGCACACAATGTAATCGAGTTGAATAAACAGCCTAACTGGCATTTTGAATATGAAACAGGTCACAACCATACACATATTTAACCTTAATTTAGTTGCCTGCAATAAAACAGAAGCAACAACAGTCGCATAAATATCAGATAAGATAGAATTTAAATTAATATAAGAGAGAGTGCATTAGCAGTTGACGTCAGATTGGAATCATATAAAGAATTTATTAAAGTCTAAATTAAATTTCTAATCTCCTTTAAACACCTATTAATTTTAGTTTGAAAAGTATGGCAATTTGACTACATGTGATGAATGCGAAAAAGATGTTTTGTTAATCTACTCTTGTTAATCTCTCTTTATATAATATCTACAAAATGTTTCTAATAACTTATAAAGATTTTTTTCATTGCATTTTGGTTAAGGGAAAAAATCCTACAACATGTGTCCTTGAAAATCTTTGATCACGCACTTGACAACACAGGTGCCCACACAGGTAAATGAGGTAATGTCTACAACGCACAAAGGCTGAAATTGAATTATTTTCAAATATTAAAACAACAATGCTGTTATAAAACAACGATGTAAATCAATAATGCATTTCAGCTGCGTTATGACCTGACTTTGGTGGCGTCTATTACTGCATGGAACATATTATTTTTACGAGCATTAGGGAGAAATTGCTTTAAGTATGCCAACAATTTTATTTAGCTTATACGGGTATTTTATAGTTTGAAGTTTTTGAAGTTGAAAAGTTCGCTTTGTTAAAACAAAGGTTTGAATACAAAAGGAAAATTTCTATTTTATTCACTGCAATCATGTTGAGTTGTTGACTGACCCATTCAACACCACTTGTTGTGGCGTTTCATTCACATGATAAATAAATGCTGAATATAGTCAAGTTATATGACTATAATTTATACAGGTTAACATTCCTTGTATATTTTAATATCAATCTGAACGTTTATATTCAAATTAGTAGTTCCTGCATAACATTTAAATAATTTTTGTTGACGTACCTTTTTGATTTTTTGATGAATGTCGTCGAAACACAAAATAAATTAATCCAATTAATACTAAAGTTCCAAAAAATGTTCCTACACCAACCCCAGCCGCCAGCCCGCCGCATGATGTTGCCGGTGGTGGTGGTGATGGTGCTGTCGTTGCCGTAGAAGCGCCTTCAGCCGTAGTAGCCGTCTGCGCTCGTACAGATACGGCCAGACTACTCGCGATAAATATCAGAGCTAGCGTTGTCGTTGTCATCGTTAAAAATGATGTCAATCACTAATTATGCAGTTATATTCCTTAATTATTATCCATGCAAGCACAATCATATCTAAAAGTAATAAACATTCTGCGACAATTCATTAAAAGTCCATAATCCTCCAAAAAATAAATGTTTACGCGATGGTACAGAGAACCGATGAGAGCGACGTAAAGAAAGCGGTAGATGTGGCGACAACTCCCGGGACAGTTCGACCTACTCGCTTACCTTCAAAGCCTCCTCCGCTGGAGGCTGATCGAGTTCATTAAAATTCTCCAGCTTGCATTCCTCAACTTTGGAGCCACGGAAAAAGTTTCCATTAGTAGTAGCACCACCTTTTTCGTTTTGTCCTACCTTTACATTTACAGCATACATGCACTCATGCATTACGATCATAATAATTACACACATACAGCGTATAACTCGGAAAAACTAGCCAACCAGGTAACCAAGTTTTAAAAACAACCGGTTTGACTTGTAGGAGTAGGACACGCAAACGATTTAGCAAATCGCATGAAACGTGATTGGAAAGGCAAATCTTTGATGATTTAAAACTTGCAAAAATCCATTACACTATTTTATTTATTTATTTTTATATTTTACTTGTAAACAAACAAAAAGCTTATCACTTAAATTCCTCAAATTTTAAACTTCACATAGCAATGCAGATATTTTTCATGTATATGTGGATTTCGATTATAGCATTATTATGACAACATGGATTACCTGTGCAGTTTTAATTAGGTTAACGATATGTACACTGTAATACTTGTAAGTCTTTAATTATTGTAATTAAGATCGGCGTATAACAGCAAAATTATTGTAACTAGAGGTGTAATTTGAAGCTAATTTGCAACCGGTTCTTGTCATATCCTTGATTAATTTAATACATTTTTATTTGAAGTATCAACTTTTTCCAATAATTATTATGTTAAAACAAAAACTCGGTTACTAAAACAAGTTTTTCCTTTCTAATAGTTTTCAAAATAAAATAGGCAAGTTCCTTAAGTGTGACCATATTTACGATACTGTATTTTATTTGAGGACTTTTTTGTATAAATGTCACAAATCTTTTTTTTTTTTATTTGAACTACATTATCGGTCGTCCTGATTAAACTCTGACGGAATTGAGAACAAATATTTGACAAAACGAAGTGTTTGACATGATTATGGTGTTAATTTAAAGTTTTGTTTTAACAGTATAAACGTTAAAAGAAAGGTAGATTGAGATGAACTAGACATGTGAAGAGAGCGTTATTCATCATAACATTTAATGGCAATAAAAATAACCAAATAATTAGATTTTGGGTCAACAAATTGTGAAACTCAGTATCTACGAGTAGCAAAAGCATTTTCAATGTCATTTATAATACATTGCTTCACATAGACACTGATTTTCACAAACTGTTGAATCAAATTATTTTTAATTATGGTCCACGAGTTTACCATCTTACAACATTTACGAGTACGTACATCATTACATGGAGTTTTAAACTTTTAATCTCAATGTTTAATGTAGATTTTTTGTTTTTGATAGCACCTTCAGACAAGTTCCACACAAATAGAAACTTCAGACGTCATTTGATTCACATACAGTAAGATACCAAATATCATGTTTATACGGATCTTCATCTTGATAATGACTATTACTTAAAATTAAATACCGATCATTTCAGGTGATTTCAATATAAAAACGGTTACGACATTTCTTTCACATAATTATCGTTAACCATTGTTCATATTTGGCCAAAAATATATTTCATAAACTAAAGTTGATAGTCCCCATCGATAATCTCACATTTTTAACACAAACAACACATATTCAAGGCAAAATACCTTTAAATTGGACCAAATTCCATGGTTAAAATGACATTATCTACTATTCGGCTGATTCTGAAATCTAAATGATATGTTATTCGTAAATTTCGCACTAGAAAAATAACGTAATATCAAATCTTCTCTTATCATAATACACTAAGTCATATGTACAGTACGAGCAAATTCCTGAATTACAAATTCGTCACGTTAAAAGTTGGTGAATGTTGTACTGAAAATGAAATTTATTACCGTTTATATTGACTTTGTGTAGTTACTGTATTTATCAAACAGCTAAAATATGGCATTGATAACCGCATGTGTAATTTATAACCGAAAATCTTTGGGGGAGAGGTTTCACTAAAAAAATATTTCAACACAGTATTGATATTTAAAAATAATCACGACGTTCAATCAAATAATATTTTATTGAAGCAAGTATACAATACTTTATATTGTTATAAAGCAATAATTAATAAATTAATATAAACAGCAAACACCAATCAGAAAAAATAAGATGTTTTAGTTTTTTGATTTTTGTTGTCATCATCATAGATGAAAAACGTAAAATAAAAGTTTGATATAAATTAGATGTCACAATTAAGACTCGTTGGCGTCAACGTATAAAACATTAGATCTAATACAGTTCAAAAATAATGGAAATGCCCATTTACCAAACATACTGTCAAATGTAAATTGTAATTTATAATGAAATAGACTAAATGTACATATAAAAAAATACCAGCAGAGATAATTAAAACCATCGACATTAACAACGATGATGAGTAAAACAGTGATAAAATATTATTGGTCAACAGTTAACATGGCCCTTAAATGTTTTATTTTACAAGAAATCTCTATTTGAAATTTAAACGCCAAGGGTTTCGAGTAACGCGAACATTTTTATACTCATTCACATAATTTACATCATGTGATAATCGCTAGTCAATTATTTAGTCAAAATGTTACAATAAATCAAAAAAAAAAATATATTTTATGCAAAAATATTAAGATTTTATAAGTTTACCACTAACATCTCTCAAAGAATCGCAACATTTTGACCTTTCAAGTTTTCAGATAGGCCACTGAAACGGTGTCCAGAAATTATACCACCAGATATTCACAAGTCAAAATAGCACCAAATTGTTTTGAGCTTTTTTATTCTTTTTTTAAAGCAAATTTAGCTTGGTGGTGAAATTTCCGTGAACTCACTAAAACACCTGCAGTATTTAACCATAAAACCACTTCCCAGTTTTTAATCTTTAAATGATGATTTTAACAATTGGCCAGTAAAATCCCATATAGGACACTTTTCTGCCTCTTTTTTTTTTTTTTGCTTGCATAGAACTCGCACCGAAAAATACCGATGACAAAATACCAAATTACTGTTTTTGTCCTATTTGGTACAAGTATTCCCTAATGGCATACTTTTTACAACGAATTTTGTACTCTTCATCTACTAACAATAAAGAAGAATGAGAAAAAGCGTTTAGAAAGATTAAATTTACAAAGCGCTAATAATTGAGGTATACATTAATTTTAATTTTCCTAAACGAGTTTCTCATTCAAACAGACAATTAAGCAATTTGAACGTTTAAAACCACCAACCAACATTGTAATTTAACCAATCACATTTAACAAAGCATATTAATAATTTGAATGCTTGACGTTCTTGCTGAAACAAGAAATTTCCCTTCACAGGCTAACAATATATTAAACAACCTATTTTAAACTGACGCCTACGGAACATTTCAATCCTTCATCCATTCATCTGCATCATTTCCAGTAAAGTACAGTACAATCTCACTAAAAAAAAACTTCTCAAGAAATCTGCTGCCGTTAACATAAAACACAGATTAAAATGTACAGCATTTCATTCTATTGAACAATTGGGTGTTCATACTTGTTCTGTAGAAAGTCAAATGTATACTTCATAATGTTTGGCTGCAGCCTGTCATAACTAATATTAGTTTCGCCTATTTCTATTTTGCATAAATTTATTGTGCTGTTCCACTTTTAACATTTACTTGAGACATCACCTGACAAATCATCATTTAAAAAAGATCCTAAACTGGAAAACCCACCCATTTACAGCATCAGTTCACAAATAATTACTGAATTAAGCAGCTTTGCGTAATCATGAATAATTAAACAGGATATTCTGAAATAGATTTCTGCTGAAGCAGCCAAAAAACTTAAACTTCACTGAGTAATATTCAACTACCCATCTAACTATAGCCCCAAATAAACATTAGATTTTCAGCTCCTTCAGCAGTGATTTATGAATAAATATTATAATGACAGAATCTGTTAATAATTAAGATTCTTAATTAGTCCCAATCTAAATTTAAATTTTAATATTACCGGTAATATGTTGTTGATCACAATAACAAGTTTGTAAATAATTATTTCTATACATTTTTCGACCCCATTTTATCCTTCGAGTCATAAGCAGCATATTATTAAAGTTGCTGATACGGGTCAACAGATTTAATAATAAAATCAAACTCTGTATAGAATTTTCCCATATATCAATAGATGGCCTGTAATTTTATATATTATTGTGGTCAACATGGTAATTGAAATCAAATTATTCGTTTTGTTCGAAACTGTGTTTTTTATTTTTACAAGTTCAATTGGATTCTGTGCTTAGTTTTTTAATATTTAACTATTCCTAAAATTATTAAATAAAATGAGGTATTAACGCATAATTCTTTTCAAAACCTAAAAACTATTAACATTAACTTGTGCTAAATGTTTAAATGAACTTGGACAAGGATTGAAAGGTTAAAATTACCTAAACAAATATGTAATTCTGGTTCATTATCTTAATTACACGTACAAGTGTAGTAAAGGTAAAACACCATTTGAATATTAAATAAAGACATCACAATTAATTAGCTGTAAACATCAATGTTTTTGGTGGTTATTCATAAGTTTATCGAATACAGAACTTTCTAGAATTACGTTCCTAACAGTACCAAGCTTACACTTAAGACTTTTGGAAATTTCGGATGCAATTCAAATCCTATCACAATCTTATATCACTTTATCATTCAACCCTTTTCTATCAAATTCTTAGTATAACTTATAAAATGTACATTTAAAAAAATTCAATAAGCAGCATAACAAACGCTATGAATAGTGAATATCTAATATCAATACACAGCGTTGAAATTAATCTAAATTAATCCAAAAATAAACAACCAATTATTAAGGCAGCTGTATTACAATTCCAACTGTACAATCTCAAAATGCTGCCATTATTTATACACAAAATGAACGTACTAGTGACACTACAGTACAATACAGATGAAGAGCTTTGATTTTCAGGGAAACTTTAGTTGCGAATCTGGAGGATGGCAATAGCGTAACGATATCTTTTTTAAGACTTGTCAATTGCTACACTAAAATTTTTGCTATAGTAGCAAGCACTTCAACTAAATCTGTCAAAATTACGCTTTAGAGTATAGAGGTAATCGAAATGCAAGACCTGTTCCCTGAAAATCAATACTATAACTGTAATAATTTAGAAATCGAGTTGCTTAAACTTTACACAATAAGTTGACAGTAAAATTTCTCACATAGATTTATGGTTCCACGTCCAATCTCCTTACTCTCACTCTTTGTTTGTAATGATATTCTTTCAGATAAGCCTTAAGAGATTTTGGAAGTTGCAGTTGATTAACTCCATCGTAAGTAACCCTCCGACATATAGCAGATCGAGACAAATGCTGCAAAGAAAACGTAAACGTACGATAGAGAGGTATCGTTAGCATTGGCTCAAAAAACATGCAGCAGCTTGGGTCTTTGTAGTGTTCAATTAATCCACAAACAGTGTCCGACGAATACACCCCAGGGTCATGAGAATCAAAGCTAAATTTATGATTCCACTGCTCAATTCTGGCATGGAGTGAGCGGCCATATCGTCGAAAACTGACACTGAATAAATAATCTTCCTGAGCACTGTCTCGCAAGAGAAAAGTTCCCTCCTGTTTATTTTCAAGCAGTCTTTCAGCCTCGTATCGGTCCATTTTCCCCCAGTAAAATCCACAGTTGCTAATTTCTAACAAATCCGGTACTAAGCAGTGAATGTAATCAACCTGTGAATGGGCAGACTGACTGTTATCGGTAGAAGCTCTAGATGGCCGTTGCTGTTCCGTTGGCAACATTGTCAATGATACTCTTGGCGAGCCAGCAATGGTAACAAGCGAATTATTTGACGAGCTCAAAAATCGATGACGCTGTCTGCGCTCAATGAAACGCATTTCATCTTCATCTAAAACACCTGGCTGATATCCAGGAGGCGGATCAACTCCCTCTTCCATTTCCCATGCTCGTTGGGCTCGAGCTTTCTCATCGCAATCTTCAGTGGGATAATCTTCAGGATTAAACTTTGAGAAGTCGATCACTGGCTCTCTTGTAATAGCAGAAATTTGTTTGCTTTTAACTTTGTCATGTTTAGATGAATTATGCTTTGATTTAGATGTCGATGGAAGTTCAAAGTCTGATTTGAGATGGGAAGAAGATTCAAACACAACACCAGCTCCTAAGTGATGCTCTTCGGTTCTTCGATAACCAGTACAAACGCACGAACAGCTACTATCACTGCTCGTTTCGGGAAGATCCGGCCTTTCAGTCGTACTACTTCTTAATCTACAGTTGAATTTAAGGTTCCATCTTCCTTTACGCTTCTCTTTCAAATTCTCTAAACTGCTCGTTTCTGGAACTTCTAAAGTTTTGCTTTTATATCGACGACCAAGAGTCAAAGATCTGAGTTTCTTGTAAACAGTTGGCTCACAATCATCCTAAAAAAATCGAAATTAAATACTGATTTAAATTAAAGATATATTTGACCAAAACTTACAGCAGCTCCTTCAGTTGTTTGGCATAGTTTGAAGCCAGAACTTAATGTAGAGCTACGAGTTTTCCTTTGGCTATCGTCGCCAAAGGATTCGTTGCCATTGGATTTCTTTGTAGGTCTTTTCTCAGCCATTCCTTCGTCAAGAATAAACTTATTTCAACACAGACGCATGTTTCCACGTCTTGAAAGATAATTTAAAACTCAATTTCCTGTCGATACAAAAAAGGAAGACATGTGATTAAATATATACCAAACAGAATCGAAACATTAAAATGTTAAAGCTTTAAGCATTCTCCAGCCGTAACCTTGACTTTTTCCTTTCCTTCTTGACAGACATTTACAATATGTGCAAAATAAACAAGTTACAGCATAAGTTTACATTTCATGACTCATTCACGTGAATCTAATTCGTAAAAAAAAATCGTACATCAACTGGGAATTATACAGTAATCTAAGCATGACTCATAATAATTATTTAAATACTGTACTGTGCAAAATCGATAATAAATCACTTTTAAGCAAAAGCATTTTCAGTTGTTGTGTTAAATTAAATTGATATCGATTAACTTTTGACATTCAAGCAACTAGACTGGTTAAAGCTGACTGTGGAATCCAGTGCCAGTGTTAAAGAGCATCAATTTCGTTACAAAATGTTAATGCAAATCGTGAAAAACTAAAATAGGTTAATTATAATTTTTAAAAAAAAAAGTTTTCAACAAATTAATGCTAATTATATAGACACGTTTAGGCTACGATTGTTTCCGAAATTTCTTAATTAGTAAACAACAAGGTTACCAACTTACCAAGTAAATAGAGAAATTTAACGAGACGTATACTTCTACTGTGTAATCAGTACAGTACAGTGTATTGACAGCTATTGGCTACAGGAAATTAGTGACTAATAAGAATATGAAAATTCTTTGAAAAACATGTTTCGACTTGTTTTGTTGTTGATGAACTAATGAACTCGACCTTAATCCTTTTATAATGTCATTAATGAATAGCTTTCATTTCCTTTGATTGACATTTATCATTTAAATTATAAATAGTGACAATATTGTTGATAATATCAGTTCTTTAAAAATACATTTCGATTGTAACTGAAAACCATTAGCAGCTCGTCTTTAATATACAGTACAGTATAGTACTTCTACAAGTGACCTCAGTTGAACCTAAAACTTTGCTCTTTTTAAATTACCCCATATAACCTATTTTTAAATAAATATTATAACCTAATTCAAATACTGATAAATTCTACACATCTTCTTTACAACGTTTTTGCTCAATCGGATGAGATACAGAGTACAGTACATGATTAATGTTTATCATCAGGTTTTTCAGCTAAATCTAGAAAAGCTTGAGCTAGTGCTGCAGTTTGTGTCGCATTCACATGGTCTTCCACGCGAATACTATGTAAATCAATAACATTGATGCAAATACACATTCAATCTCAACGTCTAACAGATTCAATTAAATTTGTAATACACGAATTTCATCATTTCAACTTAATCAGTACGCAAGTCAGCAGCGTTTTAGACATCTTGTTTATATGATAATGTTGTCTATCAATATTTTCTTACCTTAGTAAAAAACGTTGTCGATTTAGACGTTTAAATGTAAAGAATGCTGGATGGCAAGGCCTATTCATCGACCAATAGGAATTTGGCGTATGTCAGTCCTGTGGTGTGTTTTCATTCACCATTTTCTTCCTCGTTTTGTGGCTATCCATTAATTTAGAATTACACTTTCAATTGTTAAGTTGAAAGATATCGACTTTATCACAATCATACGATATCAAAGCACAGTCTTAAGGTAAAAATACCACCGATAACAAATTAAAAAACAAACAAGGCCTTGGGGCGGCAACCAACGTTAGATGTATTTGCAGCAATTGCGACATCTGACGGAGACCTATTTACTGCAGCGGCCATTACCCAATTATATGAATGGAGGTTAGCTTAACGGAAATAGCTTGCAGTTGTAATTCCGCCTCTTTACGTCACATGGACTCCTTAGATTCATAATAGAGTCGTTTAGAAGCCAAGTGGACTAAGTCACATTTGCACTTGGACCACTTTAGAATTGAGAGATAGCTTTGACAGGTCATATAGCGCCCTCTATGAGTTATTAAGTAAATTTTCATTTACAAATTTATATCTTTAGCTCATAGATGACGCTATATAACTTGTTAAAGCTATCTCTCAATTTCGAAGTGATTCAAATGCAAATGTGACTTAATCCACTTTGCTTCTGAACGACTCTATTATTACTGCAAGAATGGTATTATATTTTGAAAATTATTTTCAATTTTAAAATTTTAAAAACTATTAAAAAAAGCAATAAAAGCTCGTCTTACAGAAAATCCTTGAAGAAAAGACTTTTTGTAAAGGAAATTACGGTACTTTTAGACTACTATTATAACGAGGCCCGCCTATTATTATGTATGACAGCTTGTTACGTATACCTGCTAACTATACCAGGCGAATTTATTAAGGAATTTCGCATTTCTCGAATTTTATAAAACTACAAGTATTAATAACACTTTACAAGCATATTAGTTTCAATCAATGCAACGATTTTAAAATTTTCAAGATTACTAAGAACATCAAATTCGTTTACCATTTTAAACTAAACAAAATTTAAACAAAATACAGCATTCGATAAACCTTTGAGTGTTGAATTCCATCGTTTTTCAATCTATGGGTCGCGTTCAGGAATAGGGGGGTCGCAATGTGTTCAATAAATTAGACTCGAAATATCTTTTTATAAAAACATTTTTAATTTAAAAACAGGTAAATGTTAAAGTATCAAGCTTGCGTTTTTTAAAGTAAATATCAAGATTCTTGATGGTGGCATTTATTTTGTCTGTCATTACTTTATAAATTTATTGAATAAAATGTCAGCTTTGACGTAATATTATAACAACATGTCGCACTGTTAACGAAGGACTAAATTAATTGACGTCAGACGAATTACGTAACTAATGAATAATTTATATCTAATGTAATGTACAGTAGGTCGGTATCAATCCAAGATGTTTGGATAATTTGTACAGTATAATAATCAATCAAACGTTTATAATAACTTACAGTATGTATCCGAATCGATTAATATCACTGTTTTTAAAAACAACAAATTTTTATAAAAACAAATACAAAATCAATACATTTTTTATTTGTTTTTATAAAAAAAAATTAAAATTGCATTGTTTTTTTTTATTCGTAATATTTTGAAATGTAAATAGGCAATCTATTATGATGCAAATAATCATTTTAATATGATGTAAATAGTAATTCTAATAAGAATGTACTTTAAGAAATGTCTTATAACTTAGTCATATACGGAATCGCTTATAAGTTTAACACTCTTACATACGTTACCAGAATTATTTTGTATATCCATTTATTCATGCAGATTAACGCATTTTACAAAGTTACTAGTAATTTTATAACTTTAATCACTGATCTTGATATCTTTATTAGTACAAGCAAGAGTGGTCTTTTTGTCTCCTAATATTTTGACACAAACATTGAAGCCTAGCTACAAGTGAAATAAGAATATTCAGTTAAAATTATTTCAACAAATTCAATAAGTACACTATATTTACCGCTGGAAAAAAAGGTTTCATAGTAAGAAAAGATTTGTAACGGTAATTTTGATTAGCGGATAAGGGACATTCGACGTTATGGTTACCACATCCGGTACCATTGAATCCGGCCATACTAAACGAAACTGGTATGACCCCCAGCTTAGTTGAAAGATCAACACAGAAGACTTTGCTATCTACGCCTATAAAAATGTTTTTATTAGACTTATAACACCATAAATTGTCACTTTATAAAATACATTTTATAGTACTGTACGAGTATGATTAATTTTTGATATTACGTTTAAATACCTGGAGTAAATTCAATCTCTAAAGTATAATTTTTTCCTTTGTGTAAAGTACAAGTTCCGGTGTCACAATCTCCAATTTTTATACGTTTAATGGATCCAAGATTTTTTTCTGGATATTATGTAAAAAAAAGCAAATTTCAAATGATAAAGTTAATAATACAGGTATTTTAAAACTTTAGATATTTTTGCGCATTAGTGACAATACAAATTTCGATAAAAACGAATTTGATGTAAGTGTAATAATATATATGTAAAATGGTTAATCAATTTTAACTTCAAAAAGTAATATTATTAAATAAAAACGATGGAATTTAAATTTCCCCATGTAAAAAAAATTACCATTTGTAGAAAAAAAAATTAGAATTCATCGTATCCATTTTGTCGTAGCTTTGTGAAACCATATGTTAGTAAAATGTCGACAATTTTGTACTTACCACAATCAGTTTTAGACGAACCATTCACGATCTGCGTTATAAAGACCACAAAAAAGAATGTAACAATGAATTGTCTCATATTTCCAATAAATATTTGAGAAAAAAAACAGTTTAGATAACACTTGACTGCTAAAATAAAACTAAATAACAAAAAAATAGCTTTAACAGTCGCTATACTTGTCTTCGCTGTTCAGCTGCGGCAATGAATACGTAAATTCCATATTATAAACATAACCAAACTAAAAATATTTACTCTAGAACAGTAGTGCAACAGCTGCAATGAAACTGCATCATCAGTCGATCATTATACCATAAACACGACGAAACAATACATCATAAATCAATATGTATTAATCATAAATTGCAATTGGTTATTAACGAATGCGCAGTAATTCGATTTGAATTACGCTTACAATTTCACTACAAAGCTAAAAATAGCAAGTTAAGCCATTTTAAAAAAATTAGTAAGTTAACTAAAACGGTTAAAACATATATTTAATTATTTCAGCAAATATGATAATGTTATTTAGTGTTTTAACCACACTCAAAACCACAATACACCTAAATAATATCATTTTAATATTCTATTTGTTGGTATTGTCGATATCTTGACATAGGAAAAATGCCAAGCAACAAGTTACAACCAACTAAAACAATGGCATTCAATGCTATCATTTATCTACTTACATTTGTTATTGTCACAATATGTTCTCGACAACATGACAGAAAAAATAAAACATACAAAGGCAGAAATCAAATATAGAATGTTAATGACAGAAAATTAAAACACCGTATAATTATGGTGGATAAATATGGTAGATTGGCTTTAGCTCCAGGTTTAAACTTACTGAGGTTCAGTTTATGAAGTAAGATATTTGTTTTAAAATTTTGTAATATTATAATAATTATACTCTGTGACAAGTTATAGGCGACCACCGCGTTTATAGCATGCAATGCATTTCATATGCGTATTGGATTTCTGATTCTGTAGTTTATTACTTGTCACAAAGTTTATGTTACTGTAGCAAAATTTTTTAATGAATACACCGATACTCAAAATAGTTATTAAAAGTTTTCATTTTATTTTTTAAAAAAATCCCATTCTTGCTGTTCTTATTTTAAATTTTTAATATGAAGTTTTCTGAAATGCTTACTGCATTCGCAACGTATTTGATTGATCCAGATTGATTTACCAGCTCTTAAATTAGTTTACTGTAAAAAAAGTAATTATAGTAATAATATTGATAGTAATAAAGATATTTCTAATATAGAATTACCAAGATGGGACGTGTTTAATATCTTCACAAGTAAGTGTAGCCTCATTGAAAGCAGAGCCGTCACCACAACCAACAAGTCTTGGTTTTCCTTCCACGCACACAATGTAACGATTGCAGTCGTGGGGATAAGCATAACGAGGGAATGGGTAGAACCTAGCTGATAATCCTTTAGGATTGGATGGACATTGGAATCCAATGACAGCTAAATATGTATATTTTTTTTTAAAAAAATGTTTTTATCCATTGAAAGCAATGTTTATGTTAAGAATACCTTCACTATCACAGTTTGGCAATAAGTCGGGCCAATTGCAAGAGTGGCTGCGGTCATCGTAAACTAGTCCTGGGTCACATGGCGTCTCAAGTGGTTGGCCATCTACACATTTGTAGTATTGTGTTGCACATCCTGGTCCAATGGGATATATGCCCCACATATATGGGCAATAGTCATTGCTAATTGCCGGAGCTAAAATGTCAATTGTAAATTTATAGTTAATGAATTTTATATGTAAATCTATAAGTGGATATACTGTATGAACAAACCTCTATCTTTTCTTTTGCCACAGTCGACTGCCCAATCGTAATTGCAGAAATGATGGACACTTCCACGGCCGTCGAAAAGCAATCCATTTGCACATGTTTCGTGTGATAAAGAACCGTTTTCACATTTGTAAAAGTGGTCACAGTGGGTTGGGTGAGGAAACGTTTGAATGCCGTATTCCAATGGACATTGAATAGCTGGGGTGTCACCTAATTCCTGACAGCTCACTATTGGAATTAGAAAAAAATATTTTTTTTAATTACCTTTACAAGATGTCTTATCAAAACATAATTACATGAAAATCAACTTTGGCATTGTATAATTTTTTTTCAATTGGCAGAAAAAAATGACCTAAATTCAAATAAAATGCTTTTGGTACGCCATAGTATAACAGACATTTGAACTTATTTAAAATTAATGTAATTGTAAATGGCTTTTGTGGCAAATGTATACAGCGTGTATCATAAAAAGCAACCAAAGAAACCATTATTAATTTAATGGTAGTTTTCTTGGCAGACAATGACTTTTCAAGCGTTTATGCATTAATGGAAACAATTATTTATTTATTTTATACTTGCACATTCTAATACAATAATTTTCCATGCTTGTCACTTCAAATATATCATTTAATAAGGCTAAAAGATTTGATTTGAGTTCTGAATGTTGCCACTTTAATTCGTTTTTGTGGGTATTGTTTTTAACAAAATTTTAAACAAATCTGATAATTTTTGTATCTTAAAAATTAGTTTCAAAGTTTACCATGGAAATCTTTTAAATGAAATTGTTAAACATTTTTTGTAAGCCTTGAATTGAAAATGATTTTTGAAACGCTTGATAAATAATTGCCATTAGCAGCGTACAAAACACGATATTCGCGTTAAAATATTGCTTTTGCAATAATAATGAATCATAAGAGTTATTTATACCGTACTTTTTTTCTATTAAGTTAGCTGTGCACATTACGATTAATTTAAACGATCATATTGTTTATGTTTATTTTGCAAATTACATTTATCGTGAGTTCCGTATTAATAATCTACAATTATTAGTTGAAAAATTCTAAAGCTTGTCTTTAAGTACACAATCTATCATTTTCTTAATTCATAAATTAATTAAAAAATATTACAACATCGAGTACCAATAAAACAATTTATTATGTAATTGTTGAACAATTAAAATTAAAAGCAAGGCAATAACTTTATAGTTATTAACTTATTTAACCAACTTAATAAGCAAATAAAAATTATACAGCATTTAAAACGATTAGCACTCATAAAAGTTTATTAATTTTAGTATTTATAAAATTTAAACTATTACACTTTGTAACTTGTTAAATAATTAATTATGTCAGCAATTAAAAATACAACAAAATGAAAAATTGCATTGGTTTAAGCTTACCATGCAAGATGAGCACTGCCACAACAGCCACTAGAAGTTGAATAGCAGCCATCTTAAGTAAACTTTCTTCAATTAACAAATAGCTATGATTTTTTCGAAGCAAATGGTTAAGATCCACCTCTTTAATCCGTTGTTTAATTTCTTAATTAAGAAGTTTGACACAGGTGAAGACAAATATAGGCTAAGCATACGTGTGTACTTGCAAGTGTACGTTTGCTGTTTGAATTTGAAAGCGTACAATGTTTAAAGACAAATGCACCGTGACTTGCTGTGCTACTTTTTTTCTCAAATAGAAAAAAAAATACATACAGTAAGAAAAGCAAAATAGGTACCAGCATGTAAGTTAGTTAAAATCTTTAGATAAAAATTTTATTGTTGCTTCAGATCAACTGGTATACCGTCGGCTGATTGTTATGTATCACAATCACTGGGAGTTTAGAAGAGTGGGAGTTCCAAATTACAAATTCATGAATTTATAATAACAAAATAATGATGGGCGTTCCGAATAAGAACATATCAAGTTTGCTAGTCAACTTAAAGTTACAAAAGTACTTTACTGTAATAAGCGATTTTCTTTTAAATAATCAAGATAAAAATCAGTGAGGCGACCAAGAAGAAAAAAAATGAAGTTTTAAACCAATAGGTAAATCTCATGATATAGTTAACCTATAGTAGAACCTCCACTGCCTCTCATTTTATGATTAATAAAAAAAGATAAAAATTACTTTAAGGTACAAAAGAATAACAACGAGATTTGCCAAGTAAAAAAGTAACTTTTATTAAAATTTACTTGAAAAATTAATATCATTAGAAACTTATACAACTTTTTTTTTAACTTCTCCAAGGTTAAAAAAATAGATTTAATTAATTTTGGTTCTACCGTAGTTTACTGTACATTACTATATATTAATCAGTTTTTACATTGTAGCTTGGCAAATTTTCCAGTGAGAATTGAAAACATTATTATCATTCAAAATTTGAGGTTCATTTACTCCATCATAATAACTTAATCCTGATTTTCAGTTATGCAAAAGAAAAATGTAAGTTATTGTCTGGAAACTATATGGTCACGTATAAACAGATGTTCTTATTTCACGCTAATTTCACACGGATAATATTTTCAACAAAAAAAACCTAGTGAAGAATTTTTTTTCAACGTTTATATAATGTTGAATGAGTTAAAGTTGCTGAACTGTTTCTTCAAATAAAAGACAAGGAGGTTATTCAAAACAAGTTTTTTTTTTTAAAATTGCAACATACAGTATTTCTTAAATAAAAACTTCAACATTACCGTTAACGTTATCATTTAACAATATTTTTTAGTTGTCTGGTATTACTGATTAATAAAAATAACTTCTGCTTCATTAAAAAAATTTAATTCTACATTTATTAAACCGTTAAAACTTTAAACTAAACCCTTTAATTTATTTAACCAATATACAATATAAAATAAAATTTTGATATAAGAGGTATAAAGTGTTTGAGAGAGTAAAAAAAAAACAATTTTTATCAGTCTCATTTTATTTTAAAAGAGTTGATTTATATTGTTGGAGTAGAACGCTTATGTTGAGCAGTGTTTGTCCGGACATCAAGTACTGGGTCACCATAGGCGGTTTCACTGATAAAATAAAATTATAAACGAAATATTTAGATAAACATTTTTAAGAAATGTTCTGGAAACAACTTGAAAATAAATTATTGCTGTAACGAATTTTGAGAAAAATAAAAGCTTATCCTAAATAACAAAAGCAAAATCTGTTGAACAATGTGTAATTATCTCTGGTTTATAGGACAAACGTTTACTTAATTATAACTACAAATACAACTTAAAAAAAAATTAATGGACAGGTAAAAACAATTAAAATATTTAGAAAACTTATTTATGACTTGTATCAATCGTTAAAGAATTAATAAATAAAATCACAGATATTTTAAATTGAAATTAAGTTAATTATTAGTATTCACTTCTTATTTGATGTAAAATGAAATCGATGTTCTATACTACGAAAACAATTTTTTTGTCCTAAAATAGCTAAACTATTAGTATTTGGTATAATTTGCCAACATAATATTATGTCCAATGACCATTCTTATATATATATAAAATTTGCTTTTAAAGTAATATAGTTTAAAGAAAACGAATATTTACCATCCAGGGACGTTAATTGGATCATCGCAACCGCTGGTGTTTGCATTAAAAACTTGTTTTTGTGGACAGGTGTTTAAACGTGGACGATGTCCATCAACGCAAACAAAGAACTTTTTACAATCATGTGAATGGGGATAACGAGGATGACCTAAAAACTGCTGAAATATTTGCGGGTCGGGTGTTGGGCAACGAAATCCAAGAAATGCTGTATTAATAATAAAAAAAATGAAATGAATGGTGTTTTAACATAGCTAACATTATGAATTTAATCGCAACTAAATATGCCAATTATTTGAACCTTCAGCGTTACAGTTGGGAGCCTCATCTGGAAATTCACAACGGCTGGTGATTGTACTGAAAGCCAAACCTTCAGGGCATTCAAATCTAAAACTTCGGCCATCGACACAGTTCCAGAATACGCCACAATTGGCCGGATTTGAGTCGGCGAACATGCCCCAACGATGTGGGCAGTTTGCAGTTGGTTGCGCAGGTTCTTGATAGATAAAACATTGATAAATTCTACCATTTATTTTTATATTACATTTCTTAACTTACGAACGTTTGGTCGACCTGTGCAGTCCACTTCAGAAGGATAGTCACATGGGTATCTGAAGTGGGTTAGTCTATGGTTAAATAAAAGTCCATCTGGACACAAATGGTCTTGAATTGTCCCATTGCGGCATTCGAAATATCTATCACAATGGTCGGCAATGGCAAATAAACCATTTCGTTCTGGACATTGCTGACTGTGCACTAATATAGAATAATTAAAATGGTTTAATAACTAGTTTAAAAAACTAATCAAAGACATCGTTAGGACAGTAGAATAATGAAAGTTATAAGTCAATTTTTTAAATGCTGTATAACGATGTCAATGTATTTGACTTGTTTACAAAAAAAAATGTTTGTCTGGACAGGTTTTACGTTGAAACCAATTCACTTGGGTCATTTTTAAGTTGACAACCTATAAATGATTTTATTATCATGATAAAGAAAAATGTGACAATGCAAATTGCTAGGTAAATTCACAAATGAACGCTGTAAAGTCAAATTACTGTTTTATATTTCGTCATTATTTGAGAAAAGTTGCCCTTATTGTAATTTTAAAATCTGGAGTTTATGTACTGTATTTCGAGTTAAAATTCACTCAAATATTAATGAATAATTTATGAATGGTTAAAATATTCGTATACATTATCACGTCGATGACAAATGTTAATGTGTTTTGTGTAGGATGAACAGGTACAGAAGAATTAAGTCATTTTTTTTTTACAATTTACACGCAATAAACATAACTTATTTTAAAATTGCTTATAAACATGGTTGAGATTTTAACGACAAACAATTATACAGTGTTCACAATTCAAAAATTTAGTTATTAACAAAATTACAAAGTTCATCTATGTTTATTATTTTTGTAAATATATTGGTGGTGTTTTAAGCAACAACCTAACTCCTTAAATGTCAAATGCCTTTGAATTGCAAACTTCAAACAATTATTTTCCCATAAATAAAAGTTTGAAATTAAACATTGCATTTTTAATGGCTATGTTAACTCACAATTGGCTGTCAAATTGAAAGCGATAAAAGTTACTAACAGTGGTTAAGATACTGTATGTAAATATAGAGTTGTCAAGGAATTACGCATAATAAAAAAACAAAAGCTATAAATTATTAAGAATGATTTAAATGTCACTTACCGCCTTTAATTGTAATTAATCCCAAAGTGAAGACCACAAAACTGAGAGCTAGTGCGTTCTTCTGCATTTTCTGAATGATTGCTATCAAAATTGAGCCAACTGTTGTAACAACTTTAAAAAAGTTTAAATAACCGGAATTATTTGGCTTCAATATATTGTCTGCCTACTAGTAATTTGTAAAATCACTATTCACTAATCCTTTAATAAATTAAATCACGTAATAAAACTTAAAAGTCGACCATCCCATGATAGCCCAAAATGGCCATGCCAAACGTTAAGTAGATCAAAGAATTAAAGAGATAGTGCAAAACAAAAATATACTCAAATAATTTTCCTGAACTTTGAAAAAATTTAATTAGCACACGATGCGATGTTATGTTAACAGTAAAGAAAATTTACTTGTAAATGAAATGTACAGAACGATGGATTCTCGTTTTTCTCGCGTCTTCGTTAAATGCCTTTAGGGTATGAATTAACCTAAATATGGAAACAGGATTGCAGAAAAGGGGAGGATGAGGCGATGGAAGACTAATGACTTATTTACTTTTTATAACTTTCATTTGTATCTTTTCCCACATATCTCAGTGGTCAGTAATGCACTATAATTAAAACGATCAACATTATTGTCTAGTTGACCTTCTACTTTAAGAAAAAATATTTAAAAATAAACTTTTGATTAAATCACTCTAGCTTTCAGTGATGTGAATTTTTACAATACTGAATTTTTGTAATGTAGGCTACATTCTTAATTCTCCTATTATTCCTACTACTCTTAAAATAAGTTTTTTTATTTAAATTTTCGGTTGTTGACATGGACATTCCTCGAACTTAAAAAAATTAAATATAAGAAATTCGATTTGACAATAATGTACCATACTGAAGTACTGTACTTGCAAATTAAACTATACTTTTTTTCATTTTTAGAAGATGAGAGGTATAGAAAACAATGCTTTTTCAATGCCATTCAAAATGCATTGTTCTCCGTATACTCTTTATCTTCCCACTTTGAAAAAAAGTACAAGTAATTTACTATCATTAAATTTCCCTTTGTTTTAATGGCATTAAATTCTTCGACAGTATCCTTAGAAATTAAATATTTCATCATTTTTAATAAACGAAAGTTTAAAAAATACAAAGTTAATGCCAATTTTAAATGAGTTTTATACCGCAGAAACATTAAATATTTTTAAAATTATACACAGTAACATAAATGTAACTTTGTACACGTTGTTAAACATCGGATAATGATGCACTGCGGTAAAAGCAATATTCAATCGCAAAACGTAACTTCAATGTACAACGCAACCAAAAGAAATTATCACTCGTTGATGAGAAAATAATTTTGGTTGAATACAGTATATGTTGCTAACTTGTATTATGCAAATTTGCAGAGCTTTTTGGTGTATTCTAGTTAACGACACTAGTTATTCTTAAACAATAACCAACCTCTAAAAGATATAAAAATTTCCTTGTAGAATTGTAGACTAAAACTTACAGTAAGCTCGACATTTTATTAACGAGCTAGTCAAGAAGATTCAAGAACACATTTCAAGGTTCATCATCTCCATCTAAACAAAATAAAAAAATTATTAATTTCATAGACTAAATAAGTTTATCCCCAGAAATTTCTCTGATAAAATAATGCTCAACTTGTTATATTACACAGTAATTATGGTTTAATCTAAAACTATATTTTATCCTTCTATTCATCAATGAATTCATGTTTAATACCTAAATTTTCTTTCATTAATCCATATGGTAATTTGTGAGTCTTAACCCAGTCGTGGTTGATTACATCTCCAATTGGCAAGCGTTGTTTCGGTTCCAATTTAAGCAACTAAAAAAAAAACAAAGTTCTTATTCGATGGTACAAATATAATAAAGTACATTAAAAAAGTGCTCGTTAAAATCTTGCAAACAATTATTATGGGAATATTAATAATGATTTAAGAGAATTTATAATGTTTTAAATCTAAGTTACACTTATTGATAAAATGTAAACTACCGTATCCTTTTTTAAAGTTATAATTTACAATGTTAAAAATTGATCCCAACAATCATCGATTTACTTGCTTATTGCTTTCGCACATACTGTATAAATCTACAGAAAATTGCTTACTTTTGAAATAAGATCAATGGCTCTTGGATTTAAAAAAGGTGGATATTTAATATCAACTTCTGTTATTTTCTTATATGTGGTTGCCTGACTATTAGACTCGAATGGTGGCTTCCCAACAAGAAACTCGTAACATAAAATTCCCAGGCTCCAAAGATCAACTTTTACATCGTGGCTGTTTCCTTTTATCATCTCCGGAGGCAAATAGTCTAAAGTACCACAAAGTGTGTCGCGTCTATGAAATCATAATGCATTTAGAATACAAAAATTAACCAACTACAGTAAATGTATTCTAAACACCAAACCTTGATGATGGAGAATGAACAGACCAGCCAAAATCGGAAAGTTTAACGTGGTTGTGAAATCCTAAAAGAATGTTTTCAGGTTTTATGTCTCGGTGTATGACTTTGTTGACATGACAAAACTGGATAGCTCGAGCAATTTGATAAAAGTACTGAAACATTCAAAAATTAGTTCATGTTAGTTATCAACATAACCACTATACTAACAGTTGCTGCGTGAGCATCGTCAAAGCGTCGTTTGTTTCGCAATTCTTTGTAAAGCTCCCCATAAAATACGTACTCGAGTATGAGATAGATTCGGGTTTCATCTTGAAACCATCCGTGCATTTGTAAAATATTAGGATGATTTAGGTTTTTATGAATTTCAACTTCACGCAAAAATTGATGCTCCAATTGAGCCTTTTCCAACTGAGATTTAAACAAAATCTTTAAGGCCACCAGAACCCCACTTTTCTTTTCCCGAGCCAAGTACACGTTTCCAAATTTTCCTTTTCCTAACGGCCGCCCAATGTCAAACCGTTTCAACGACCATCTAACAGCAGAATCACGTGTCAAGTTGTTATAACAAACTTTTTATTCAAGTGTATATTATACAGTACTAAAGTTTACTTACGGCATATTTGAAGAACCCGCACTTTTCATGCATGATTTTAATTCTTTTAACGGAATTCGATCATCTTGCACACCTGCATTACCACTCATCTACAATAATAAAAGAATTATTACTATTATTTCAGCTATTCAAAATGACACTATTTAAGCAATTTAGTATTAACCTTGATCTTGAGTTTCGAGAACAAGAATTATAAATAATATTTGAATCGTTAAAAGGAAAATGAATTATAACACGAAGTTCGACCCGTTGTAGAATTGGCGGCAATTTGGCAAACCAGAATTGTCTTAATGACGTCATTAGTGCATTGGGCGTTTTCAAAATTCTGAGATAGTGTGCATACTGCAAAGCCGCTTTGTTGTCTTAGAAATGTTTCGCTAGCTACATTAACGCTACGTATTTTTTTAGCTTTCTTGCTATCATGTTACGAAAGTGCCCACGTATTCAGCTGTTTTACAAATTTGGCGGGAACTAGATTCGGGCGGGAATGGACAATTAACCAGGTGATAGATTGTTGGATCATTTTGTTGATTGGATTTGTGCTCGTTTCTTCGCTTTTAATTTCATTTTTTTAATTTGCCGTGGGTTTGTCGTTTAGTTAATTAGTAAGATGGATGTCGAAGAAAACATTTTTAAATTTGCGCACAGTGAAGGCCACACTTTTATTTGTTACGAAGAAAAAGGAAGGTAAAAATCACATAAAAAAGCTTTAGTTATGCAACAGAAACGATTAAGTACAATACCGGTGTATTAGTAATACCGTATACTAAATGATTAATTAATTTTTTGCAGATATCTATTGACTTGTGGAAGCGATGGATACGTGAAAGTATGGGACGGAATTGATGATTGTGACCCATTATCTAAACATATAGCTGAAAATATATTATCTGTTGCAGTTACAGTGAGTTTTAGAAGAATCAACGCAAGCGTTGAAGTGATTTACATTTAATTTTTTATTTTTAAGAGTACAAAACTATATGCTGGAACCGATTCAAATTCAGTATTTTCATATGCATTTCCTAAATGCACTCCCGAAGGCTTGATAACGCGATTTACAGCTCCTATCACTCATTTGGTTGCTTCGAATGATGGAAAAAATTTATTAGTGGGATCAAGGTACATACAAAACATTAAATGACTAATTAATATGTCAACTCTATAATATTGTATTAATCCTACATTAATGTGGTTTACATTTTTTTAGCGATTTTTCAATCAAATTTGTCCAGTTATCTGACAATAGTTTTAAGGTTTTATTAGGACACGAAGCACCAGTTTTAAGTGTGGCTATAGATCAGCAAAGTGATTTAGCTGTTAGTAATTTACTTTATTATACTTTTAAAAAAAAAATATTTATGAAATGGATCTAATAGGCATCATCGAGTTGTGATGGATCAGTTCGAGTGTGGAAGATAAACAAACAAAAGTGTATTAAATCTTGGGCAAATGTTTTTACTAAAAGTAACGATTTTAGGTATGCAAAACATTTTAGAAATAATTTTTTTTAAATTTGTAGATTTTTTTGTTTTTTTTTTAAACTAAAATTGAAAATTTATTGTAGCGCATCAAAAGTTTGTTGTCGACTTGCCTGGCAACCAACCCTGGGAAAAGTATGCAAATTTATTATAATTAACTACTTGTATTGTATTTTAAAAATTATTTATAGTATTTGGCTGTTCCTTGGGAGAAATCTGTCAAACTATTTACTCGAGAGAAATGGGAGGAATCAAAAACTTTAATAAATTCGTCCATTACAGAGGTTAATATTAATTAACTATACAATTTAATAAAATCATATATTGATTATTGATGCTTTTACAGTTGGTTAATGTAGTGTGTTTCTCGAGTTGTGGTACATATCTGGCAGCTGGCTGTTTGGATGGAATAATTGTTATATGGGATGTCATTAAATTGAAAGTCGTTAAACGGTAGTATGATAAGCTTATGAGTAAACAACTAACTTAATCTAAGTCAATTATTTCAATGGTAGACTGAAACACGAAAAGGAATTGACAATTTGTAATATGTCATTTAATCCGAATAGAAACGGGGATCTTGCTTTTTGTGATATAAGGGTAAAAATTTAATTAAGTTCACCAGTTTACAATGACGTTATCATAAAAGTTTTTGTAAATAGGGTCATATGTATTGTTTTAAAGACACGTTATCAACGTCAGAATCTAATGAAGATGCTTTGGATATTCTTGAAAATATTGACAATTTTATTGATGAAGACGACAATGATGACAACACATTTTCCATTTCAAAAATTAAAGCATCAGTTGCAGGTTTTGATGAACATGGTGAAACAGATGATAAAATTGTTGAAAATCGCAACGATAATGTAGTGCCAGTGCCACAAGGTTTTTACAATATTTTAAAAAATTATGATTTTTACTTATTAAATTTGTCGATTAAATAGAAAAATTGCCACCAGTTATTCCAATGCAACAAGAACTTCAGTCTCCATTTCAACCTGGATCAACACCTATTCATTTTCAACGACGTTTCATGGTAAAATAACATGTCATTGTAACTTAAAAAATCTAAAATGCTCATGATTGTAAATTGAAGGTGTGGAATTCGGTTGGCATAGTTAGATGTTTTGATACTGAAGAAGAAAATGCTATCGAAATTGAGTTTCATGACAATTCAATTCATCATTCAATGCATTTGGAAAATGCTTTGGGTCACACCATGGCTGACGTTTCTAGTACTGCTGTTGCTTTGGCATGTAAATCGCAAACAGATCATCCTAGGTACTTGTGAATTTACGTCTGCTCACATGTTTTCATGCTGCACTTCAGTAGTTCTAATTTATATTGATTTCGGTGTTAAACTTAGCCAGTTGGTTTGTCTGCATTTTGCGACTTGGGATAGTCGTAAGCAATGGACTTGTGAGATGCCGGATGAAGAGAATATTGAGGTTAGAATGGTTTTCGCTTACTCTTTATTGTTTTTAAATAACACACATGAACATTATGTAGGCTGTGTCAGTTTCTGAGGAATGGGTGTGTATCGTTACAAATCGTCGTCAAGTCCGCATTTTATCCATTGGGGGAATTCAGATACAAGTTTTGACTTTGCCAGGACCAGTAGTGGCAGTGGCGGCTAATCAGAATCAATTCGTGGTCGCCTTCCATAGTGGAATGGGTAATGATTTGTGTTCTTAGAAGTTTTAAAAAATTATCATTTTAATTATATCGCTATATTTTAACTCTAGGTCTGCCTGGTAATCAATGTCTGTCTATAATGTTGATAAATGTCAGCTGGAAAAATGCTAGTTCAAATATTTATTCTTTGCCTATAAGTGCCAGTTCAACGTTAGTGTGGATAGGGTAAAACTAGACATATATTTCAAAATAATCAAGAATGGTAATAAAAGCTAACGTGTTTTTAGATTCACTGATGAGGGTACACCATGTGCTGTTGATTCTGAAGGAATTGTTAGACTGTTACGGACATCATCCGGCGATTGCTGGATGGAAATTTCAAATACTAAATCTCAGGTAAAGTTTGCTTTCCTTATCCCTACTGTAATTCATTAAATTTATTATTTCTTCAAAACGTTAGGCCAAAGGTTTATCAGACTTCTATTTTGTTGTTGGAATCAGCGAAATTCATCAGCAGATACGGTAAACTGTTAGATTAATCATCTTAAAAAAAGGAACCGCATAAATAACAGTCTAAAATGTTAACAACAATTGGTCTGGAAAAGATCGAATTCTTGTTAAAATTTTATAAATTATGCTATTTTTTCCAAAGTTTTATAATCAACATAAACTCAACGACTCGTAGAATCTAACAATATCTATAAAACAGAAGTTCTAAATTATAACGATGTTTTGTTTATTGAATGTAGATGCATCTTATGTAAAGGTTCGAGATATCCTCCAACTCTACCTCATCCAACTATAATCATATTACAATTTCGTTTACCATTATGTGGCATGTCTACACAATTTGGACAGATGGAAGTATGTTTTAATTACCTACAAAATAATATTCTAAATAGAACTCTGATATATGAACATTTTTTATTTATAGGAGAGCTATCGTCGTTTGGAACTTCAATCCGAAATATTTCAACATTTAGATAAACTAGGATATGAAACTGATACTTCACATGTTAAACGAACTGAACAGCAGCAAAAAGAATCGCTGATGAAATTACTTGCTGTTGGTTTTATATTAATTAATACGTTGGGAATACTTTGTCTACAATGTTTTTTATTTATATAGTTGGCGTGTAAAAATGATCACGAGTTTAAGTCAATGGAACTAGCAAAAATGATGGATTCCTATCATACTGTACAACTGGCTATTCGCTATGCATCTCAACTTCAGCATTTACATTTGGCTGAGAAATTAGGTGAAGTGGCATATGAAAAACTTGAACAAGAAACAGCAGCTCAAAATCAAGAGCAGGAGAAAGAAAAAGAAGAAGATGAGCCAACAATAGGCAGAGCAAAAGCACAAAGTTTAAGGTAGTGCTTAGTAAAACCGCAGTTTTTTTAATTTTGTTACAAATTCTAATTCAATGTTTCGATAGTTCAAATCGCACACAAAGTCAACCAGATGTTGAAGAAATGGATGAACCGAGTCAAGGTAAAAGTTGAAGTACAGTAGTATATTTCCAAATAGCTAAAATTAACAAAGTAACAATTTCTAGAACTTTTTGACATTAAATTAACTTCAAGCGTCAAGCAATCACCCCTTCCGAATACTGAAGTTCGACACAATCCATTTAAAGTAAAGCTAATATTAGTTTTTTATCACTTATAATTCTTAAAAGGTTTGTATTTGGGGAAAAGGTTGATTCGACTCCCAACAACAAAAAAGGAATTGATATGCTAGACAGTATTAAATTAAGCGGAAGTGGAAATCGAAAGTTGACAGAAAGACTAACTGAAAAATCGACACCAACTCTAAAGGTTAAAACAAAATTTTTTTAAAGTGAAAAACAAATTAATAGTAAAAGGTAAAATTAAAGGTTACTAAACAACAAACAAAACTTTCGATGTCAACGAACGGGTTTGTCACTAACAAAAACAATAAAACACAAGAGAAATGTGATCAGCAAAACACTCCAAAGTCAGGAAGGTACAGTCTATTTCAGATTTTTTTTTTATTTCTATACCTAAAAATTTATTTACAGTAAACTAGGTGTTCAGTTGTGGATGGAAGCTAATCTAGAAACATTGAAATCTGAAAATCCTGATGCAAATGAAGACGAGTTAGCGGTTTTGGCTGCTAAAGCCTTTAAACAATTGTCAAGCGACGAGAAGCTTGTAAGTGTTGCTTAATTAGTACGATTTAATCAAGTGCTTTACTACTCTCTTTATTACTTGTGTCATAGAAATGGAATAGCGAAGGAAGGAAACCGAATAAACGAAAACTAGATTCTGAAAGTATCGAAAGTTGGTCAAAAAAACGACAAAGTGCAGGCAATAATATTCAGCCCAAAAGTAAAGTTTCTGACAAGCTAAAATCGTTTGCTTTTCAAAACTAGTTTTTCCAATTTTAATGAATTATTGAATGTTATGTTTTTCGTATGCGTCATTGTAAGAATTTATAAAGCTTTTGATATAAAATAATCGGATTTTTTATTTTAATTGATACATAGCTTTCCCATACGCACGATTTAATATTAAACCCCCATTCAGCTTCTTCAAAACAGGCTCGCGCACAACCAATTCAGTCATAATTATTACTATTTAGAACAAACTTGACACTTTCATTCATACCAATTTATTTATGAAATTTACACAAGTCTTGTGATTACGATGAATCCGAATTAACATCTTCTTCCATAGGTTCTACACTGCTAACATCTTCATCGTCACTGTTTGCCTCATTTTCATCGGACTCCGATAAATTGTCCAAAGCATCACCATCCTAAAAAATTACGTTAGGTATTTCATAAAATATATGCCAAATTAAACGAAAATTACCTCTTTGTTGTGTAAAATCTCTTCGATATCAGTCAACTCTTCATCCGATTCTAAGAAAATTCGTATTAATTGTTTGCCATTAAGTTATTATAAACTAATTTTTGATCAATTGATAGTCAATATTGTACAATATAGTACAAATTATTCGAAACTTACCATCTTGATAAGTAAAAATCGCTGGTTTGTCCAAAATACGTTTATCAGAAGTTTCGACCTTAATATCAAACAAATTAATGTTACTCAAAAGCGTACAAAATTGTTACAATCAAAACTCATTTACCCTAGTTAAAATCAAATCCATTTTGCCTTTAAGATGGCTCATTTTTTTAAAAAGGTTTATTTTAACGTCCATAATTTGGTAAACTGGATTTAAGATACTATGCAAATCCGAACACTAAAACAAAACAATTAGAAAACATTCTTAAAATGGTTACATTTAAATTAATAATGCTTACGGTTGCGAGATAAGATGTATGTGTGATTAAAATGGATTTTATCCATATTAAAAGATGATTTCTGCATATTAAAATAACAAGCGATTAGTATAGAAACGACAATTAAAAGAAGATCTCTTACGCATTCCATCGTTTCTGCAATCGAATTTGAATTTCCTTTATTACAGGTATTATCGTTTCAATTGGCAACCGCTGAACTGTTTTCTCAATTGACTCGCGTGTCCGAAAACCAAAAACTTGCTGTTGAACAAAATTCACACCATTAAATACATTTGCACTACAAACTTAATTTCACTTAAAAGAACTTACATTTAAAATATTTTTATCATTGCTATGCAGACCTTGCATGAGAAGGTGAGCAACGTTATCAGAGCTGACCCGTGAGTTCTCACCCGATTGTACGTTTAATTTAAGAGTCCCTAACCTTTTGTCCATAGGCAGCTAATTTATAACAAAATATTTGATTAAAACAATAACTCAAACATTTGAAATGGTTAAAATGCTTAACGACGGATAACAAAAAGAAACAAACTTACTTCAATAGCACTTGGCTCTTTCATTGATTTTCTTTTTTGCTCAATTGAAACTAAATCACTTGAAGGAAGTGAAGGAGTCAGCGAAGAAGCAGGTATTGATTTACTATTTTTTGTGTTTGGCTCTTTAACCTGTATTGATTAAAATACGAGTTAACTGGAAATCATAGTTACAAAATAATATACTTTTAATTTGGAATAAGACGTTTCTACAACTGCTCCTTCCAGGGACCTAACAAGAGACACTGCATTCTTTAAAGATTTTAATTCCTGTACAAATAATTAACAGAAAAAAAAATTAACAAAATCCTTTTTTAAAAAAAATTGAAGTAAGTTTCATACTCACCACTTTCTCACAGCACAATTTGACCCCGTTGTTATAAGTGATGGCCACATGTTTAGCAGCCGGACCATCAATATGACAAGCTAGAATAGGCAATAATTGTGTGTCGGACGCATTGCCAACAATCTGAAGAGTAGCTTGGGATTCTTTCGGTGGGCTACGTTTTCTAAATAAATACAAGCGATTCACATAATGAGATATATTATTAAATAATTAATGAACTCAATTAGATTTTTAAAAATATCTCTTGAAGCAAAAGAGTTAACATCGCTAATCATTTTATCCCCCAAAAAAAATAATAAAACACTGTAACTTCATACCCATTTAGCTGTTGTTCAAACACTTCTAAAATACCACTTTTATTGACAGCCGTAAACACAATTTTCTGCAAAAAATCACAACTTTTAGACTTATTTCAAAAACAAAAATAAAATGTATTTACATCAGCTCGTGATGATGGCACTTGAACATCAAATACCAATAAATCGTCTTTCAAATTAAATGATGCCAGAGCGCTGCGTGAATTTCCTTTCAAGGACCTAATAAGTTTAAAACATTTAAAAGAAAATCCGAAGAATTACATAAAAAACAACTAACCAGACACTTATCAATCTATCATTGGCTGCTGCAGAAACAAGATAGCCGTCTTCAGTTAGTTCATCAGTAAAAGTAATTAACTGCATGTGAATTACTTGAGTTGCATGTGCATTGAATTTCTATGTGACATTAAAAATTTTAAGGTAATTACTAAAAACAGATTAAAATACATGAAAAGTATAAAAATTACCTTCAATATTTGTTGCTTTTCGATATCCCACCAAATAATTTTTTTACCGGCAGTAAACAACGTCTCGCCATCAGGAGAAATAGTCATACATGTAATCATACTGTCTTTATCAGCTCTCCATTTGCTGTTATAATGCGAAATTGATATGAATTTTTAACAAAGATTAATTAAAAAAATGAAAAGTAGTGTACCTTTTAGGTCTTCCCTTAAGGATATCCCATTGGATTATACTGCCATCGTGTGAACAGCTGAACAGATCCCCAGTCATTAAATTCCATTGAACAGCAGTCACTGCATCAGTGTGCCCGTCAGACTTTATAACACAATGAAATTAATCATTTAATTAAATTTGTAAAAATTAAATATAGTGAATTTCAAATATATTACCAAATCAACTTGCAATTCCCCCAGTGAAAAATTATATATTAAAATGTTCCCCTTTAATGTACCCATAGCTATGACTCTTTCAACTACATTAACAGCTTCACTTTTCCTTTTTTTCCTCTTGTTTTTCTTCTCCTACAATTAATCAGAAACATAGTTAACAAAAACGTATGAAACAATGAAAAGTAGATCAGAGCAATCCACATGAAGAGCACAAGGTTGAATAAATCCAAAACAAACCAGTAGCAAATTCGTAGGCATCCATGACAAACTTGTACATATTGACAACAAATGTGAGCTAGGAACGTATTCCTGTTTTAACGTTCCACTTTGTGTTTCCCAAAATTTTAAACTACCGTCCGCTCCACAATAAGCAACATATTCTCCGTCGTCCGAGTGTGAGATGAGAGGCCACGCCGCCATGATACACGAACTAATACACTAAAAGCCACGTGGTGTACACGAAATTCAATTTAGCTTGATTTGAAGTTTTCTTTACTTTGAGGCACTTGGTTTTAAGCTGACGGCTGCATAATATAACCTATGGATACAAATATCGTGTGTTCATTCATTAAGGAACCTGTACAAACTTTCATACAACATCAAAATAATCTTATTAAAGTTCCATTGCAAACTGAAGTTGGCTCGA
Source organism: Helicorthomorpha holstii (assembly GCA_013389785.1). Lineage (NCBI taxonomy): Eukaryota > Metazoa > Arthropoda > Diplopoda > Polydesmida > Paradoxosomatidae > Helicorthomorpha > Helicorthomorpha holstii. The sequence continues at coordinate 15,619,583 of JAAFCF010006680.1, forward strand.
TTTTTTGGAATTTAGATGCGCATGCTCCAGTTAAAAAACTAAGAGTGATTGGTTGGAAATGTTATATAATCACGAGCTAACTTCAGCCTCAATAAAAATTTCTCCTTGTTCTTTAACATACCTATTAGCAGCAGCTGTCAGTTTAAGAAAACACATCAAATGATTTGCTAATCTCTCTAATCAATTTTATTCCTCCTAAACTATTTCAAATGTATTCTGTAATCCCCCTACAACAGAAAATGTATGAAACAGTTATGCATGTGGACGAATAAAATGCGCATGCTTTCAAGTTCAACTCTTGCCCGGTTTGTGAATTATTGCGAAAATGATTGAGCACAAGCATTAAGATATCGATACATCGCAAATCTTAATAATAATCAGCTATTTCGTTAGAATTAAAACATAATTTACGGTTGCTAGTATTCAATTTTATATGCTTTATATATTTTATATTATATTATATAATGATAATATTAAACTAAAATTTATTATAAAGACAAAAATTAACAATGTTAGAATCAATAAGATTTCAAGTTATCGGTTAGTAACGTTGAAGATAGTTGATCGATTAGTCATTGATTAATTCGATTTCGATAGTGTAATCGACACTGGAAGATAGAAATTACATGTAGTTAAAGTATTTTTTTTATATTTCTTTTAAGATTAATAGTGCTTATTATGTCGTATGAGACAAAGTTAGCACAGTTAAAACTCTAATGAAACTTCCTGTTATTGTATAATTAATAGTCACTTTTTTGAAAATGAGTCATTTGGAAGAACAGGAGACTGAAATTGAAGCATTGAAGTCCATCTACTCGGATGATTTCACGTGTAAACTTTACCATTTGCTTGTACAATAACTATGAAATGTTTATAATTTACACGACTTTTAATGTGGTTAATGTAGTATTAAAACCAGAGCCACCTTTTAAGTTTCAAATATTTATCAAAACAAGCGATTACGACGCCGAAAGTGAATCTGGAGGTATTCCACTTTCTATTTACTGAACTAATATAAATAATAGTTATTTAAAGGTATTAATTATTTTTATTATTTTATTTCAGCATCATGTGTTTTAATGATTGAATACGTGGAAAACTATCCGGATGAAGTTCCAGAATTAGAACTAGGAGAATTAGTCAATGTTGATGAAGAAATTGTGGATATTTTATCTCAAAAGTTAAATGAACTGGTAACCATTTATAACTAGATAAGCTAATAATAACAATTGAACAGAAGTACTGGTATTAATTGCAGGCAGAAGAAAATAAAGGAATGGTCATGGTTTTTACATTAGTGTCAGGAATTCAAGAATGGCTAGAAAATGAGATTGAAACTCTGACGAAGAGGCGAATAGAAGACAAGGAACGTCTTTTAAAAGAAGCTGAAGAAGCAGAGAAAGTATGTATTTTAATAATTATTTTGTTTTTTGGAATGCATATTTTAATGCTAACTATTGTTTTAACTTTAAAATATTTATAGAAAAAATTTGAAGGAACTCGAGTGACAGTGGAAACGTTTTTGAAATGGAAAGCAAGTTTTGACGAAGAAATGATGGCACTGAAGAAAAAAACAGCCAAAGATGACGTCGATTCTAAAAGATTAACAGGTTAGTACTTTAGTAGGTTTAGAAAAAAGTACAATACTATACTTAGAAAGTAACTTAAAGTGTAAACTGGAGCAAGTTGATTATCGGGTTAATTTTTTCTACAGTTTTACTATCATAGCAGTTCTATTTAACTTAATTTTACCAAAAAGTATTAAAAGTATAATTAAATACAGTAGTATTTGAATTGGCTAATATTAAATCGTGTGTCGATTGCATTACAGGAAGGCAACTATTTGAAAAGGATCAATCACTTAACGATTCTGATATAAGGTTCTTACAACAAGGTAAGAATTATTGTATACACTGTTTTACGTTTCAGTTAAAATACTTTCTATGAATTGTTTTTTTAACGTAGGTGAAGAAGTAAAAATAGATGAATCATTATTTCAAGACTTAGATGAACTGGATTTGGAAGTGGATGACGAGTGAAAAGTTAATAAAATTGTTACCATTTAATTGATTTTTTTATCATTTCTAAAACATCCGAACATACCATATACAGTATTTAGAATGTCATTAAAGCCAGTTTAATCATCAGTTAGTATCCATTAATTCTAGCATTCAAGCTACAAAAAACTTAAATTAAGTTTTCTGTAGCTTGAAATTTATCTTAGAAAATTTAATAATTTACAATTGCCTATCCAGTTTCTAAATAAGAAATTATAAATCATAAAAATGATAATTATATAACAAGAGTTCACTTAAAAGAATGGCAATCGTATGTAAATCAGCTATGTACCGGTAACGCCGCAATAATCACTATAAATTAAAAGATCACTTTTCGTACCTTTGAAAATACAAACCGCAATAACGATTCATGATTTTCGAATAATTTTAATAGTTTTAGCTTAAATTTTTAGTTTTTAATTTCTTTTTTAGTTTGAATGATTGCTTATTGGCGTTTAACAAGCGTTTCTTATTCAATAGTTTTTCACCATCGTTAACTTTTTCCATTTTACTCCATATATCATCGTCTTCATCAATATCATTTTCAACAACTTTTGTTGATTTACTTTTTGCCAAATCTGGTTCAAGAACATCATTTCGATACAGCAGACAGTTAAGTCTTGATTTCAGATACACCTGCAGAATATTGTATACAAATATTAAAAAACACTAAACTAAGAAAACTAATAGTTGCACACTTAAAATTACCTTTTTAATTAATTGATGAGTATTGACATCGTGTATCCTTAAAAATCTATCTAACCCACAGCTGGCAACGAGGGGAGCCGATGGATGGCACTGTATTGATCGAACACTTCCCGCAAATCCTTTGTAGCAATGAACTAACACTTTCTTTCTCAAATCAAACAAAGCCATTCGTCCACGAGCATTACCAACAATGACATAGCTATTAAAAACAAATATTAATAAAAATCGAATATGAAATGTATAAACAAATGATGTACTGTTCTTGGTTTGCAACTCCCATTGATGTCAATGGATATTCATCAAATTCCATGTCAATTACAGGTCGTTTTTGAGGGGATTTTGGATCGTATAGTCGAATCTATTACAAAAATAACATTAAAATAAACAATGGAACTAATTTTATTTTAATTTTATTTTCATACTTGGTGATATCCCGTAGCTGTAAGTATCTTTTGACCTTCGGAAATAAATTGAATATCCGTCACCCAAATTGGAACTCGAAGATCAAGAAAATCTCTTTTAACCTAATTTTAACAAAAATAAACATTTAATAATGACTTCAGTTTTTGGATGTTAAATAAAATACTATACATTTTTTGCTTTAAAAATTGGTTGTTTTGTGTTTTCCAAATCCCAGAGTTTCAATTCGTTTTCTTTACCACCCGTTGCAATTTGTGATAATACATATGAATTATGTCTCATTTTGTATATGTTTGGTCCAACGTTCATTTCCATCTAAAACAATTTCAAACAATCAAATAACTACTGTATTTTTATTCTTCAAATATATTTAATCATTACTATTTCTTCAGCACTGTCAGAGTTCCATAATTTTACAGTTCCTGATTCAATGCAACTCAAGTAATTTCTAACAATGCAAAATAAATGAAATCATAAAGATAATCTGATAGCAAATAAAAAACATACCCATTGTACATGGATAAACCCTTTAAAAAACCTTCTCCACCGTCTACATTTAGAACTGATTCATAAGTGCCCATTGTTGTGTCGTAGACTTTTACTGTTCGGTTTTTTAATCCACAGCATATCTATAAAATAATAAATAATACTACAGGTCATGATACTTGAACACACATGAACTACATGAACCATGTGACAACATAGGTGAGAATGAACTTTTAAAACAATTTTCAAACTACTAAAAATTTAAGCAAAACAAATTTGTAGCATCTTTCAGCAAATCAGATTAATGAATGTCACATATCGTATTTTAAATACAGTTATCCGTATTTATTACTGTGCTGTATTAAACATCCTACCTGTGTATAGTTTTCATCTCTCCAGCACATGACTTCAATTTCGTCTTCACTTTTTGTAACATCTTTAATGTTGTTTAAATTTGAAAAGCCTTTCCGCTGAGTGTTTATACCTTAAAAACAATTATTGGTTAATAATATACACGATATATCAACTTACTTACTAATACCTTTTAATAATCCAGTTTCAGAACCAACAAACACATTACACGTGGTGGCCATTTTTTTATTTTTAAATTAAACAGAAATTTGCTAGATATCGCAAGTGAACAGAGAACTACGCGATACACTACGAGCTGACCTACTACTGCTACGAAATATTATTACAGTATTATACTGTAGTATTTGATGTCATAAATACGACCTAATATGCTCGTGCACGATTTGTCTCGGGTGCTCTCGACGAGATTACAGTACTGTATTTAGTTTTCAATTGATTGTGCGCATGCGCTGATGTCTTCGCGCTCTCAATTCAAACAGGTTTTATTTCAAAACTATAATAGTGCATCATCAAGTTAAGGATCCAAACCTTTATACCGAAACCATTGGTATAACTACGCTTATGCAATCTATTTAAATCAATAGTACCTGCAACTAAATCAGACGTTTATTAAGAAACTAAATTTTTTAAAGTTCTTAATGGTGTAATCATGATATAATGTCTAGTACTGATTAAATGATATCCGCTGGGCAGTGACGTTTAATGGCCACCAGGCAGTTAAAATAAAACAAGATTTAAATATCATTAAAAATGTAATAAGATCTTAAAAAAGAAAATCGATAATCAAAATGTTTCTATTATTAATAGTTATTATTGGTAACAGTGCAGTATGATTAATAGTCATTACAGTACAGAAGTTCTTGTTTTAAGTTATGGCCCACAAATCACTAGAATTCATGAACTTTTTGACATTGAAAAGGCTTTGCTTCTTAAAGATTCTGATGTTCACAATCAACAGTACGATCAGTACCGGTATTAGACTTTTATTTAAAAAAAAAAACTGAAAATTTAGTTTATAATGATAAAATATTGAAATAAATTCAGTTTTTAAACGGAGTTCCAACTTTTTAGGTGATTAGTACAAACTAAAATTAAAATCTAGTTTTTTCATTCAATGATATCAAAAATATTTAAACTCAAATACGCCGTAAATATGTAATTTAATAATTTCATCAACTTTTACTGCTAATCATAAAGTGAAAATAATTATTATCTAATGATTTCTAGTTCAAAACAAAGGTCAACTGATATCGTGATCTCATCATTCACCATCTCAAATTTAAAGTTTGAATCAAGAGTATAGTGCAAAACAACGCACATAAAATCAGAAATAAAATTACAGCCACAGAAGAGCAGTAAAGCATCTATGCACAATGCCGTATTTATTAGTCAGCACCCAAGTTCGCCTGGTAATGTACTCTAAATAGTTTTCTTGTTTAAATAGAATAATAGCAAGCTAAAAACAAATTTTCGAAAAATATACTGTATAGGAATCGGGACCAACTAACCTTGGAGATGAATTCATTGACCCTCAAGTTGTTTCTCATTTACAAGCCAAGCTCGTGAAGGAGTTAGGAAACAATTTGTATATTAATTCATTATTAGTTTAAGTTAAAAAAAATAGTAAGTTTTATATTAATTCAGTATCAACCATAACCATTATTTTGCAGCTCACATTATGTGGTAGCAAAACCGCCTCGCATCGTGTTAAACGAGCTTGAAAAAATTGGATACAAAGTTTTAACTTCGTGTGGAGTAGGACAAACATGCGTTTGGACCCTTTACAAAAACGATTAATTTCGAAACCAAAATTTAAATTAAATTTGTTGTATTTTTAGACTAATATTTTTCATTCGATATATTCACATACCGCTTATCATAACATTTTAATTAAATTTTATATACAGTCCTATATAAACAGTGTTCTCGCAAAGTGGCACTTCCATTTAAACTTTAGTTGCTGTTAAAATTTTATGACAATATTTTACGATTTTAGTGTCTCAATATAAAATATAAATGTTGACATAGTATTGCAACTATTTGGCGATTTCATAAATGTTGAGAGTTCATTAAACTTCTTCTGTATAAAAACCCTTACTAAAAATTAGTTTTAACTTTACAAAGTTATAAAAACTTTATAACTTCAGGTTAATTCTATAATTTTACACTAGCAACTAAATATATCGCTTTTCCAAATTTCAGAAAAGCTAAAATGTTTATTATATTTATTTTACCATTGGGGATTCATTATAACTAACTTATACTTTTATCAATAGTCCAGATTATTAGGAAAAAAAACACCAGAATAACAAAACAATGACCATTTCTTGATTTAACTTAACAGTTTCATTAAGCCATTAAATATCTAACCTACGGTATATAGCTTATTAAACATTCTATGTAGTTTATCGAGATTATTAAAAAGTACCATAAATTAACTTGTTTTTCACCAAACAAACGTTCAAATCCTTCCGTCTTGACTCCTGATCATCCCATAGACCATGTGGGTTGACCCAAATTAAAAGCTTCACGTCGGCGTTTATATTCGGTGGCCAAAACTTTTGCAGCCATAAAAATCATATCACGTCGTGTGACACCACCAGCAAATTGTTGCCATTCATAACGAGACACTTGAGCGGCTGATTCGAAGGCCTGTCCAAGAGTCATAGAATATCCTGACCATCTAAGTGGATAATCAGCTGGAGTGTCATTTTGAAGACGGGTGACATATTCTAATGGCACAGGAACCATCTGAGTGTAACTGTGAATTGCTTGACCAATACTTGGATCATCTAACACTAAACATCCAACGTCAAACCACCTATAAATAATAAATTGACATCTTTTATGTTTCAAAAATGGACAGCAAAGGAGAATTGAAGTTTTAAATGTTGTTTGAACTGTATTAAAATTAACAGTGTTATTAATACTTATAACCGAACCTTTCAGGAGTAACTTCGACTAAACAGTTTTCGATTGCAACAATTGGCTGTCTTTCCGGGATAACTCCTGATTGTCTTAAAACCATTATACGATCTTCCGCTCCTTTTAAGCCAGCCGAAAATCCTACTGGTTGAGCGGCAATAGTTGCTTGGGCAGATATTCCTTTTACAAATGTAGCTCGACCAAGAATCGTCTGAAAAGCATCTCGAATTGGTTGAACTTTTACTTCCTTATCTGAAGCCACGGTCACGTGAATGTCACCACCAGAATCTGTCAATTTAATCGAATTACAAGTGTCAACTGCTACCCATAATAAGCATAAATTGAACTTTACATATATAATCCGTCATTTGAGGATCCAGCGTAGTTATCACGCTATCAACCGAACTCTTTAAAAGCATAAATAAAACCAATAAATAACGATTTTAACATAGAACATCATTTGATTACTTTAGCTTTCTCGGCGACTTTGCTTAGAAAATCATTTCCAGACACCGTTCCCTTAATCCAACCCCATACACCTCCTTTTTCTGATTTTCCACTATTGTCATCTTCATAATTGTATGGATAACTGTCACTCACTACTCCTCCACTACCCACAGATGCTTCATAAACCGGATATGAAAAATCCAGCGACGTCGAAGCAGCACTTGGCTGAGAAAATTGCACTGGATTGGAAGCATTTCTAAGAAACAAACCAAACTTTGAAAAGAATTGCCTAATCATTTTGACGTTTGCAAGTACTGTATATTATACTCAGCACTTGATACTAAAGTAAACATTTTTGACTACTAATACACAGTCTTCAAATGTCTCCAAAACCATTATAAAACCAAAATAATTTAACTTGTTTATTCATTACCCTGCTGGTATGGTGGGGATAAACGGTGTCACAGTCGGTGAAGGAACGGAAAACGTTGAGATACTTGACGGAGGTAAAGGAGAAGAAAACGGTGGTTGTACCATTGGCGGTTGTGGAAGATTTGACATCGAGTAAGTAGGGACTGGTGGAGCTTCTTGAGAAAATAAAGGTGGCAAAGGTGCAGGTCCCGTAATCTTTGATCCAATGGAAGACGTAACTGTTGCTTCACTTGAAGCTGCTGTAACCCCTGTCGTTATGTTATTCATTAACACTTAATCAAAGCTACAGTAAAATTGTATAACATAGACAGTATACTGTACCAATCTGAGTAGGTAAATTGATTGGTAGAGCCGATGGACTCGTAACACCTGTCACACTTGGATTATTATCAACATGAAGATCTTCAAAACGACGTTCAACAAATTCAAAAGTTGACTCTCCATTTGTATCGTCACCACTCAATTCTTGCATCATCTAATTTAAATCGAAAACGTTAATCGAATTATTACGTATAAATAATCATTTCTAAAACGAAGTAAAGTTGCTGTCACTTTCAACAGCTTTGTAAACAATTTCTGTCTTGTGACAGGCAGCAAGCAGTTTCGAAACTGCTTAACATTAATTTGTGCATTAACGTTGCAAAAATACAAATTCAACGATGTTATAACGCAATATAAACAACCATATGACAGATATACCATACCTTGACAGAAGCAAAAAGATTATTCTCACACCAGTCAATGTCAAATAAGGTTGGTTAATAATTAATAGCACGTAAACACCTTGATTTATTTTATCTGAACGACATGTTGGCAATTATAATTTGCGCATGCGTAACCGTTTCCATGGCAACATTGCCTTGAACTTTTGTTATTTATTTTGTAAGTTCAGTACAGTTGAAATCAGAAGTTTATCAAAAGTTTTGGAAATCATGGAATTATTGTTGCTGTACAATATAATTAATTATTCAATGTACTTTGATTGATAACACGAATGTATAACAACAAGTCTTAAAAAATGAAGTTCAGTTGCATTATTCAAGAAAAATGAGCACTTCCTGGAATTGCTAATTTTTTTAATCAACAAGAAAATGGCATCTTTATTTGGAACTCTTCATTTTTGGACATCCAAAGAGAATTTGATAAATGTTGGTAGGTAAACTAATGAAAATGAAGTGGACATTTGCATTATTTTTCAGTGAATATTAATTCATCTTAATAATAAGATTTCTGAAATGACCCATCTTAATCGTATAGATATTAAATTACATGTATAATAATTTCAATTTGTATATTGTTTAGTTGATTCCAATATTGGTATTTATAACTATCATGGAAAAAATATTCAAGGGAACCAGCAGCCGTTTTTACCATCTTCTAACAGTTACAATGAGGAATTTAAGTCATTTTGCGAAGGTTTGAAAATCATATTGTTTACAGTATGAAAAGAATTATTGAATTTAATTACCGGTAATTCTATATTTAATAAAACTTTAATATAGAGCGGGGATTGCAATGGTGTCTTAATAATAAAAGACCAGAAAAACTTAGAGAAAACATGAAAGAAGTAGAGGTTTGAAAATATGACAATTTTTATCTGCTGCTTTAATATTAAATAAATATACACTGTTTAAATTTTTATGATAGGAATTGTTGGCTGCTTACAGATGTGTTTTTTGTGAATGGAAAAGCAGAAATGTTTTACTGGTAATTGCTTATTCTGAATCATATTGATTTAAATTTGTTAACATTGTTAGTTTTTGATGCAGATGATGCTTAATAATGGTGCAATAATTAAAATTTGGATCAAAGCTGGACTTGGTGATGTGGAAAAAATAAGAGTAGACAAATATCTTGTTGGAAAGTTGATTTCAGATCATGTAGTCGATGGTTAGAGAAGCATTTAATGTTCGTTAAATAATTATTTCAATTATAATTCATGCTTTATAGTGATTTTTTTTGACACGATGATATTGATATCTTACGTTGAAGCGAAGTTGACAGTTGTCCTGTTTAATAAAAAATTTATAGTAAAAGAAAACTTTTCTGTACATTTTGAGAAATTAACATCTCTGGATCTAAAGGTAAAGTTAATTTAAATCATTTTAAAAAATATATTTTTATAACGCAATACATTTAACAGATGATATCGGTTGACCTAAACGGCCCAAATCGACGTAGATTTGAACGAAAACTAAGTTCTAGTATTCAAAATGACCAGGTACTTTTGATTTAACAATTATATCTTATAGTTTTTGTTAAAAGTATTTCTAATTTGTAGCTGATGGTTTGGTGGATGACAAAAAATGAAGAAATGCCAGGTCCATGGGCTCCTCCATCTACAGATCGAGAAAAAGCAAATATTCATATCTACAGCATTACTAAGTAAACTTGAGACTATTTTCACAGTAACTTTAATTAAATTTTTGCTTGTAATATATAGAAATGAATTGCAATTGATCTGTTACACCAGAACAAAAGGTGATCCATTGTGGGCATCATTTAGGTGACTTATTTGCATCCTAGCAAATCTAACAATAATTTAGTCAAATCCATTATTTTTGTTTAGTTCCCTTCATTTAAATCAGATAAACACCATTGAGCAGAATATAAAAGATGGAGAAACTACTGTTACTTTGTGCAGCTATGACATGACCAAAAATAAAGTGGTACAGAATAATATTTTTCTTTGGTAATTCTAATTTTCGATTTATCATTAATTACTATTTTATTATTTAGCTTCAACGAACTTCAGTAACTACGATTCCTCTTAGCAGCATGGTGATATGCAGCGGTATTAATTTAACTGAAGATAGGACATTGTTAGGGTGCAAAGATGGTTCATTAGTCATGTATGATGCCAATAAGCGAAATACTCAAATTATAAAAGGTCCATTTGTAAGTTAATTATTTTTTTTTCAAATTCATAATTGAATTTTTTAAAAAATATTTTTATACATTGTTAGATTCCCACTATAATTAGTTGGCATCCTTCCGGTGCGGTGGTTATGGTCGGTAGTGAAAATGGTCATTTGCAATGTTATGATATGGCACTAAATGTTCTTAATATGGAATTATTAAGTGACATACCAAATCCTATGAAAATCATTGATTTATCATCGTATTTTAAGTAAGTAAAAATTTAAATAGAAGTAATGTGAAAATTAAATGATTTTTGTTTGAAAAACAGAACTCCAGTTCTTGTAAAAAATTTAATGTGGAATTCATTGGAATACTCGCCACTGGATTGGGGCGGTTATACTGACAATTCACATTCATTGTTTATACAAATACAACGGTAATTACTACCGGTACTTAATTAATAGTTCTTTTTATAATTTAATTATTTATAATGCTCAATTTAGTGGTCCAATCGGATTATTTGTTTTGGAAGGAGGAGCTCAGAATAGAGGAGCATTGACGGTTATGGAACTTATTACTCAATATGTTAAATTTTCACAATTTGATGAGGTTATAACGGCTGTGAACCTAAATTGTTATGTATAGATAAATATAATTTGGAATATTTTACAGGCTATTAATTTGCTACTTAGCATCAACTGGAATATTAAGAGTGATCTATGTTTTAAGTGTATCTCTCACATTGTTGTTTCCCTTTTGAAATTGCCTCTTATTGATACTACTGAAAGTAACTATAGCTATACTTGTTTCATTTTAAATTAATAATTTATAGGCCAATTTGTTCATTATTGAATAGTTCAACTAGAATTAGCATTAGGAAGCTATTATTCGGCTCCATATGCTTTGTCCGAAGTTGTAAATTTGGAATACCATCACAAAATGACCTGTCTAGCTAGGCGATTTTTTCACCATTTATTAAGGTGAGTGAAAGAAAATATATATTTTTTTAAAAGAGTTTATTAAAAATTATATTTAACGCTGTTTTCTAGACATGACCGTTTTGAAAAAGCATTTTTATTGGCAGTTGATATTGGAGCAAGGGATCTGTTTATGGTATAATTCTATCATATTGCGGGTATCGTTTCGTTGTGGCTAACTTAACTATCATATTTGGTTAATCAAGGATATTCATTATGTGGCTAAAGACAAAAATGAAAAAGTGCTGTCGCAAGCTGCATTAGAAAGAGCTCGACAGTTGGAAACTGGAAGTGGTTCTTCTTCATATGGTACTTTTATCAATATTTTACTCTGTTCACTCTAATTATTTTCATCTTTTAACAATAGACAGCGATAGCGAAAGTTATAGCTCAACGTGTAGTAGTAGCAGTAGTGGAAGTGGATCTAGCTTCAACAGTTCTGATAATCAATTGAGAGTTGTAAGTTGGCAAAACCACAACCAATCATACGCTTGGCAACACCAGCAATACCAACAATTGCAACCGCAATATCAACATCAACCAATTCAACCTTCAAATTCAGCTTCTCTTCAAATGCAAGCTCATAGGACATCTCAAACCAATTTAAGAAGTCATCCACCGCCACTACCACCAACTGCAAGCACCCCCGTGCAGGCAACTCCGCCTCAAACATCTAACAATAATAAACCAAACATGACGTACACTCGCGCTAGGTATGTTGAGTATGTATTATACTATTCTTTTTCAAATTTATATGATTGTATCCAACTAAATTGAATAATTATTTCAGTATGAATGCGCCACAAGTGATGTCCGACATCAGCGAAGGTTAGTATTCAATTCCATACAGTAAATACAATGGCGTTATAAAATTACTAATAAATTTGTTGTTTTAAAAGAAATTTCGGAAGAGGAAGAAGGTCATGGCATAGTTCACGTTGTTCATTTTGGAATCGTATGAAAGTAAAGCTCCATTCTACCGCAGGGAAAATTATCATTTCTAATTATTTTAACAAATTATTTATTTTTTTACCTTCCACTTAATGAAAGTTCAACGCAATTGAAGAAATAAGGACTAACCTAATCATCCATGTACATTATGGTTCGTGCAAATGTATCGTTAAAAATATTTTTATATAGTATAATCTTGGCGATTTTATACTTAGCAATGGTGGTCGACTAATTTTGTTATTTTAATAATAAAAATAATGATTTCATACCTAAGTGTTTAATTTTTCTCGATTCCGTTTAGTAATTCTAAATGCTGGTTAACACATTTGTAAATTTCAAGTTTTTCTTTTAAATCCTTCCATGTCTAAAATCATAAAAGAAATTGACAAAATCATGACAACCTATTATTTTGCATTATTGTTACACATTTTGCTTAATCGATATGTCGTACCTTATTAAATGAAGTAATTCTGGAAACGTTTTCTGTTATGGATTCTTGTATGTCATGTATTTCATTCTCGGAAGTTGGAATAGCTGGTTGATTATGTTCAACGTCACAGTTAATATTACGTTTCTGTAATCATTTCATAAGCAATTGCGAATTAAAATATAAGCTTCCGAATATATTAATAAGTTTTTATATTTAATAAACATTACCAGTTGTACAAGTTTTCGCTGTGCTTTGGACTTTTCTTTCAAATGGTTGCGAATGGTTGACGGATAATGCTTACGTTTATCTGTCACTTCAAACAACAGCGAATTCAACTGACTAAACAATACATCGTTATAGTAATTTTCTCTCTCGCTTAGCATACCGGCTGCAAGACAAAAGGTTAATGACTTAGCTACATAAAATTACCAACTTGGATAAAATCTTACCATTATTTCCAGTACTTTCCAAATCATTCTGCTGATCAGAGTTGATATTATCATAGTAGGTATTCAATCTTAGGCTGTCTTCAAAACTCTACAACAAAATGTCATGTAATTGTAAAACAACCTTTTGTAACGGTTATAAAACGCAAAATATCTACGGTTACCTACTGTATGGGTAATCTAATCGTACTAATCAAAATACAGCAAACTAACATAAAATAAAATCAAACCTTTTTGAATTCTTCCAAACATAGCTGCTGTAGCGAGTCGTCAGCACTGCTTTCTTTTAAAATTTCGCAAAATTTATCATTAATTGCAGTCTTAATTTTATTCAACGCATCATCGTCCCGATATCTTACACGATCGGATGACATTTATATTAATTTAACTTTGAAGCTAACAACTCAAAAAATCAAATTGCATTCAGAACTCTTCAGCATTCAAATTTCGCAATGTATTTTATATGGCGGGAAATCATATGCCGGGAATCGCTACGCCGCATTCTTAAAAAGCCGGCTAAATTGTAGAAAGCGGCTAAGTAACTCTAATTTCAGCCGCAGTGAATTTCAAGTATTTTTTCTGTCTTGTTCATAGGTAACGTCACTATGCTGACATACCAAGGCTGATATTATAACTTGGCAAAATCGTGGAAATCATCGAGTGAAGTTATATCTAGAAATCTGTGTTATTTATCATTAAATTATGGTACTTTTAGATTCAGATACGGTAAGAAATTTTAATTGAATGATTGATGAATAAATCTGAGAAACTAATTTACTGAGCTTCTAGTTTTTGAGCGAGCTGACAAGAATGTTTCAGCGATCTCGTACATCTGGTTCTGTTTCCATAACCATGAAAAGATGTAAAATTTGTGAACATATTTTCTATATTTAAATATTGTTTACATTATAAATTTTGGTAGGGGATGGCAGAAATAAGCCAAAGCCAAAAGACAAGAAAACAGAAACACAGACTAAAGCATCACAGCCAACAGAGTATTTTTGCTTGCTACGAGCCACGTTAGGCAGTAAGAAAATTAGCACTGTTGTAAACTATAAAGATATCAACAAATTCCAAATGGTAAGTTTGACTTGTAGATTTTAACTAAAATAAAGTTTATAATCTTCTGTTTATAGCACTATTCCAATGTATTAAAAGGAAATATTGATTCGTTGAAAAAGAAAGATAAAAAGTCCAAAGGAGATCAGACGAAATCCAAGGCAACTCAATAGAGAAACGATTACATTTACTAAAATCTTCATTTTTCTACCTGAAATGAAATCGAAGATGATTTCAAAGTAAAGAAAATAAATATAAATGGTGCAAGTAATAAATTGGTTTTTTTTTAAATCGTTTAACTCTGGCTATAAAATAATGACTTCAAAATTACTTTAATAGACAATTTATTGTTAACGCATGACACTAACATTTTTAATTTTAAGGATATTTGGAAAACTTTTTGGGTAAATGTTGCAATACTCGCTAATAAATGGGACTCAAGTCATTTAAAACGATAAAATGAAAGACATTGGCATTCTTTCAATTTTCTATTTTTTAGTTCTGTTTGACATGCATGCATTCTTTTGATGTCAATTCATTTATTTAAATAATTTTTTAACTACCTAGGCATCCAGAATTGTTCTTGCATAAAAGATATGAAAAAGTAAAAGATGCAAAGCATCTAAATTCCAATCGAACGTTTACTTAGGTCCCAACATATCTTGTGGTCTAACCCACTGGTCGAATTGTTCTGATGTCAAGAAGCCTAATTTCAAGGCAGCTTCTTTCAACGTTGTTCCTTCGTTATGAGCTAATTTAGCAATTTTGGCAGATTTGTCGTAACCAATATGAGGATTAAGTGCAGTGACCAACATCAGAGACTCTTGCATCAGCTTGTTAATACGATCTCTATTAGCCTGGATGTCAACAACGCAATGATTTTGAAACGAAATACATCCATCAGCAATTAATCGGATCGACCTTTTTATATATATATATATATAAAAAAAACGAAAATTAGACAAAGCAAGTAAAATATTAATTTGATGTTTACCTGAGGACATTGGCCACAATCATAGGCTTAAAAACATTAAGTTCAAAGTGACCATTGCTTCCTCCAACTGTAACAGCTACGTGATTACCCATTACTTGAGCAGCCAACATAGTCAAAGCTTCACACTGGGTTGGATTCACTTTTCCAGGCATAATACTGCTACCCGGTTCATTTTCAGGTAAAATCAGCTCACCCAAACCACTTCTTGGTCCAGAACCAAGAAATCGGATGTCATTGGCAATTTTCATAAGACTGCAAGCTAAAACATTTAAAGCTCCACTCACTTCAACTAATGTATCATGAGATGCTAAAGCTTCAAATTTGTTAGGAGCTGTTGCAAAAGGTAGACTGGTCAATTTAGCAACTTCTGCTGCAACCTTTTCTGCGAATCCAATTCGAGTGTTCAAACCAGTTCCAACGGCAGTTCCACCAGCGGCAAGCAAATACAGCCGAGGAAGTGTAGCTTTCACTCGCTCAATCCCCAACTCAATTTGAGTAACATATCCTGAAAATTCTTGGCCCAAAGTCAATGGGACTGCGTCCTAAAAAATAATAAACCCTATGATAAAAATGTAAAGTGACCACAGTTTGTCTAAAAACCTGGGTATGAGTTCGGCCAATCTTAATGATGTCTTTGAATTCATTAACTTTTGCTTGAAGTCCATCTCGTAAGGTAACAAGAGCTGGGATAAGACGTGAATTTATTTCCACAGCTGCAGCAATGTGCATAGCCGTTGGAAATGTATCATTTGAACTCTTTCAAAGTTGAAAACAACCAAAATGTCAATAAATGTCCAAAAGTCATAATATTCATATACAGCGTATATTTGTACCTGACTTTTATTAACATGATCATTAGGATGAACGGGAGCTTTGCTACCCATAACTCCTCCAAGTAACTGAATTGCTCGATTACTTATAACTTCATTGACGTTCATGTTACTTTGTGTCCCAGAACCCGTTTGCCAAATAACCAATGGAAAATGAGCTTCATACAATTCTCCGGATATTAGCTAAGTTACAAATTTCAAACAATGATAAGCCGATATTTAATAAACAAAACGAATAAAACTAACTTCATCAGCAGCTTTTTTAATTGCATCAGCTAATTTTGGATCCAAACCATAACTTTTGTTGACTTCGGCAGCCGCTTTCTTTAACACCCCAAAAGCCTTAACGATTGCCAGCTAAATTGAAATACAACAACGTTTTAATAAAGGCAACAAACAACACATTTAAAAAATATACATATCATGCTATAAAACAGAAAAAGTATTTATACAAATTTAATAATGCAGAATATTTTTAATGAAAAATAAACTATAACTCTGGAAAACGTCTTAAAATTTTCAATTTCTGAATGTAAATTTTAAAACTAGAGATAACTTACATGAAATATTTTCATAACAAAATATTTTTTAAAGTTAGGGTTTAAAAAAATGCTTAATTAACATATTTCATAACATTGACTTTGACATCAATATGTTATTGCATCGATAAACTTATCAAAACTTCTTTTAATGATAAATGTGAAGCTGATGATCAAGTATCTCCGCTAAAATCTACACTTTTGATAATGATATTACAAGTTTGATAAAAATTTATCTATCAATTAAATTCCATACTTTCAAAAACAAAGTGTAGTAGTAAGAGAATGTCAAGTTCCAAAATAGTTTTAAAACACAAGTTTAAATTCCATACTGCAATCTGATACTGGTGCAAAAGCTAAAATTACAATAAAGAATAACTTCAATAACAAAATTTAGCTGCTCTCAACTTGTTAACGACTTTTACTAACTAAACTTAGAAATACACTATATCATTTGCAAAACGAATAGAAAATTTCAATAACCAGCAATTACATCAGTAAATCAACTTAAATATAAAAAATATTGCTTACACATTGCGTCTGATCTTCAAGACTATATAACAACGATTTCTAATGCCAATAAAACAACAAAGGCATTCTCTTATTATACACACATTAAATAAACTCTTAAAACTTGAAAGTTGCATGAAGTTAATTAACGCCACTTAAATACTGTATTTTGACGCTTCACATAAGTGTTTTGTTCAGAGTTATTAGTATGATACTGTACATCTAGTGTATTTCTTTAGCAGTACCGGCATTCGTTCAGTTGATCCTCCAATATCAAAATTGATGGTAGACCTGAGGGTTTGGGCTCCATAATATCGGTCAGCAGGAACCTTAACTTCACCAAAACTATCCGACTCAATTCGAAAATCCGCCTATTAAAGAGCAAAGAAACTTAATATCTCAACCGACCTTGTCAAGGACAGGATACAAGAAAAACTACCACAATTTGTTTAAAAAACATGCATTTTGACACAAATAATCATTATACTAAATTGTATTCACATCTATTACTATACCATGGTAATTGCAGATGTTGAGAACAATGAATGTGATGAGTTTACAATTTGAAGAGCTCTGTTGAGGAGACCAACGTTGTATCCCAACTTGGATATCGTCACTGATCTTATTAATGCCATTGGGTTTTAGTAATTTGAGAAACAAAAGATAATGAAATATAATGAAACGTCACTTGTCCTTCACAAACTTCCAAAGTCAAAATTCACTGAAATTCACACATGTACAAGGAATTGAATTTAATTTTCAGACTCAACTTCCTCAAAAACCATCCACAGCTGTGTGCAGGTACATTAGTAATCTATTGGTTAACCTCAAACACGTGACTATCGATTAGTACAGTATTGTATTTTTATCACTATACAGGGTGTAGAAAATTTATTGATTAGTTTCTGATTTTCAGTGAATTTATTATAAGTTATACGGAAATAATATTTAATGAAAGTTTGCTTTTTAATTAAATTGTACAAGCTCACATGCACAGCAAAATAAAGTTTTAAGTATGCTTACCACTACTCAATCCTTGTAACTTAAAGTCTCTTTAAAATTTTAAACAAGCAATTTAATTAATTTGCTCAACACCTTAAACGTTGCCCAGAGATTCCAACAGCTATGTAACTATTAAAATTTAATTGACGATTTTAGTTTAAAAATATATAATAAACGGCTTAGTAACCTTGCTTGTCTCACTTACATCATCAACAATAAGCATAATAACTTGATTGAACTCCCCCAAAAAGGTTCAATGAACGATTCTCTGTGAGAGCATCTTCAACAAAACCAGAAATAACATTAGAAAAACAATTAAAAAAAGCAAAAAACATTGAGGAAAACATACAAAATAAAAACATAATAATATATTTAAGACAAATAAAGTCTAAAATTCTGAAGAAGAACGAAATAAAACAGATTTTAGCATGGAATAACTTTTATTAAATATGAAAATGTTGATTAACTTTTTTTTATTGTTTTTAGTTTTAGATTAAAACTTTATTGTTTTTAGTTTTA
>JAAFCF010006680.1:15638558-15689816 GCA_013389785.1 Helicorthomorpha holstii
GTTTTAGATTAAAACTTTATTGTTTTTAGTTTTAGATTAAAACTTTACTGTAATTTAGTCTAGATAATAGAAATAAAACTAAATCTCAAGGAGACTTTATATTGTTCAATCTACACTTAAATTCTTCTATAATAGTTATAAGCGCAAATACTTGCTTTCTAAGTCAATTTACGTGGAGTTTTAGGAATTAAAATTTACTGTGTACATCATTCTCTAAAATTAAAGGGAATCAACAAATTCATCTGAAAACATCTTAATAAAACATGCCTGATACTATTAGTCTCATTGAGAGAAAGTCCTAAGCTAGTCATCCCAAATACATAGCAACTTTGGAAAATACATTAAGTTCATCCTACAGAATTTCGTTACTAGAGATGGGCGACTCTGCCTTTTTTGAGAGTCGACTCAACAAAAAGATGTCCTGTGAGTTATGTTTTGTTATGTGTGTTATGTTTTGTGACGTCATTGAGAGAGTCGACTCCAAAGTCGAATTTAGAGTCGAGTCGCCTATCTCTATTCGTTACCGTTTCGCTACAATTTTGAGTGTGTAGTTTCTATTACCGTAATTCAAAGTGTAGAACAGTACCAATAATCTACTTGTACAGTAGTTGTATAAGTAATTTTGATACAATTAATTGAACATGGCACCTAAAGATGAAGATGTAACCAAACTTGATTTGTACGATTTATTTGGAATTAATATAGACGCTGGATTGCAGGAGGTAAGAAAATCATTGTACTGTATTGCTCTTACAAAATTAATAATGATTGTGTAGTGGTAATTCCTTGTGTTTAAAGTTTATAACTTTTGTGAAATCTCTTTTGAGATAAAACCCTTGGAGAAATAATAAAGAATTTGTAAATAACTTTCTAATTTATCCAAGGTATAACCTATAACAAATGATTGAGGTATATTAAAATGATTTTATTACAATTTAGATTAAAACAGCATATAGGAAAAAAGCGTTAACTTGTCATCCTGATAAAAATCCTGACAACCCAGACGCAGGTAAAAGTTCTATTACAATCTTGCAAATTACTCAAATAATGAATTTCAAATTGTTTTATAGCTAGATTATTTAACCAGTTGTCGAAGGCTTTAGGAATATTAACAGACACAGCAGCAAAAGAAGCTTATGATAAAATTTTGAAGGCTAAAAAAGCTTCTGAATTAAGAAACAGACTTTTAGACAGCAAAAGAAAAAAGCTCAAAGAAGGCAAGTTTATTAATTGGTTTATTTATCGTATTAAGGAAATCTACAACAGGATCTTTTCGTTGTATTTAGATCTTGAAAGCAGGGAGAAGGACGCTGAATTACAGAGGCAACAAAATATTGATATAACTGTAGACGCGGAAGCCAAACTTCAAAAAGAAATTGAACGTCTACGTAAAGAAGGTTCAAGACAAGTTGAAGAAGAAGTATCATTTTTAAAAGAACAAATTAAAAAGGAAAAAGATAGGCTTGTAACAGGTATAAAGACTTATGACACTGTTGTACTTCATTGTAAAATTAGTCATATACATTTAAAAACGTGTGCATGTTTTACAGATATTCAAAATGAAGTTAACCCAAGGCTAAAAATCCAGTGGAAAAAAACGGAAGATGGAAGTTCAGATCCATACTCAGAACAAATATTAAAAGAAATATTTCAAAAGGTATAATTATTTAATTCCCTAACTGAACGATTTGTGATCTGAATAAGTTCAGTTTTATTTTTTTTAGTACGGAGAGGTAATAGCTATAGTAAAGTCAAAGAAGAGACGAGCTGTGATCGAATTTCTGGATATAAAAGCCGCAGTAAGTTGCTCGTAAAATACTTCTTTACAGATTACTATAGTTACGTTTTATGATAGGAATCAGCATTTCGCCTTGAAGTGGGATATGATATAGCTCCATTGGAAATTAGCTGGTTAACAAGACCACCAGCTGCTCATCAACCTACTCAGCCAAATGCAAATGCTTCAACGTTTGAAACTTCTAGTTTGGTAAATATAAAATTTATTTTACAAAAAAGAAACCGGTATAATTATGTTTTATGGAATATATTTTCAGTATTCTGAAGATGATTACGAGAGTGCTGTACTTACAAAACTTCGCCAAGCACAAGAAAGGAAACTTATAATAGAGAAAATGCAAAATGAAGATGGAGACCCTTGATGTTTTAACTATTCATTTTCATGCAAGTTTTTACATAATTTTTCTTTTAATTTAAATGGATTAACGACAGTAAATTAAACGTTTTTCAAAACATCAATATTACTTTCTCCAAGTTTTAACGTAAAGCCAGTCGTCAACTCTCGCAACAACCATTTTGAGGTATCCTAAATCTCTACGAACCAAATCAGTCCTTTTTAAAATTTCTGCTTCGCTATAAAGTAAATGCACATCTTAATACAAATCAAATAAAGAAAGCTGCTTATTAAATGCTTACTCTATATCACCCGAGACCATAACGGACTTCAAAGTATTTTCTCTGGACACTCTGCAACCAACATTGGAGTAATTAGACAAACCAATATCGATGCTTAATGTGAACTTGCTGGTTGTTGTTTTATCAATAAATTCAACAATTGCCCTGTAAAGGATCAAAACATTTAATACAGTTTACAAGCAAAGATTGGAGAGATTTCAAATTGTTTAAATACCTGTCACCACTAACGACTACATGATGGCTACTTTTTATCCATTCTAAATCTCTAAACAATGATTTAGCCCGAATAACATTATCACCCAGCAAGCACAATACCTAAAAACAACAATTTCGAAATAAAACTTAACTTTAATCGAGTCAAGCTAAATGTACCTCCATCAAATCGTGAGTAGTTTTACAAGCGTCAAACATATGGTTCGTTCCTTCGATTGCAATCCACAGAATGTGATGAACATGTTTAAGCATTTCATTTTCATTTGCAGCTATTTTAAGTAACAATCAAAATATAATTTTGTCAATGATTAAGTATCATCACATTATATTTACATTGGAAAGAAAAATTTTTTTTAATGGACAATATTGTTCGGTTTTCGATTTTATTCCATGGTCCTGACTCCGGTTTTGAAAGTCTTTCACCAATTTCTGCCTCAATTGTCAACCGCGACTTCCATACACTCAATGAAACTTTTTTATGAGACCATTCATTTATCATAAATTGTTTTAAACTATCAATTAAATAACATTTAAGATTTAATATTTTTAGTCAAGTATAGTATTACACAGTTATAAACTTACCCGTCATTACCGGAAGAAGAAATAACGGATTTTAATAATTTAATCTCCAGCTGGTCTGCGTCCGATTTAAAGTCTTCGATACATTGATCCAATCTTTGTCCTACCTCATTTAAAGCTGCAAACATTTTCACATTTTCATTCTTCATTGCTTCCATTTCTTCACGATGTTTTTCTTTGTTTTCAGCCCAATCTTGTATCTTCTTTAGAAACATCTCTATAATAAAAGTAAATTAATGAACAACACTAATCTTTTATCATATTAATATTACCTCTTTCAACTTCCACTTCGTTTTTTTGTGGTACCTATAAGAAATATAAATGATATTTGATATCAAACATATTCTAAATAAAATTTTAGTCTTATTTAAGATTACTAAATATTGTATACAACTTACTGGGCCACATAATTCTTCTTTTAACTTCAAAACTCTAGCAATTTTCGCCTTTGTGCTCGAATCAGAAACACAGTTATCTAACGATGGAGACAATCGCTTTCTACTTTCATTTGGACATTTATCTTGAGAAGTATTTTTAGGTTTCATAGTCGATGCTATCTTCTTCTTAGCCGCTACTTTTGCAGATCTACTGGATTTCACTTTTGACTTTATAGACTTTTTTGATATTGTCACTACTTTAGCTGGCACTTGTTCGTTAGACTGTACATTAACAAGCTCGTCCATATTAGAAGCTACATCAACCGATTCACGTGTTTGAGGATGTACTGGTGCATCAACTGGTGGATGTACGTCAGACATGGCTTCAACCGGCTGGCAAATATCTGGTACCGAAATTTTAGCTACTTCTAAGTTATTGTGCCGGATTTCATTTTCGAAAAGCTCGTGTGACTTCTCTATAATTTTGCCAGGTTTTTCCACTTCTGTTACCGAAGAATGAACTTCCCCTTGCATTTTTTCTTCAGTTTCAATAGGTTGCACTTCAATATCAGTACTTGTAGTTCCAAGTGCTTGATGTTTCATTTCAATATCTGGAACTTCACATAACATGTCCAACGGTTCTACAAATATCTGTGTTGACATATCAAATCCAGAGCTGGCGGTGGAATTAATTGTACCAGACGAAGTTAATAAAGAACATTGCGAGTCTTTCACTTTAGATCTTAAAAGGCTTCCGATTCTGGAAGTTCGTCTATCAGACTTGGTATTTGATAACAAATGTCGACATCTTTGCTCATGACTAGGCACTGGAATTTTTGTCGGTACAACCACTTTTACTGACATTGCTGAAGAACGATCAGCTTTAGCACGTTTGATTGGAACCACGTCTTCAGGAATTGAATCGCTTGGTTTCTTAAATGCTTCTTTGGGTGTAGTCCTTTCAGGTGATTCGACTACCACTTCGTGTTTCTCAGAATCTTCAGGAATGTCTTTCTGTTCCTGCGATTTTGGTTGTCTTAAGTCTTCAGTAGTTTGAGATTTTATACTTTCCTGAACCGATTTTTCTATTTCTTGATTGTCCTTGTTCTCAGCGACAAAACTTCTCTCCTTCAATTTATTTATTTCACTCATGATAAATGTCAGTCGACGGGTTTTCTTTAAAATCTCATCCGCTTCTTTAGTTTTTTCAGCTTCGTCTTCAAGAGCATTCTGGCTTACGACTGTATAGGTTTTTCTTCGATCTTGAATATCTAAATCCTTGTGTATGCTCTTGTCTTTATCAACTGCAAAAGTTACTCCCATGATATGGGATTCTTCCAACTCGGAACGCTGACCAGCAGCTAACGAATCAATGCTAATATCAGGAAAAGAAATCTCCGCTAAATTTTCGTATTTTTTATCAGTTATATTTTCGGAATTAATAGCAACGCCAGCCAGAGATGGATTTACATTAGCTCTCTTAAGAAATTCGGGAAGTGGTCCAGATAAATTAGTGCTCATTTTAGCTGGTTCAGATGTTAAACAACGCTCTAAACATTTCTCGACAACTTTTTTGGACTCTTCAGCGATTTCATCTCCCATTTCACAGTTAAAGTCTATTTCCTCGTTTTCCAAGTCAACTTTATGAATTTTTTTCACGCTATCACGATCTTTCACAATACTAATGGGATCCATCTCTGCATTTGTCAATTCGTTGTCGACATTTTTAACTGCCAAATGAGCAATTGACATCTCTCTTACACAATTGACTGATTCGATTTCAACATTATTAATGTGCATAATTGTGCTGGGAAGTTCTTTCGCATTTTCGGTTACCATTTCAATATGCTGAGAATATGTTTGAATATTATTGGCTTCCATTTCTACATTTGTTAGCTCCATATCAACATTTGTTCGATTCATTGTAACATTTTGCAGATCCCTTGCACAGTCAGCATCTTTCATTTCAACATTTTTAATGTGCATACTAATATTGAGAGGTTCCTTCGCATTTTCAGATGTCATTTCAACATGCTGAGAATAAGTTTGAATACCGTTGGACTCCATTTCTACATTTGTTAGCTCCATATCAACGTTTGTACGGTTCATTGTAACATTTTGCAGATCCATTGAACAGTCAACATCTTTCATTTCCACATTTTTAATGTGCATACTAATATTGAGACGTTCCTTCGCATTTACAGATGCCATTTCAACATGCGGAGAATATGTTTGAATATAGTTGGGTTCTATTTCTACATTTGTTAGCTCCATATCAACGTTTGTACGGTCCATAATAACATTTTGCGGATCCATTTCACAGTCAGATTCTTCCTTTTCAACATTTTTGAAGGGCATACTAATATTGAGACGCTCCTTCGCATTTTCAGATGTCATTCCAACCTGCTGAGAATATGTTTGAATACTGCTGGAACCAGTTTCTACATTTGTTAGCTCCATATCGACGTTTGTAAGTTCCAATGCAACATTTTGTGATTCCATTACGCAATCAGGCACTTCCAGTTCAACACTTTTGACAATATTACTTACGGGGTAAAGATCCTTTACATTTTCAGGTTTCTTCTTAACCTCTGTTGTATGTTTTTTAATGTTTTCAGAGTCACTTTCCACATTTGTTAGTTCCATATCAATATTTGTAAGTTCCATTGAAACTAATTCATTTTTTGTTTCAGAATTTCTTTCACTTGGCCGTTCTTCAACAGGTAATTCAGCAGCATCAACTAAATTTCGTTCTTCTTCGGATATTAACGGAATGACATCAGTCGTTATTTGCAATGAATTAACAAATTTAAGCGGTGCAACTTCTTGATTTCTCACTGTTTCACACAGAGGATTAGAATTACTATGTGTTACCAGTTCGTTTAGTTTTGATTTAGTAGCCAATTTGTATGGAGAAACAGCATCTTTAGTCAATGCCATTGACAAGTTTAGGTTGGATTCCATTTTTTCAGCATCGTTTTCCACAACCCTGGCAGTGGAAGTAGCTTGATGTTGTACAACGTTTTCTTTATCTTCCAAGGCCTGTGTCATGTCAGAGGCAAGATCTTCAGTGACGCTAATTGACATATCATTACAACCACTTTTAAAATAAATCGATTTTTCGGTCGCATTTAAAGTTAATTCCATATTCCCTTCATCATTATCAAAAAATACGGTACGGCTGAAAGTCTTTTCTTTATTATTATCGTTTAGAGGTTCTAATGGGTGATCAGATCTATAAAAAAAAAATAAAAACTTTTTTCTTCTTCTAAAAACGGCATAAATGTTTAGCTTACTGTGAATTAACTGGATCCATCAGTGATGACGGTGGATGATTATGTTTTCTAAACAATCGAAAACAAATAAATATTTAATATTCAAATTAACCTATAGTACATACTCAAATAAAGACATTTGGACATCAAAACTCGGTTTCAATCTCGTTACTGGCATTAATCCACTCGACAAAGGA
This sequence comes from Helicorthomorpha holstii, assembly GCA_013389785.1. Lineage (NCBI taxonomy): Eukaryota > Metazoa > Arthropoda > Diplopoda > Polydesmida > Paradoxosomatidae > Helicorthomorpha > Helicorthomorpha holstii. The sequence goes on from JAAFCF010006680.1 coordinate 15,645,633, forward strand.
AATACAAGTGACTCTTTTGTCGTTGGTGTCGGCATATTCGGATCTAAATGAAATTCAAAAGCCTAGATTAACTTTAAACTTTATTAAGATTACATCAAACATAAATACCACGTAACGAAGCAGCAGAATTATAAACACATTGTCTAAAAATTTTATAAAATTAGTAAATAAAGAATGTTATATCATAGTTATGACATTTAACTTACCTGATTTCATCGCTAAAGCTTACTCTTTTGGAAGAACGAGACTCCTAACAAAATTTTTATCAAATTAGTTGTAAACGTCATCAACCATTTCAGTCAACGTAAATAATTGAGTATATTACCTCAATGTTAAGTTCCGTTCGATTATGAGTTAGTCTTGTTCTAAGAATCTAATCAACAATATTATTTAAGTTAGATCTACCTATTGCTAATGTCAACCAGCAAAACTGAATGTGTTGGTACTTACTGATGATCGACGCCTGTAATTAAAATTTTCGGTATTTTCAGGAATATCCATTGTTGAATTGATGGTATTTCTACTACATAAAACTGAATAATATATTTTGTATAATTAAAATTAGTTAAGTAAAAATAAACACGATTTAATCATAACAACTAACCGCTTCATCTACCCGCCTTTCAGTAACGTTAATTTTCAAACGTAACACCATTGTAATATGATTGGCTAGTGGCTGCGCAACGGCTGCTTCCTATTTAACGCCCATTTTTCCAAATCCCACTCAAATGGGACATTTGAATGGGAACTCAAATGGGAAATAACCCACCAAATTCAAATACTGTAGCATAAATTACATCCTAAAACTAATATAAAGGAAAGATTTTGTCTATTTAATTTCCTATTTAAACTTTTTAACACTAATTAAATACTTAGTAAAAGTCCCACTTCAAGTGTTTTACCGATATATTCCAATGAAATTTCCTTAAAAGTTTATCAGAAATGAGCTACATCGAGAACCAATATTTTCATTTATGGACGCAGTTGTATTTATTAAAAATGTATTCATTCACATTTCACGTCATAATATAATTTAAAATTACATGAATAAATTTAAATAATTTAATATTAGAATATCTTTGAAAATTTAAATAAATCCAATAAAATATACAGTATCTGTTATACAAGTTACGACATAACGTTCAATATGAAAACGTTTAATTTTAAATTCAAAATGCTGATTTACATGCATGTTCAATAGCCGATTGTTTTTGCAACGGGATAATGTCCTGGACACATCCTCCCAATGATGCGCTTCTTCTTCCATTCCAACACTCCCAACGATCTTTCACATTCTTTTCCATTGGACTTAAATTACGACTTCCTTTAATATTAGCATTTGATGCTAACAGCATTTTGGCACAATTATTTTTAATTGGATGAGGAGATCCCTTATGCTTTGGACTAACATCGGTTGCTGACGACGGACGAATTTTTTCGTTTTCTCGAAAGGTTTGTATTTGTAGATTATCACCACCATCATCGTCAAACAAGCCATCACCATCATCATCATCATCTAAAGACATTGCCATCTGTAAAGAAATTTCTTCATAATTTTTTTCCAAATGTTTATCAATAACCGTCGAAACTTGTGTAATTAACGATACTCTTCGTGTATGTCCAGTGGCAGTTGCTCCGCTTCCACCAGTAATTACTTCACCTAAGCAAGTTCGGTTACGTAAGCAAACAACGTTATTAGTGACGGAAAAAGAACCAACTTGTTTGTTGAAATTGCTCTTGGTTCCGCTTGATCTTTCTTTAACTAGCCCGTATTTGTTGAGAATGGTCATCAAATCTCTTCTGTACTGTTTGGTGAAAATGGCGTAAAGGAAAGGATTGGCACATGAGTTGAGTGGATAGAAAAACACCAGTAAAATTTTAGAATTAGTAACGTCGATCAACGGATATCCAAAAACAGCCGTCAACCCAAAAAATGCTATTGGTGCCCAACAAGCAAAATCGGTAAAAACCAATAAAGCCATTCGTTTTGCTACAGTTTTGTCACTTTTCGTTACCGTTGAATGGTGGGCGCTAATTGTCCAATACATTTTAGCGTAACAACCACAAATAAGTAAAAATGCCAAAGCATTAGTAGCTAGTAGACTTAAAATATAGGCTAAATCCAATGGATGGGATATGTCAAATGGTAAACAAATGCTGGTCTTTGAGTAACTGCTTATACCAACAAGTGGTAAAGTGGCATAAGTGATAGCGTACATCCAACCGAATATCATAACTTTGACGGCTGTGCTTAAACGAAGACGTTTGTTTAAATGAATAGCATATGTTATGGCGTACCATCGCTCGAGAGTGATCACTGTCAATGTAAAAATGGACAGCTCACTTCCAAACACAGTTAAAAATCCTGCAATCTGACAGCCAACACCTGAAATGTTCAAATGAAAATGTTATTAAAATAAAGTTTCATTCATCTTAGGGTATAACAACTAAATTAACATAAAATTAGAAAAAAAAAGATTTCAAACATTATATTAACAGTTAAACTTTTAAAGAATGTTTTCCTTTGAAGATCTTCCGATAAAACAATTTACTATTCGCTCATAAGTTTATATGGTAATTCAATTTCAACTAAAGATTTCGTGTATTCTCATCTGCCTACACAATTCTTAATTATGGAAAATCATAATATTCGCCAATGGCAGACGCTTAATAATTTTTTTCCGTGATGTAAATACTGTAAATATTTTTTGATCTTTCGCTGTCTACAATATGTACCGCAATTATATTTCAGTCGGTTTCTCTTTTTAACAAAAACAATAAGGTAACGCCAATTATAAAATCCTTGTAAAGAAATTATTGTATACCGGTAGTTATTATCATAACCTAGTTATACCGCTATAGCCAATTAAAATATTATACCAAATATAAATTTCATATTACCTGTTTGCCAAAAAATAGCGTAGTTGAAATATTGTCCAATGGTGTACAGATCTAATGCAGCTAACATAAATAAGTAAGTTCCCATACAAAAGTCAGCAAAAGCCAGATTGCACATGAGAAATTTCGAAACAGTCATTTTAAATCGGGTTGACATTAGAACTACCATGACCGCAGCATTTCCAGCAACAGCGGCCACTACAACAATCCAAACTCCAACTCTCAATCCCACGTAGCCCATCACATCTTCGCAGGGATTAAAAGCGTCCGGCTCCGGTTTACATTTAATTTGTTGAAATGTCGGAACTAAACGCCCACATAATATTTGCTTGGTAGAACCAACTTGTGCTGGTCCATTATGAAAGACAGAAGAACCTTGATTGTCATCCTCTTTAAAAGAACCACTTGTACTATTTAATGGTTGAAAATCAATGCCACCAAACTGTCCCAAGACATAACGACGATGTCGATTCGCACTTTCATTTGAACACTTAAGAGCTTCAATTCTATCTTCTTCAAAGGCTTGAGGATTGTGAATCTCGGGAAAACGAAACGCACAGCAATGATAGTGATAAGTCAGTTCCACGCTCACCAATGATCGGAAGCTAAACACTGGAGGAAACACGTGCAATGATTCGGTGTTTACTAATAGAAGAGTCTCCAAAAACAAGTCTTTTAAACCAGCAGTAGGAAGAAAAGTGATTCCTGTATCCGATAAGTCTCTAAAAATAATCGAAAAATTAATAAACATTTACCGATAAGTAAATTTATATGAAAATTACATAAATATAACAGAACCCTCGGCTTAACTTTCACATTGACATAAAAACTATAATTTCTATAAATGCATTTTTAGTTTATGGAGCTAATAATTTAAATAAGCTTGTTATACTGTATTTAAATTAATGAAATTAGTTTTAATAATTACTATGATATAGTAAATTTGATTTAAGATTATTCATTATACCTTAAACATTTTTATCTTCCGCTTTAAGGTAAATTCTACAGAAGTGTACAGTACATCTACATCATTCTTATTGAATATAAAGTACAATGTCGTCGTTTTTATAAATGATCATGGAGTATTGGAATTTTCAATTAAAAGTTAAACGGCTTAGCAGCAGGTATAATACAAAGTGCATTTGTTTTATATTTGAGCGCTGAATCTTTCAAGTCAACAGCGTTATTAAGAGTTTTTTTTTGGATATTTGAAAAAATGTTTTACTGAAATTATAGCTTTACTTAAATGTCAAATTCATTTTAACGAACAAAAACCTTTACAAAAAGAATTTTCCACTGCAATATTCGGTTACTTAAAAAATAATTTCTTAACATTAAAAGATTTTAAGCGGATTATCTCATCTTAATTTAATTCTCGCTAACCAAAATCACTTGTTCTCACAGTATTTCATTTAAAGTGCATTAGGTACAGCATGTTATATTCTCACCATTCATCTTATTTGATGAATGGAAATGATGTAACGAAATTGTAATTACTAAAAAGTTTAATTTAAAACTTATTTAGACATTACAAGAATATTTTGTTTCGTTGTATAAAAATGTCAATAAATCAATAATATTACCCGTATTTACTGTATACGAAATTAAGTTTTTTAATTGCAACTACTTTATTCAGATTAAAAGGATGACGCAATTATAAGAAAGTCATTTTTGTATTTGTGTTTGGCAATAGTAATTAAAGTTAATTACGTGTTACGAATTTACAATATTTTCTAGCCTTGACTGCGCTTGTTTTCACTATCTAAGTTCTTGTACTGTACGCATGTTTTCTCTCAATTCTTAATCACTTAAAAACTCTAGCAACTACAATACGGGCTCATGGTTTTTCTTGTGCATTTAGATTGTACTAATTGCATATGACAGAAGCTGTACTGTAGTCGGTCGGTTTAGTATTATATCTAAAGCCTGAAAACTATCGATAAAAACATTTAGAGCAACATAGTGCATTGATACACGGTGTAATGAATGAATTTAGCCTCAGGTTCAAATAATTTACTTAATGTGCTTACAGTTCCTTAAGTTTTAGCAAGCCAACAAACGCGTTTTCGTGCAAATCACACAGCTTCTTGTTTCGGCTAAGACTTCTAAAACAATTAAGTCAATTTTAGTCGTTTAACTCTTACATTAATTCATAAATAAATAATCAAGAACTTTTTAACTTACAATTTGCCCAATTCAGATCCACTAAAAGCATGACTTCCAATTTTCACAAGTTGGTTATCTTCTAAAATCCTACACAAAATAAAATAAAAATCCAGCATAAATTTATTTTTACCGTACAAAACAACTTAATCTTGAAAACAGCGGAGAAAAATAAATTGACTAAAGAATTTTTGTATTTCGCGTACTTAACAACTAACTCACTTTTAAAAACAAAAAACAGCAGGTACCTGCTGATTAGATAAAATCAGAATTAGATAAAGTTGTCGTAAATTTCTTGTTAAATTTAAATTAGTTTGATAGAATTACTCACAAATCGCCTGAAGAAATCCGAAACGTTAATGGCGACAATTGTTCAATCTTATTTCCAGAAAAATCTCTGTTTAAAAAAAAAACCCAATAAAATGAATACGATTACATTCCAAGAATTTGCTACAAATATACAGTATGTTTAACAGTAACCATAGAAACTAATTAAAAAAAAACAAATAAAATACACAATAGACTTGTTACACATTAATAACGATTTCCCTTACGCAAAAGTAACTGTTACTTAGGTAGTTCTGTAACTGACTAGTAATTAGTTTTTATACAAAACTAGAATTATAAGCTTTACTGAATCCTATATAGAGAATGTTCTGCAAGTGTACAATTTTATTATAATTTTATATTATTAGTAACTTAAATACACAGTAATAAGCTATTAGTAACATTACTACGCATCGATTGGAATTGAAATTTTCAACAACATGTGGTTACTTTGATTTATTGATTAGTTCAATCAAATGGTCGACTATTCTGCTGTTTTTAATGACTTTATTTTTCTAATCACCAGCGTGTCTGATCAACTTTCCCGACACTACATATTCGACGGAATATTTCTCCTAAAAACTTATAAAAATCATCCTTTTTATAATTTTAATAACGTAATACGATTACTTCAATAGGATAATATTTTTAAAATAATAAAAATAATCCAACCTATGCTTTGTATTTTATTAAAATGTATTCGGGTAAGTGAAGTAAACTCTATTTTGCGTATTTTTACTTAACTAATATTAATAAATATCAGTAATTTTCGTCAACAAGATTATCAAACCACTTTTATTAAAAATTTACTAATAGTCTAACATAACAATTAGTTAATTTATTAAAATAACTTATTAGATTATTCGTTTCCAGACAAGTTACTTTCAATAACTATACAAATACTTTTTAATCCATCGATTGAACTCAGATGTGAACACGTGTCGTGTTTCAGAATTTTCAATTTATTACGAGAATTTATTACTTAACGACAACTGACATTTTTAATTCATATTTAATTCTTCCTTTCAATATCTCTATGTGCCATCTGTCGGATTACACATGCCGAATTAAAAAAACCGGATAATTTCTGTATTTTATAACATATCCCTTTACAAGAATAAACCATTCCTTAAGATAAAAATAAAATTAATTTGTATTTAAATCTTAGCAATTCCGAAGATCTACTGTACACATTTAAAAAGCACGAGAGAAATCTACCAACTGACGACAAAAGTCGACAGCATCTGGCAAAATCAAATAAAATTAAAAAAAAAATAAGATTTTAATATCCGTTACAGAATTTTCAGTTGGTAAGGAGAACCGTTTTAAATTTCTGCTTGGCAGAATTTTAGCAATAAAACGTCATCGAATATTTTTCAAATCGATTTGATAATGCAGGGTTTTATTTTAACTAAAAATAAAAGCCTTTCTTAAAAAAACGTTTAGTAATAAAAAAATTACGCAAACTTAAAAGTTCAATTCTTAAACAATTATAATTAAAAACGATTTTACTTACAGCGTTTCCATGATGACATTAGACACATTGTATAACAATGGAATGTGTTTTAGACCAGTAACACGAAAGAACCTGTAAATATCTACTATAATTATAATGATTTTAAAAACTCGGAATCCAGAACACTAGTTATTAAATAACCGATTATCAAAACTTACACATATTTCAACTGAGGTAAAGAACCGTTAAACACATCTTCATCTATAGAATGTAATGATGGAGTATGGCTGATTTCACTAAATGAATAAAAAAAAAGAAACAAACAAACAATAAGCAATATTACAGAACAACTTTGCGCTAATAACATTGAAAATAAATTCCATTTCGAAACAGCATTACTAAGCAGTAGACCAATTTTACGCTCGAGTTATTGACAAGCAGTTAGTAACAAGTTAAGAACAACAAAAATCACTAAAATAATACGTATTAATTAATTGTACTGAATATGTAAAAAAAACATTTCTTACATGGTCGTTAATTTCGGTAAATCTCTAAAAGCGCCTGATTCAATCTTTGAGAAATGCGGCAAGTGTTCAAGTTTTCTGAAAAATAATTATAAAATAATTAACAACTTCATTAAATTATAAAGAATTATTTGACATACCGGTAAATTAATAAAAAAAATATTTTTAGTAAATAAAAGCTTAAAAAATCTTCGTAATTAGTTTGTGAAAGATAATGAAACACTTCCTCATTTGCAAATAAGCCGATGCCATAATTATTTTACAATGCCGGTATTGAATCCACAGTCTATAGGAGACACCTGTATAGTAATGTACCGGTATAATCGCATTTTCTAAGATGTCCTACATTATAAAAAATGTCGAGAACTCGGAGTGGTGATTATTCATAATACTGTATAATACAGCTTCGTTTTTACAATTAATGCTTTCAGTTCAAGTTTCAGTGTCTAAAGGACTGTATTTTTATACCTATACTCACACTCTATTAAATAAGTATAAATACAGTTAAATCCGTTTAACGCGAACACGCTTAACACAAACAACATTGCGGTTTTGACTAAAGAATAGTCATTTCCACACTTTTTTTCTTTTAGCACGAAACAAAATTCGCTTAACACAAAAAATTGGACTTCTCATAATGAACAAAATGCATACACTGCCAACGAGAATGCAGAGAAAATCAAAGTTTTTATAAGTTTTAAAGTTTTTATAAAAAAAAACAAATAAAAAATCAATACATTTTTTGCTCGTTTGTATAAAATAATTGCATTGTTTTTCTTTATATGCATACAGTATATGTACAAATTGTATAAAATTTTGAAATATAAATAGTTTAACTAATATGATGTACTCTAAGAAATGTCATTTTGGTGAGTATATTATTGTTGTTGTACAGTAGGTTTAGTTAAGACAATCTTTTAACATGAAGAAATATTTAGATCCCGACCGGATTTCACTGTATTATCTTATAAAAAGTTAAAAACGGTTAATGCACTGGCTTCGTCAAATTTAATATAAAAAATGTTAAAATTTAAAAATTTTTTTAAAAATATAAAATATCATTTGCAAATTGTAACTGGTAAAATATATGAATACGTCGATCGTTTAATATGGCATTTATTTTCCAGATTTAACGTTTATATTTACTCAGATAAATCTATTTTTTTCCTTCTGTTTTTGGTTTTTATCAGACTTGACATTTTATTCGTCTTTACTGTATTACGGAACTATTTTCTGTTGGCACACAGTGTCTAAGTTATATAGCAAAATAACCAAGAAACTTCAAAGTTTAAAGAGTTAAACATAATATTGTATTGACGTTTCAATGCAAAACAGCTAAATAAAAAAAAGATATTCAAAACAGTCGGTTAAAACGCAGATGTTTTCAACTGGATAGCCTGATAGGCGATACTTTTGCACTGAAATTCATAATACGAACAACTTTCTAACTGTCGTGAAATGCTACACCAAAAACCAATATACCGGTAAATATATTTTGAGTAGATATTTGTTAAGCACACTACAATATTCTAAAAGCACCGAAGTTTTTTTCCAATTTTATGCTCATACTAGAATCCCAGGCAACTTATAAAGTGTTGTACTGTATAATCCGATTGCTGAGAATTATACTGTATATTAATTTAATTGTAATCATTATTAATTTGAGTGACGATGAATACTATTGTATGAAATACTGTATAAAGTACTGTTCTGTATCTTAATGTTTAATCCCTTTGCTATTTTATCACCAGTCTTATTGCCACGCCCGTACTGCAAATAGCTGAGAAAGAAGATTAAATTTCAACAAAGGCGGTAATTGAAAGTGAAACGTGTGGCAAGACCCGTCATTCACAGATGCACTCCAACGAGACCAGGAGATTTATTTCGAAAGGGAAAGTAGAAAGGACAAACATAATTCCCTAAGAACATAATTCACGATTGAAAGCGCAAAATAAATTATAGTTGGTCATTTTAGATTCATGTTTCATCGCTCTGATTTATTGCATGATTCTTTCAAAAGCAAAAAAGAAAAAGTTTTGTCTTCCAAAAAACTCTTGCACGTACAAATCGATTACTCTGCGATTTAATTGAATCAGTTATTTGGCTTTTAAATATATTTTTAATTGCAAAAAATTGGTTTGGAAGTATTCGCCAATCAAAAGATTAAGAAGCATTTTTAACGCGTAAAGACAGCATAAATAAAAACCAAAAACATTTTTGATAAAAATAATGGAATCAGTTTAAAGTGGTTTTAAAGTGTTGACATTTCGTTTAGGTCGAAAAGTCCGCTATAGTATACTATACTGTAGTACCACACGTCGAAAACATTTTATATTCGCACAACGTATACATCACCAGTAATCTGAAATGCCAATAACAGTATTTTGAGATAATGGCTTTTCCTTAGATTTATGTTGTGGTAAAATAGTAAAAAAATCAAAGAAAAGATCATAAAATACTGCACAATATAAAAATGTTTATAAAGCATATAAAAGTGTATTACAGCACCACTTACAAATAACTTTATAGGAAAGCAGAACTGTATAGGATGCAACTTCTTCAATCATCAGTTTTCTTTTCAGAAAAAAATTTTTGTACGGTAAAATTTTATTACAGGTTGTAACATAACGGTAAAAAATGCCAAATCAGTAACTCAAATATAGATGTGCATTTTCAGTTTGAAAGCGTAAAATTCTAGCCATTTTAACACATAACATGCGTATTGTGCGCTTAATATTTGATATACAAAGTGCTCATAAAAACCACACTACACACACACACAAATAAAAAAATATTATTAGAGAAAATTCACAAATAAAAAAATATTTTTTACGTTTTTTTTTTTTTTTTTTATAAAACTTGATATGAGTTATGCATGAAACTTAAAAATTAAAAAGTGCAGTTCCATAAAAATTTGAAGGAATCGATCATTTTTAACAAATTCTTCGGTCAAGTACCATTATATTTTCTTATTACAAATTAAAAATAATTTAATAGAAATTTTCAGTTTAAATCAAATAACTTAAAATATTACAAGCCATTTTTGAAAAAAAACCCATTTTAGCAAATACGTATTTACAAAGACATTAAATTACCAGTTGTAATATTAATCATTTAATTAAGTCAAAATGCAAACAAACAAACAAACAAAAAAACTCAAAACAAAATATATAGTCATATTAAATTTCGGAAAACTTAATTAAGCAGAGTTGCATATTACTACGATGAGTCTTATCAGCGTTTTGACGCTCTGTAATCATCCCAGCGTAATTTTAACTTTTTAACTGGTTCAACTTTTACGACAATTTACTGGCGTCATAAAAGCTGTCTAAAAAGAGTTTTTAAATTAATTTTCTTCTTCCAGCAATTTAGTCAACAACTTAACACCTAGCAGAGGCTATTCTTTGATTAAATCGTATAAACAACTGGTTTATAAGTTATATAACGCTATTTCAAAACAACAACTTAAAATGCACACCGCGCTGAGGCAGTTGTAATCTTGATTCTTCACTAAATCAACCGACAGCGCTAATTAAATGACCTCGTGTTATCTACGAGTACAATGAGCCAATCTACTTAACAAAAAGTTGTATTTTACCATCTACGAAGAAAAACAATTTTACAGTGTACTGTAAAACGTCAAATGTGCATACATAACACACGATGACTGCCCGTTCAACTTTTTAAAGCTTTTAAGCCCTGCTTATTTCATTTTTGCTTTTAATAAAGTGAATAAGTAATAACATGGTTACATTTTTCAAATTCGTAACTTGTTTGAAATACAGTTTTATGAGTTGATTAATAAAGATAGTGTCAAGTTTATATTATACCTGGTCGGGCGATTTTCTAAATTTAAACATTCTTTTGAAAATGTCAATAAAAAAAACAAAACTAAATCTTATCAGTTTCAATGGCAATTTGTTACGCTCATTTCCTATTATGAGAAAAAAGCTAATAAATTAATAAACTTTGTGTCTTTGATTTTTATTACATAATTAATTTTGGTTACCATTTGCATTACTGTCTTAATCAAGTTTGGCAAAAAATTAAAATTTGATGTTAATTCTATGCATGACAGAATAAAAGTCTGATGAATTTATGACTAAGCACTCAATAAGGTATGTTTTTATAATGTATTTTAATTTTAATATTTGCAGATTTTTATATCTTGTTCATCTAAGTTGTTCTGGCATCATTTGGAGTGCAAAATAAATAATAATTATAATAATTTTGAAGGAGTATTAGTAACGTTAATTATATACTTTTGTATTGTTTGCCTGATGTTAAATCAATAATAACAATGTAAAAAAAATGATTAAAAATATTATCAGGTCCAATAACAATTTATCCTGTTTTTTCTGGCCATGAAACTAAAAAATTACAATTGATAAAATCACTCAGTTAAACTTTACTTTTTTTAAAGAGTAAATTTCTAAGCGACATCATAACGAATGGGTGTGATTATTGAATGTTGAACTGCAAAGTAAGTTATATACGATAACATTGGAATTAGACTCGGTTTTTGAAAACGGCGCAGCGTTTTTAGCTCTTTTATCTTTAATTTACGACTGCGTTATCAAAATATCAGTATGTCAATCATTTATGAAATTGCAAACTTATAAACGCCAAAAAAATCCGTTATCTGGTTTTAATATTAAATATACGGTAAATTACGAGAAAAAATGTTTGGAACAAATGATTCTCGTATTTTTAAGAATAACCACAATATCAAATAACTGATGTTTTAGACATTAACCACGGTTTTTAAATGCCATTCTCATACAAATATTTTCACTGAATTGTACAGTATGTCACTCAAACTTGTCAAATTTATCTTTCATGTAAAAACTAATATTTCCCAAAATCATCAAATAAGAGTAAATACTGGAAGTTTGAATTCAACATTTTCTATGAATGCTTCCTAAAAAAATAATTATAAATTTCCTGCTAGAAAGCTATTTTCAGGAGGAAAAAAAAATGTCCACAAAAACATTTGTATTTTCTACATGCGGATTAACCGGTTATTATTTGTATCTATTAATCACACAATGATTTTAAGGCATTGTTAGTAATGTTATCCAATATAATAACTTTTTTTCCCCCTTGTCAGTGAAAAGGTGACGAAATTGCAATTAAAGCGTATTCTGTCAATACAGTATACAGTACTTGTTGTAATTAACTTGGATTGATACTTGTGTATTGTACTTTAATGTATTCCCAAGATTGTTGCACATTAATAACAGAAGATTTGTGATTTTGGGCAGCGTTTGCAAAAGCATGCGTAATTTGTTACTTTCGTTGGCAAAGTAAATGTAATCTACAGCAACATTTTGACGTGTACACACAATCACGCCTGCATTCAATCAAGCATTGATTTTGTTACATATTCCAAGAAAAGAAGAAGGAGAACAGGATGGCATGCATTAAACTACTTAAGTTACAATAAAAGCAAGCAAGTGCTTTTGTAGAATTGCCAATTACATGCTAAGTATAAAAATTTGAATTTAATTGCAATTACCGCATTTGAAAATAATGGATTTTTAGTCAAAAGTTATATGGCACTTTCATTTTATATAAAAAAAAATTTATGCGTCGCATTTTACCTATATGTTATGAATTATCAGGTAACATTAATATATTTATAAAGCAAATTTCAGTACTTTCCAAAGCTTAAATGACATCCATTAATTTTAATTTTGCAAACTCCACTTTGCATATGTTCAGCGTTTCGTGACACAGAAATTATTTTAAGAATTCAAATAAAACTTTTTTTTAAGTACAGTTTTTTAAAAAAATACAAAACATCACTTAATAAAATGATAATTTTAACTATTTAATTAATTTCCTAATTGTTCTACCTTGAATATATCTTGAATTGTAATAATTTCTACCTTGAATCTTTTTGGAACTTTTGCTTTAACACACGTAAATTAAAAATAAAATTTAATTGAATTATTTAAATAGTGTCATCTTTTTTACTAATTTAATGGTAAAAGGTAATCAATAATTATCGTATATGAATATGTACTGTAAATTAATTTAATCTTATCGGCATGCTTGTACTTATTTTCAGGTGACATGACATTTGAAAGCTCAATTTTTTTTACAGAAAATTAAACTACAAATCCACTAACAAAAACTAGAACTCCAGAAAGCTCATCTCTGATTTGCATGATGCTGATGATACGTTTTATCCATGTTTTTAAAATCAACAACCTTTTACAATAAAATTTGTTACTTCACTCTTCTATTCTTGATTGTGAAGAAAACGGCAGCTTTCCTTTTTATGACGTCATTTAAACTTGCCAATCAGCATCTTACAATTCAGTTTGATATTATTGAGCATTGCAAACACCATCAAATTCGATTTCGATTTACCAAAGACGTAAACACCATCGTAAAAAGTATCCAAAAATAAGTAAATAAATAAAGAAGCAACATCACTATAGCCAATATGGCGTCTGAGTCAACGGATTTACTCAGTCGTTAAGCTAAATCAAGTTGTTAAATAAGTTTAGGCTCGGCATCTAAAGCCTAATTAGAAAAGAAGAATATCGATTGCGCAAAATTTTCGTTTCTATTCTAATTCGCAATTACTCGTACAAAGCTCCAATATGCATTTCCAAACAATTGTCTATTAACAATAGAAGAATAATCATTCAGTTACTGCAAATAAGTTATGTCTATAAATAATACATTTGTATCTTCACAATTAACAACTTTGTTTACGCTAAACAAAGCTGACTTTTCCATAGTATAATTACTGAAAAAAATCAATTAAAAACTATTAACTTCAAATATAAGTTAGTATTCACTCAAGTTTTATATTTAAAAATATATTAAAAATATGCCTGAAAATATTGAGGTTCTTCAAAGTTAAGTTGTCAGAACTTGATTTTATTTTCCCAAAATCAATTCAAAACTTTGTTAAAGTTCAAAACTAATTTAAATCGAATTTCTACAAAGCTGACTTTACCAAAAAAGTTAATACAATGATGAACCTAAAACCTTAGAAAAAATTATGTTACCAAACACTTTTATCATTTTCGATGATTTTATTTTATAATAAAACTGCCTCTAAAAATAGAAATTCATTATTGCAGTTTATAATTACTAATACTATAAAGGATTTATGACTATTGAAGTTGACCTGCTGACTCAACGTAATCTTGGCTTTAAAAACCAAAAGTACTATTCTGTATAATTTGTAATTTAAAGAATATTGTATCTTGTGATTAAAATGACAGAACAATATCAAATCATCGATATTCAATTTCAGTTCCTAGCAGTGATTTGCATAAAAGAAACGAAACGAAATACAAAATGATGTACAGTACATAACATATAGCTAATAATATTCCAACGTAAACATGAGCAATAATGAATTTATGATTAAATTATAAAGTCGAGATACGCTTAATAAAGTACAGTATCGAAATTAGCTATGAACATTATAAGTAACAATATATAATGCCAAACTTTGCTAGTGTTATGATTATATGTTGTAAAAAAAACCAATCCACTACGAAATTATTTATGCGATCCAGCAACACACTTAACAGAATAACCAAAAAATATTTTAATTAACTTATGTATCCAAGTTACAACATGTGATACACATGGCATAATAATTTATGCAAGTTAATGCAATATACTGTATATTACCGGTCCGTTAAATAAAAAAAATACATATACGGTATGTCAGTTTAACCATAGTATAATAAAATTGACTTACAAAGAGACAATGGTGTGTCGATACGCATCCAGTGATGTTCGGCTTAGTCGCTGCAAATTTCCCTCACTGAATTCCCTGTAACAACATCAGAAAATAAATGAGATAAAAAATCAAATAATTGCATATACATGTACAGCTACGAATTCATATTGTACAGTACAGAAGAAACGCTTTATTAAAAAATTTCCCTCTTTCATTTATAGCCCTTATAAAACATTAATTCACGCTCTTCTGCATGTACAAAGGTCACTTAGATGTCGACTTTTATAAATCATCAAACCGAGTAAGAAAAAAAAAACATCTTCTACACACATTGGAATTTACATAGCACACTATTTTGTAGAATTCAGTCAACATTTTTTAGCTTTTTCTTTTAAACGAAAAAAAAAATCCAAATTTATTAGTTCATTCTCAGTAATTTCGTTTTTCTTACAAAAGCTGAACTATTTTAGATTCGCAATTTAAATTTTGCAGTTTCCTCTCTGTTATTTCATATAAAACGCATTTTTTAGAATCAAACTAAATTACACAGTACAACTATAAATAACAACACTTTTTTAAGTTTTTTATTGTTGTGATTTACATTACGTACATCATAATACAGTACTAAATTCCAATGGTGGTTTATCACGTTTATTTCTTGCCGTTCTAATTAAGAAAATCACCCGGTATTTTACTGAAATGGTGAGGTATGTTTAAGGATTTAAAACCATTTATGTTGCAAAACCTGTGAGCAAAAAAATTAAGCAACCACATTTCCACATTGCCTTAGGTTTTCATACAGTTATACAGTAGTAGTAAGCAATAGTTGAAAACTTGAAAAGTGCAATAGATTTTATTTTTCTATAAAAACTTATTTCTTATCCTGCTTAAACTGACTTATTTGATATTCAATAGAAATTTGTCATATAAAGATTGTCCCTTCAACTCCAATCCCATGGCAATCATATGCATCATATTATATACAGTATTCAATAAAAAAAAATACATAAACTCATACAAGTATGCTAACCGAATGTTCAGTAGCAGATGAGACTCTCAGTCCAACTCTTAAAAGTCTTTTAGGTTTATGTTTGTAAACAACGCCCTTTGGATAAATAAACAAGTGGATAATATGTAGAGAGATGTAAATTTGTTAAACTCAATAACAACACGTTGTCACGCGTGTAGTGCCCGCTGGTGTATTAAACTCATTGGTGAATATTCAAAACAGCCTCCAGTTACAAAAACAAAATAAAAATCTAATATACTGTAAGCACAGTCGAAATAGAGGTGCAAAGTCAGAAACCTTTGCTACATGAAGACCAACAAATGCACAAACTAAACCAATATAATGCATGGTACTTGTACAGTATATCCCCACATTTTATTGTATACGCTATATAAAAATGTCTAAAAATTGCAATATAAAAAACCCTGGCTAAAAGGCCATAAAACTAAAATAAAGAAAAAACAACAGCGGTTTGCTCTTAAACGGTAAAATGTCGTTTAAATTTTAATGTTGTGGGAATCAGGGAGTATACAGTCTGATCACTATCAGCTCTTAGTAAAAGACTTTACGATACTACTGTACTAACAAAATCTTATAACTTCATAACTAGAGTTAATAAATCCATTTAAATTCACCAGAGAGACTCTCAATTTTAGACTCAATATAACAAGAAATCTTACTTTTACACGCAATTTTACAAAATATCAGAAAATTCAATATTAAATTTTTTACTGATCCAAAAAACGCTGGCGGTTACTAATCAGTAGTCAATTACAACATACCATTTTATCAAATAAAATAAGCCATTTTTACGTTTTGTATTTTAGCATCAAAATATGAGATCAACAAAACCAGAAAAATTCCATGACATGAGGCGGTATTATAATATAATTTCAGTTGGTGAAAGCAATGCATTGTTATGGAATTATCTATAATAAGGTTTCAATTCCCTTAAGATTAAACAAAAAAAAATAATTTGTTTTAAACGAAACAAAAGAAACAGAGTATACTTTCTCATGAAGCAGAATCACTTAATGCAATTAATTGCACATTAATGAAATACTGTATGTGGTAATAAAAAACCAGTGAAATTTTCTATTATTGTGAAGAAAAAAAATCAAATAAAACACACCAATGTGATACCTGAATCCCTTTATAGCGGTTTTAATTAAATTTCGATTTAATTTAATATTTTTTTATAAACCTAAAATAAGTCAATTGTAGTCAGATCCTGACATACAGTACAAAACAACATGAAAAATATTTAAATTCCATAAAAATTTAATGCAAATGTTTTAAAACTTTATTTTAAATAGGCTTAGTAAGAAACGTACACTTAACTTAGATCTTATACTTAGTATAGTTGTGAATGTGAAAAATCACAAAATGGCGTATCCCTTTTACTAAGTTATTAAATATGAAAATATTGAGTAATAAAAACGAAACTAAATAGCATAGAGCGCCATCATAATCATATTTTTGCTTACATACTGCTACTATATAAATATTAGATATTGTATGAGTTCTAAGTTAGCTACGATACCGTACTATCTATAAAAAAGTATCGTAAACAAATAAAAACTAATGTATTTTCTTTAAATAAATAGCTTACATTATTCCAATTACATATTTCAAACAGTGAATATTTGTAATAAGAAATGTTTACTAATGAAATTGTACAGAATAATACAGTACAGTGAAAACCTATTAACTCGAAATCCCTTAACAGAAAAAATCGGTTAACGCAAAATAATATTGCGTCCCGACCAGCTCCTATGGCATTACATACATTTTTAGCCCCCTTTTAACACGAACCAAAATTGCTTCTAGAATGTATCTTTAAAGTTTTTATAAAAACAAATAAATAACCAATCAATTACTTAATTGTTTTTATCAAAAAAAATTAAAATTACAGTTGTAAAATGACATTGGTTTTTCTTAAATGCATACCAAGATTTGTATGTAAAAATGAATAATAATTTGAAATGTAAATAGTGTATCTAATAAATGTCAGAGGTGAGTATATATGCTTCTTTGTATGCATCGTTTAACACAAACCTCTTTCGTGTTAAGCGGTTTTTACTGTATTTCGTAGTATACCGCGCAGATTTTATCTTAAAATTAATTCTTTCATCAAGCTAATGGCCTAACGTTACATACATAGATATACGATATTATTTAACTTCTGTCTGATACTAACGTGAAAAACATTTCTGTCAACCAATTTTTTACATGTTTTGTAGCCGTTTACATTAAGATTTAAATGTTGAACATGTAAATTGGATAAATAATGCTTGACAGGGGGGGAGGATGCCACAACAACTACGATAGACGACAACGTTGAACTCGTATATTTTACATAAAAACCTGTCAAAGTTTGTAGTTTATCACCCACGTACTGTATGTGTCGCCGTGTCGGGGTAAGTACGAAAAAAAATAGAAATTCCCTAAGTATCAAATATTCTAGCGTTACCATAGTAACTGCATCACTGCTACGTAAACACACGTCCACTTGAATGTCAAATCGACTCATGTAAATCTGGCTAGGAAATGATTGATTTCATCGATTACAGAATTTATCGACACAAGCACGCGTGTTATGTCTGTATCCAAATGATATATGATGGAGAAGTCCGAATTTCCAAAAAAAAAGTCTATCATCTAATGTACAAACGCAGTTATAGGAATGGGATTCTTCATGGAATCAAGGTACAAACATAATCAAACTGAATAGAATGCGTTCTTTGGATAATTACGGTCATTTTCTAAGAAGACCATAAAAAACCTAAAAATAGTTAAACACTATACGCAGCACGAGTCCAATAATGAACAAAACATAGCACAAAAAAACAAACAATTCCAATTATGTTTTTGATAGTTGTTTTCAAGAATCCAAATAAAAAATTCCAAATACAGCAGCAATATACACTACCAAGTTTAATTAAGTTCCTGAATTTCCTGAAAAACATATAAGCAGTTTTTAGATAAAACGTCCCTTATTTTGAGTCATACAGAACAGTATTTAGGATAATTATTACTAAGTTAAGTTGGTTTGTAACTTATCAAATTTTTCCTACAACAAATTTCAGTTGTGATATTGTTGTTAAAGAAGCTCAAATTGCAATAAACACTACTTCTTCCTAAATTATCTACAGTATCCTATAATTCAAAGAAGTGCACAGTTCTGTAATAGCCAACCGTTTAAAAATAAAGCCATAAAATCGTGTCCAAGCTTTTCTTAAGCCACCACCATCCTATAATAAATTATCCAGAGAATAAAAGCGAATTTAATGAAAAATTGAGAAGATAATGAAAGAGATTAAAGTGTATCACGCCTTTTAATTAGTTATTAGAAGAAAAACGATAACAAAAGTAATGAATTGGAAGCTAAAATGACAGATAAGTTAAATGGACGTTAACTAAAAATAGTAATTTTCTATTATGTGGGTGTATCAGAGATGCGAGGTGAATTAATTCATTAATTAGTGTAACCAGTTGAAAGAAAAGACACTTAACTTTTAATATAATTTTGTCAACGAAACAGCTACTATAGTCACATCATCACGACACCCTAACTTTAATTAAATTAATCCCATTGGATAAATTAAGCTATATTGTATACAGTGCATCGTATTATAGTCGACGTTTCGCTGTTTAATTTAACTATAAGTTACATACTGTATAGTCATACTAAGTAATTTCAACTGCTGTATATAAAACTAACAAGAACCAAGTTAATATTAAAAAAAACCTTATAACCCAAAAATAAACTCTTTTGAAAAGCATATCTACATCTTTAAAAGCAACCAATATTTTTGTTTTTCTGCTTGAAAAACTTTGATTTTTATATATTAAAGTATCAGCGTAATTTATGTACTGTTATAGCTGACAACTCAATTTTTTTACATAATATGTTACATATTTTATACTTGGCTGAGCATTAAATGTTGCTTGATTGCCTCCCCCGCCAAGATATTAATACAAGCACTTATAAATTTAATATAAAAACTGCTTTTAAAACTTTCACAAGAACCACAAAAAGACTAACAAGTTAACTAATGTCAAATGCAAAATCTTACAGTAAACATGATATAAATTTTCTGGCATTTTCTGATGTAAAATAACATTAAAAAAAGAAAAAAAGTCTAGATAGAGAATTGAAACCAATTAAATTAGTGATATACTCTACATCCAATAATTATGTAATCAACTAAGCTATTGAATGTGTTTTATAATATTTTTTTAATTTAGGAAATTTGGATGGCAAATTATAAATTCTGCCAAAAAAAAAAAACAATCTTCCTAGAACGTAAAACACTAAAACGTATTGCGCAAAAACTAATTGATCTTACAGTACACACTGTAAATAAAATATAAAATAAACCACTTTTTTTCTCAATTTAAAGAAATACTTAGAAATGTCCATCGTTTAAATTTATAATCTCACTTTTCTATCTACTAATTCTTAGAAAAAGCAATTCATATGTGCAGTACGTTTAAGCAATTCGATTGTCCGTGTAAAGAATTAGGACAAACGTGATTTGTTCAGTATTCGACCATTTAATTAATCGGCTTTTTTTATTAAGCTAAAATGTTCACAGCAAATAAAGATAAAAAGCCAAGTAAAAATAAATAAAGAAACGACACACAGATGGAAAATTTGTTTTCACAGTTGATAAAGCAAAACAGTGTTGACTGAAGTTTCTCCAAGAAAGAACTACACACCGCTGTGTTCATTGGACATTCGGTAAAACCAAACAACACTAATGGACTAAAAAAATACATACTATACACAGTACAGTAGTAAGAGTTAAATTGAAGCCAAAATACTTTTATTTCCTGAGTGAAAAATATCCAGATGCCGATAATGTTACAATATATTCAATTTTTTTTTCTTACTGTATATTTTAAGTTACTTTTTCAAACTCATTTATACGTGTAATACTAACTTGCGTTCACCTTTGGGCGCCATTCGCAAATAATCTATTCAATTTTCAGTCGGGCTGAAATTTAAATAAACTTTTCAAATTTTATATAGCTTTTTCTTCTTTTTTCTTTACTTTTTTTGTCTTCTTTTATATGTTTTTCTTTGGCTATCGATATCGAATCTACTGTATTAAGTACTGTAATTTGCTTATTTAAAATGCTAAGCGCCTTTATGGTTTGAAGAAAATATCATACTTATCTATTAAGAATTTAAAAAGACTTGAACTAAAGTACGATAATGTAATTTAATTGTACTGAAGCCTTCACAATGTACACTGTACAGACATCAACTGTATTTGTTGCTATGACAGCAACTATTATAAAGTACCGGTAGGTAACAATATAACAATAACAATTTAGCAGCATTTTCTGTACTTCTTTTATAATAGCAACTTAAACAAAACCATATAATTATATCAACACTACTGATGTTTCTTTATATACAGAACCTTGTTTACTTGTAATACGATATTAAAAACTTTTTTTTAGATCCATTATACTTTTCATGTTTAACATTATTAGGTAATACAACAGTAAATAAATATAGTAAAGGAAATAAAGATTTAACCACACATTTAACCGATTAGTTTTTCTTATGATGTCAACCTGATTAAATCTTTTTTTTTTTATTATATCACATGATTAATTGCTTAAGATTATGTTGATGACGTTGAGCCTGATAAGAAATTAAGTAAGATACCGTACAGTATGTTTATATACAACACCAAATAATATACTCATGGCAATTTTAACGAAATTAAAATCATTAAACGTTATGAAAATGTACGCCTTTAAATTATAGCATTAAGGCATTAAGAAGCGCTATAAAAGATTAATTAAATGTTTCATCCTTTAAAAAAGAAAAAAAATATAGTTTTAGTATAAAAGCGAAATAATAAATTGTTTCACACTGTCCTAAGTTCTAACCTAGCCATTATGTCAACGTATGTGTTCTTCAATATAAATATTTGAGCTTTAAATTGGCAATTAACAAAGAAACGAGAGAGAAAAAATGAATTAAGCAGCTAAGACTCATCAACAACCAAATGGCTCAACCGCTGGTAATGTTATGTGAAATGCTGATTAACTCAACGTCAAGATGATCACCACAAGACAAACTTTTTATTAGAATGTATAAAGACATTTATTATTTATTACACAGCGTAATACTGTAAGTTCATTCATTATTAACAAAATAGAAATCAGCACTCCAAATACTAGATATTGTACATATCTTAGAACTTAACATCAACTTTGCTTCAGCGTATTTTTCACGTTATAACGTAATTGTAATTTATAGAAAACATTTAAGCCGAATGTTTAGACCAAAGTCATTTAAAAGTTTGTGAACCGTTATCGTTTTTTAATTGATTACTACCAAAACAACACTGTGGTTATATCTTTACAAAAATATAAGAAAATATCTAATTATGGTTTTGTGAATGAGGTATTATTTGATTACAGATAAATTACTGCGGCCTTATTAAGTGAAAAGATGTTCCCACTCATGGATTTCTAAACGATAACCAATAACCTTTTTCCTTTGGGGGACCATTGGCCATCTTATCAACATTTACAGTCTAATACAAATACAAACTTTTTTTATCTATGACTTTAAGCCCTCAAACCTTTTCAACCCTTAATTGCTTTTACAATTGTTACAAATCACCAATTGATTGCTTTTTTGTGGGTACAATGAAAGAGAATCGTCTGCGGTATAAATGCTGTTGATAATGAGTAAATCACCAATTATCGAGATTAGTCGAGACGAAAACCAGTCGGGATTTTGTCCTATAAGAAAACACGCTTTTACGAAGACATGCTTTGAAAATACAGTAGATAGTTATGGTCGTTTAAATTAAAAAATGAATATTCCCTTGCGCCAATACTAACAACCAAACAAAGTTTAAAGAAATATAATATAAAAACATCGAAACAAAATTGACAAAATAAACAATCACAGACTGTATTTGTGTTTGCATCAATAAAATGTATGAACAAGTACATTAAATATAAGTCACGTAGCAAAACCATTTTTTTGATGTATCGGTATTGCATAGTATCCACATAAAAACATTATTACTCTTAAATCTTAATCAAATTATATTCGTGACATTAACCCTAAAACTTCAATTTATCAATTCATACTGTATAGATAACAATAAAATTTATAAAGTGTGATTCAGTATGAAATCAAGTGTATCTAGTTTTCATTCATATGCAACAAAATGTTGCTCTAATGCACAGTGAAAAAGTTTCAAATTGCTGATGAAATAATACTATTTTGGCAGTTTGTTTTGAATTAATAATACACTTGCATTCGATGAATTATTCATAGCTGACGACCTGTCATTTTAAACTAATACGAGCAAGTTATCTTATTAAAACAAATAAAGATGCTAAAAATTTTAAGAAAAAAATAACCTAAACAAGATCTCAACTGTATAATATCAGTAAAAAAGTGCTTAAAATAAGTTACGTGAAGGTTGGCAATGAAATGGTGTAATATTCAAGTAGTATTTTATTAATAAACAGCAAACTTTAAAGTTTTTACCAGCAAATATATGCTTTTATGCCAAACGTAACGTTTACCAGTTTATGGCGTAATATAGAATTTCTTGTCAAAATGTCAAACTTATTTAAATTATTCCAAAGAGAATTCTAACCAATTTTTAGCAAAGAGAGTTGTATTAACCATTTAACCGTAAAATATTTAATAAAAAATGTAACTAAATAAAACTTTTTTTTTTAAATGACAAAATGCACTTAATTTATCTGCACGATCTAACATGCAATTTATCGTTTGCTCTTTACAATCTACAAGCTCTTTGTACGTTTAAATTTACATAAATTAATTCACCATGAATACTGTATTCTTTACTCGAATTCAACAAGATTTGTCATTTATAGTACAGTGTTATTTTATAGTTGGTTAACATCATGATCATAATTAGAAAATGCATCAGATAAAACATACCCAATTAACGAATACAACAGCTTTACTTCATTTAAAAGCACACCAATTGCACCTGAGCCTTTACAGAGTAAGTAATTGGGATATTTTTAAATTTTGCAAAAAATAAAATAGTTTTTATGTCAGCTTGATAAAATGTGACAAATGTAATCGCGTGGAGTTGACACCAATTCATGGTGTGACAAACATTGTTCCATCTGCAGTCATTAATTGTGACGTATCTTATGTGAAAGGATGAGAAGTGGGATTAGGGCATAAGTGGGGGATCGAATAAGATACAAACGCACACAAGAAGATGATTTAAGAGTGGTTGTCAACTGATGGGGCCCTTGAGAACATTTTGTTTGACTAACAAAAAGCCAAAGTAGATGATAACACGCACAAAAAAAATATTATAAGCAAACGACGAGATTTCTTAAAAGCTTTTTCTGACACAATATTTACATGAATTACATTCACCGGTACAGCCTTCACCTTTTGCTGCAATGCTCTTTAGTAAGAGAAGTTTATCTTTATTCAGGGGGAAACTATTAGCACATACAGTAACTAAAAGGTTGTAAATTAACTTGCAATTATAAGCTACAAGTGTTAAATTCTTTCATTATTTTAAAAATATTATTTATCGAGTTCAAATACACGAAACATTAAAATATTTTAATCTACAAAACAGTAACGTATTTTTATCCGCCATATAACATTCAGCAATTATTTGAAGTAAAAGGGCAATACATTGCTATCTGTTTTATTTATCACGCAATAAAAAACCAACATTCATGTAACAAAAAAATACAAGTTGGACTATATTATCCGGAGCCAATAGTAATCTTTCTTCAACAGAAACAGTACCAAAAAAAAATAGTGAAAGCTATTTGAAACGCCATCTATCACCTTCACTTGCTTTTTTTATAACCCTTCATCACCAAAATAAATCAGAAAAAATACGAATAGTCAGCAAATAAAAATTGCTAATGACGTCAAAAAAATACGGCTTTTTATTTTCTATGTTATAGTCATTCATACAACATAATACATCTCATCAGTTTTTAGCTTTAAAAAAATGAATGTGCTTTATACAGAGCGTAAGCAATCACTAGAAAACCAGAACCGCTTTCAACTTTTTAAGGTAAAAAAAAAAAAGTCTATGGAGAGTAAAAAATATTGAAGTAGCTACTCTGTCTTTAATTTTTGTAATAAAGTGAAACTTATACTTTGTTTATTTTTTAACCTTATTCTGCAATCGCTGTATATTTAAAAATGCGGTAAGTCAACATAATTATAAGCTAACAAGAACCACTAATAATATTATTGATTTAATTTACTTTTGATCTACATTACTCCATATTTTACAGAATAACAGTTCTATACTTCAACTACTGTATAAGTCAACAGTTTGTGTAAAACAAAATTACAAAATCTATAAAAACAACGTATTTTTAACGTCATTGAAAAAACATTACTTCTCATAGACTCTGGTTTCATCAATTGTTGACTTGAATAACACATCATTGTTACTTTATATTCTTTAAGTTTAACTATGCCACATCCTGCTTAACATAAATCTTTATTATTAATATGTCTTACAAAAATAATAGCTTATACCTAAAATTGTTTTATCAATCATCATAAAACTAAATCAAGAGCGCAAAATACCCATTTGGTTATTAGCAATGTTTTAACATTTTAATAGAATTTGGAATACATTCAAAGAAATGTTTTTAATTTATCGTTTCTTACTAAACAAGTAAGTATACAGTATGTGCACATGATTGAGCTCTAAATTATTAACAATAAAATCAAACGTATAACTAAATATAATTTAATGATCTCTTGTTTAACTTCACACAAACTAAACTACCGTATTCTAATAATAAGAAATTAAGTTTAAATGATGTGCTGCTCACAATGCAACTAAATGTCTTCCCAAACTATGTGTGCTAATAGAAAATTAAACAAAAGCACTTTATAGTATTAAGTTTAATAGAAAGACGTCTAGAAACTTTTACACTTTATCCTGTATGTTTGCTGCAAGCCTGCGAACAATTTTAAACACTATATCGTTATCTCAGTCTATCAAAATAACAAAAACGCAGGTGTTTGATGCTCGAGTGTCATATACATCAACCAGGTAAACATAACAATTTAAACGTTACCGAAGTATGAGTGGAACAATAAAAATTCAATTTTGTTTGCCATCAATAACAATTTCATATCTCCTTCCTTTTTTTGACAATTCACGAATGCCAGTTATTTGGCTTGCACAGTATCATCCTAGTACAGTAAGTTATGCGCAACAGGTAAATAATAGCAACGTATTGTGAACACTGGAAATTGAATGTTGGTACCCAAATAACAAATAGCATTTACAGTAGGTATGTTTTGACATGAATGACATCTCCATTTAAGTCAATTGTTATTAATTTAGCGGCTTTTCGAGCACGTTTGATTAATAATTAAACAGAAAATCTGTACAATGTATAAGCATGCTAACCACAATTAAATTTTAAAAACATTGATTACTTAATAACATAATAGTAACTCAGACGTATAAATTTTAATATACTGTAAATAAAGCAAAAAAAAATTTTAGGAAGTTTTTATGAAAATGATTGAACGCAAAAATTCGCTTAATCATAACACGAATTTTCTGTAACTAAGCTTAATATTCAATTAGCAAAATTGATCAAGCTAGGTAATAATAAAATGCTGATGAAAAGCAGAATTGAAAGCCTTGAATGTGATGAGATATGCAAGTTGCAACTTCCAAATCATTATTAATCACCAGTTGCGCCAATGTATTATGTGTCATCTGGATTTTCACAGTAAATTGACAAAATACGATACAGGCTAGTCATTAAATAATAATTACAATGCATTTACTGTATGTACAAGTATTGTTGCTTCCTTAATATGTTGAGTTGTGTTAACATTGTTATTACAGTATGGTATTACTCTATCAAATAAATGCAATAGTGTCGATCTGAAAGCCTAAAGCCATTTATCAAATCATCAAAGCTTTAGTACTATTTTACTTCAAGTCTGCTACAAGCCTACTTATTAATCATTTTCTACACGTACATGGTGTCACGTTGGCAAACTTCCGTTTTTATATTACTTGCCAACTTGCTGATTGCCAGGAGTTAAGCTCCGAGTATTTATAGACAACCAATGTTTGGAAATATTGATAGCTAAAAAGTAAAACATTGGCATTTTCAAAAACTGATCCAACAAAACAAATACTTTCTACAAACGCATTAAGTATGGTTTCTTATGCCAAGCAAAGTTAAGTTATACTGTGCTGCGTACAATAAATAATATGAATCGATCTGAACAATAAAGCACTTTAAACAAATTCTCATCATGTAACACACACAAAAATAAAGTGTTTATATCAATACATAAAAAGAACTGTGACGTGAAACTGTTTTTACTGAAATAATGTGTAGTACAATATAATACTGCACTTTTATCTGCCAATATTTATTTTAGTGTCTCGTAATTCAAAACTTTTCAAAAAAAAAAGCTGTCATAATACAGTAGTAAAATAAAGCTCTGCAAAAACCTTTATAGAATAATAAAAAATTAAATTAAAAAAGTTGGAATAAACTGCCTTAAGCATGTACTGTACTAGTACAGAATGCTCACTACATTTTTATACTTATTTTTATATCAAAAATAAAATACGAGTTAGAAGTAACAAGTACGGTATGCAAATTTACGAAAAAATTAAAAGCAAATAAAAATTAACTAGACAAAATGTTAAGTGTACAGTATACTGATATTAACACAGATATTTATTTAAAAGTGAAGCAAAAATGAGCTTAACCAATAAGAATACCTTAGTAAATCAAAAGCTCACTTTTTCGAATTTCTTAACAAAAATCTTGAGCTACTCTGCTCTTCACATAAATTTCTATGCTTACTAAAATTTTAAATTTATATATCAAGAACTTGAGGGTCGGTTTAGACACTTTTATGACAATTATCAAAAGTGGAAAAATGTGTTCGTGAAATTATGCAACAGTCTGCATTCTACATTATAAGTTGTAATAGTGCTGCATGAACAAAATTTCACTATCATGTCGAAACTCTTTAGTAAATTTATTCCGTCAGATAACTATTATTTCGATAACATTATACAATACAGAACAATCTAGTTTTTCTAAAAATAAAATATGATCATGGGTCAAAATAGTTTCAATATTTTAGACAAAAACAACTTAACTTGCTCACACAATGTATAGTTTCATTAATTGTGGGTGTAGTAATGAAGTGACTTTACAGTCTTTTAGATTCTAGAAAGTATAAACTGGTCAACAAATATCGGTGATAATAATATAATAGCTCAAACCAAGATTAATGTAACTTCTTAACTGGCAGACCGTGATCTCAAAAAATTAAACGTTACTAATAAATTCAAATAAACGAGCAAATTCCATTAGCATACCGTTCTCTACGAAAAACTCAAATGTTTTCCCCCGAATTCTGCTGCTCTTAATATCTAAACGTATTATTATGAAAATTAAAAAAAAAACTTCATAGCTGGTTAAACTTTCATCTTACAGATAAGCCTGTTACCTTTTATGTGTATAATATTTTATTACAATATCTTTTCTACGGACAAACAGCATTAAAGTAGCGTTTCCCTAGAACTGGCCGGTGACTTGTTTGGGGAGTACATTATAGTATGAAAACCACAGAACAAAGTTACATAGTAAAAACCAACACCTGTATTATACATAATTAACTGTATGTCAAATGAGTCTGACATGCTATAAATTCACACATAAACATTTATTTTAAGCATGTTACGATATTTTAATTAATTAGATTCTCTCTTGAGAACGAATAAATGGGCGAAAATGATGTTCAACTTTCTATTTGTTAAATTAATAGTTTTGTTAATAGCGTAATTATTTTGATAGTGCGTAAAATACTTACAAGATTTGAAGATTTTTAGAAATATTTTGTGGAATGTCGAAGAATAACGTTTTTTTACAGTGCCATTTG
Organism: Helicorthomorpha holstii; assembly: GCA_013389785.1. Lineage (NCBI taxonomy): Eukaryota > Metazoa > Arthropoda > Diplopoda > Polydesmida > Paradoxosomatidae > Helicorthomorpha > Helicorthomorpha holstii. Next base: position 15,674,694 of record JAAFCF010006680.1, read on the forward strand.
AAACCCTCAGCCACCAACAAACAGCTACATCGGTATTTCGTCGTCAAATTTGATTCTCTAGCCGCTGATCTTCCACCGGCCACCGTACAATTCAAAGTTTCTGTCGAGTTAAACTCACTTTCTGTGGCATTTTCTTTCAGCACAGTGCACTGAATTACTTTAGGATTTACTAGTAATTGTATAACTAGTCCAATAAAAATAAAATAACGGTAATAGCCGTCGTATGAAGCTAATGTGCGACGCGCACAAATACGGGAATGAATCTTTCTGCCGATGACGCTGTGTTTTTGCCCGCCAACGATACCCATCGTGCTTCAAACGATTATTTACAAGTACAGTATAGGCTAGCCGCTCAAAAAATTCTTAATGCCACAAAACTCTTCAAGAAACTGGCAGGAAGTAGTCAATTAAAGCTTACGCGACATTAAAAAAACGTAATATTATCACACATAATTTTACCAATTTTGAACTGACAAGTTCTCTCATCCTTTATGTTCATTTGAAAACCAAAACAAACGAATGCAGACAACCAACGCGACGAAAGATGAAAGTTGCACAGCGGTAGCCAAATAACGCTAGCGCGAACTGTAGCGCGCAATAATACACAACAACATGACAGATCCGGTATATTAAACCCGGTAGAACAGTATTACGTACAGAATAACTTACAAAAATATAAAACCCTTCTTTAAAACTGCATTTTAACTAATTAAAAGTGCACCCTTTTTTACAAACAGAGCGTTCAAATTAATTTAAACAGTCCATAAATTAATGTTAAAGCATAACTTTAAGAAACGTTAACCCTAAAATTTCATTAATAAAACTGGAAATTTCAAACAGTTCAATGACCTTATACCAACAAGTTGGATCTGACATTGAAAAACATTGCCATATAACTGTTACCGTTTAACTAAGTTGTAAAACAACTCGGTCAAGTTGTCACCAATAAAATAAATAATTATCAATGGATTACCTAATCCAAATATTCGTCTTGGTCAAAGAAATGGAACAGTTGAGTGGCCTTGAAATGGTCTAATCCGCTTTCAATTAACTGCTGCTCACTGGCATTTGCGATGTCAGCTAATCTTTGAATAGAAGTAAATATCATTTTAGCATCTAAGTTACAATAAAATATCCAATCAGTCAAACTGGTGTAAGTTGTTAATACGATACGTTTTCGTGTCAACTAAACCATTGGTTTGCAAAGTAGATAATAAAATTCCCATAGCGGTTTTATGTGAACAACCAATTTCAGCATAAGCTTCAAATGCTGACGTTGATAAAGCCAATGTGCTAGGAGAATTAGCCTAGATAAATAGAAATATTAACGCTGTGGTAACAAATAGACAAACTAGATTCTAGAATAATATTTAAAATATTTACACATACAACTACGTAAGTACTGGCAGTTCTGAAAGATGCATAGTTACGTCTCAAAAACTTTAAAAGATGAAATCATACAACACACCATCATTTACCATGTTGTTTTATTTTAAAATTTACCCTTTTAATTTTATATGAATCTCCTATCGATATGACAAATACTAAGAACTTATTTAAAAACTTTTCTTTCTTGTTAAACATATCTTTACTCTTGACTAAAATGCGAGTTTTATAGTAAGCAAATTGAAAACGCAAAATGTTTTCTTCAAAAACTATAGAGCTACATTATTCCATCAAACTAAAAAGCATTTACCCTGGACCCTTGCTAATAATAGGGTTTCTAAAATCATAGCAACGCTATTTTTAGTAGTTTCATCTTTTAAAAAGGAGTTTCAAATGTCCCCTTGAGGGATTATTGCACCACTACTATTCCCATCCTTTTTAAAAGATAGATCATTGCAAGCGAACTGTAATCTTTTAGCCATAAAATCCCATAACCTAGTATCTTTAAATAATTGTATGTGAAAATATATAGTTGGTAAAAAATGGGATGAAATCGGTCCTAAGTAGTGAAGTAAATGATGATTGTTGCTCACGTTAGCTGTGAAAAGCATATGCTGGCAAACATCTGAAGGACTACTGGCGAAAATCAAAGGGCAGGCATCTGGAAATAATCTAAATTCATTCGATCGAATTAATGAGAGATTGAGAAACGCACAAATGACCATTAATCACTAACGCATGCGCTACAATTCATACTAAGCCAATCATAAAAAATCCTGTAATAACATTAATAATTATACAGCCTTCCTAGGAGGTCACACTCTATTACGCTTCACTTTTCATATAAATTATGCTGACAAAGAAAATAAACGCTTTGGTAATAACCCTTCCAACTTTTACAAAAGAACCCGGTTTAAATGGTCAAGATTATTAACTTCTCAAACTGCTTTGCGTTAAATCCTTCTATACAAGAGTAATTCAAAAACTAAAACGCTTTACGTAGTTAATTATTCCAAGTCATTATTAAATTCACACCTGTCTTGAAGCTTAGCAATTGCACCTATAACGCTATGATCGACCACTTGCATTTGAAGAATTAAATAGGCAGAACGATGGACAGCGAAAAATCGATGGACGCTAAATAAAAGGACGCAAACGGAAAATAAAAATATGATTAGCTAAATCATTAATATTGATTGTTTGCGTACAATGATTACCTTTCAAAATTAATTTGTTGGGATTTTCGAATAATAAGAAAAGCCACCGACGATTTTGGAAATATACAAACGTCTCTATGCACTGTACTTGACACTAAAATAAGTAAGCAAATAAATTAATTTCATCTTTATGTCTACTCAACCGTAATAATAGATCGTGCAAATATTGGATAATTAAAGTTTGTTTACTACGTTTGCTGCTAAGTAACCACAAATGGTCATTAATTTGAGAGCATGTTTGATCAGCTCAATGCCAATAATCATTCAATAAGTAAGCAAACTTTAAACAAACGATACTATAATAAAATATTTGTCGAACAATTGCCAAAAAGGGTTTTACTAATCTCTATATAACTTATACTTACTTCTTAACTAATCTCGTTATAATTAAGCTTAACAGGTAATCTCTGGATAATAGATGTGCATACTCAATTTTTCGGTCTAATTAAGTCGGAAGGTCTGGTTTATATTCAGATTGTCCAAAAACAGCGGAAACATTATACTTTTAAATTTACTTACATGCCGAATAAATCGGAAATCAATATGTAGACTTTTAGCAAAGTATTCATGCAAAGTTGCAATGTACATTCATGTAATGTCTACAAAGTTCTTAACTCAATTATTCTATTACGCAATTCTGTCCTAGAATTAACTTAAATATTTTAAACCAATAAATAAATATAAACATTTTCTTGTGGCAGTCAACTAACAATCAAAATCTATGTGCAGTAATAATAACTACAATTCCATCGTTTCGTCTGGTCTCTAATGTCCTTCTCATGGACAGCAAGCAATTAAATAAAATAACAAAAAAATTGATCAAAATTTAACATGAATGGTGTATTAACATGCCTATCTGAATATAAGTTAGTATACGGTTACAGTTTATCATGGAGTTCTGTTCGTAAAGTTTCATTCAGCACGTATGCATACAGTACATAAATTAAGGTTACCGTAAGTATAACTCCTTAGATTAAAGTAAATTGAAAATGCTAGTGTACAGAACATGGTATGAAAAGAGATGATGTTGGTAACCTAGGCAACAAAAGCGATTTTTTTTCCTTCAAAGATGGATTTAAAGGCAAAAAAAATCAAGTGGATTAATTGATGAAAAGTTGTGACAGCTCTGGCGTGTCAGGCTCCTAAGTCCTAATCCCCATTTTTCTAAAGTAATCGAAATGTTGTCATCCTATAAGTTAATCCTTTTAAAAAATCTTCACTTGAAATAAAACTATGGCATAATGTGAAAACGTTACTAAACGCTCGACTTTCTTACTGATATTGTATTTCAAAAATATTCGATTACGGTAACTTACTTCTTAGCTTTGCATTGGTCGTGTTGGAAAAAATTTCGCAAATAGGAGAATCTTTTAAGCTTTCGCTAATTATTATCGGGAAAACGTTTTTTTGAGAATCCATTGTAACATTTAAACAATAAAAAAAGATTAATCAATACGCGAAACTTCCAAAAAATTAGAACGTGTGTCAAACGTAAATCAGCTGATTATAAATCTATATTTAATTTGTAAATCGCATTCAGGCATATAAATCTTTTACACAATCATGATTGTAAACGAATGCTAGCGAATGTATTCGGCCGAATTTGCACAAACAATTTACGTTCAATCACGCTATTACGCATGACTCAATCTTTTGTTACAAACGAATTGAGATTATAAATTATGTTATGAAAAAGAAGATTTTACCCGTTTTTAAACAAAGTGACTTAAAACAAGGTAGAACTTAAAGTTCTTGAATATTTAGTGGAACTTGTACCATTAAATGAGTTACTAAATCTATCGTTTGATGTCGCCACTTTATTAGCAAAAATGTTGTTGAGTGTCGACAAAACCTTGAATTTTGGTGTAGTACATGAGGAGATTGACTGCTTTTCGCGGGGAAGAAGTCGGTCCTGGCTTGCTGAGGTTGTAGATTAATTTAGGCATTGATATGTCGACGATGATATCTAAATCAACTTTGGGAATTGCCGCTGGAATATGTGGGACGATTTTTGTTGGTTACTGCATTTATTTCGATAAAAAACGACGTAGTGACCCAGAATTTAAACAAAAGCTTAAGCAAAGTAAGACATCTCTCTGAAGCTGAAATTGGTTTTACATCGTATAAATTGATTGCTTATTTCGCATTATATGATGCATAAAGATCGAACCAAATTCGGCTTCGTTTTTAGTACTGCATTGCTAAGTTTAACAGTTTTGTTCAACTTAATTTATGTTTGCATTAATTATAGGACGAGCTGATAGTAAACGTCGTCAGAATGTGAAAACACCTCAGGTAAAATATCGTATAACCGTTAAAAGTCGCTAAAATTTAAAATCTCTTGATATTTACACAGAGTTTAGATCTGAAAGACACCGAATCAATCCAGCGATTTTTCCTTCAAGAAATTCAAATTGGAGAAGATTTACTAACTAGAGGCAGGCCATTCGAATAATTTATTTTGTTTACTACTTTACTTTATATATAAATGTTTTGTTAAAATATTGTACAGGCGATGCCGAAGCCGCAGTAGAGCACTTGGGTAATGCATTAGCGGTTTGTGGTCAACCTGAACAGTTACTTCAAGTGCTGGGCCAGACAATTCCTCCTCATGCCTTCAGGATGTTGATTGAAAAGCTGCCATCTCTTAGCAATGTAAGGCCTGAACTGTAATCGGTTGAATTTTGTTTTATAATAAATCTTTGTGTTTATTAAACAGAGATTTATGGGAGAATCAGCAGCTTTGGTTGAAGATGAGCTGGAATAGTTATAAATAAAATTTCCGTGATGCAGGACAAAAATCATCCCAATTATTGTATTTTGTTCTCTTGTTTCATCTCTAAATTGATAATAGAACAATTATTATGATACATTGTTGATTGTGTGGATTAAGAAATGTATAATGTCAAAAATAATGTTAGTCGTTCTATACGAGTAGAAAAAAACTTGACAGTTGTTACATTGCAGCAGTCCATATTTTTCGCAGAATTTTGTCATAAAATAAATCACCATTGAAAATCAAAATACTGTAACTATAAAATTTACCAACAAAGCATAGTTTACAGTGTGTGACCACGTGTGTTTGTCCGCTTAACATGTGTTTGGTACTTTTAACTGTATACACTTTACAGTACAAAACTCAATTCATGGAATAGCAATTATTTGATATCGATACGTATAGTAGTTCAATGAAGCTGGACTGTATCATAACTTGCTACAACTGCAAGCATTCAATGCAAGTCTAAACATCAATCTTAAGAAGCCAAAGATCAAATTTCTTAATTTTGGAGAGCAACGATAGTTTAGTATCTTAATACTGTACAGTACAAGAATAATAACCGTATAAAAAAAGTTTTTGATGGTTGTTTCGTCGTATACGTTTTACCGTAGTGTCAGTAAAGTTAATAAGAGTGTAATAATGCTGTGGTCAAATAAAATAACTTGCATGCATTTAAATTTTTAGAAGTATAAAATGAAGTATTGTCTAGAAATTTATTTCAGAATTAATCGATTTGATTATTTTAGTTAAATTACCCGTAGTTTAAATGAAGCTTTCTCGAACAACTTCAATGCAATACGCATAATTAAATTTATTGTGTTGACAAGATTACTTATAAGTTAGGCAAAGTTAAAAGTTTAATAAATTTAAGTTGCATAAAGAAAGTTTAAAAATAATTTTTTTTAGCATGATTTAAAATAATACAATCATGGGGTCCTCTATGGTGTAGAAGTGGACTGTGTTATTGCAGTTATGTACTTTAATTTTTTAATATTGAAGGAATTTACACTTTAAAGTAATTCAATATTTTCCCTAAGATTTATTACCATTCCCAATGCTTGATAGTGGGACTGGTTCATAAATTATTTGATCCTCCCATCGTGAATTTCATGGGACAGTACGTCATGACACTGAAAAATAGTTGGTTCAAACTAACTTGGCTAACATTCGCCATTGGCAACAGCGCTGATATGGTAAGAAAGCGCTGTTAAAATAGTTTGGTAGTTGAAGTTGGTAATGGCCACGATGTCTTCACGGTTTTGTCATGTGAATTCTATGACGAATAGTACATAGTTTAATATCCTTGAGACAGCTGTTAATTCGGTTTGTAGTTATTTTTAGCCAATTAGATTTGAGATCGTTGAGCGTTGGGAAGTTTATTCGCCCAACTTTATATAAACTCAATTTGAGAGCGAATTACCTTGAGTTTGTTTAGTGTTGCATCATTACATGTCATGGCAGAGACTCATATTTTACACATTTAGTTGGCAACAGCTTTAACAAAAAACCAACGGGATTAAATTATTCGTGAAAGGGGTAGAGTGAACATCATTGGATCTGTGGTTGCCGAACGGATTACATTCAACAAACGGGTATAAAAAGTTTTTCTTTTTCTTCTATAAACAAGAAAGAGTAGCAACTTTGCTGGTGATGCCCAACGGCTGCCATGTATCAACAGCGTATTTTAATATTAGATATCAGTTGCAATTGTGTAGTACTTTCAAATGTATCATGCAAAGAGGATCCGAAAGGGCCAGGACCAACTTCAACTCCGTAAACGGGACGGCCAGTCGTAATTCTAATGGTTTATTGCGCTGGCCGGTTTCTTATTCTATGTTATCAAAACCACCTTTATTTTTACCCATACAAACCGCATATGCACCTTCATTTTATCAATACCGTTTTTATATGCCGAACCAAACAATGAATAAAACTCAAGAACTTCCAAGTCCTGAAGTTTCTGATGTACAAGAAGATCAAAATTCCTCTTCAAAAATGAAAAGACCTTCAACATCAAATTATGAACAATTAAACTCTTCCAAGATCGCATGCCCTGACAGCAGCGAATTTCCTACTGGTAAGTAGATTACTTAATAAATAGTAATATGCACATTTACTATCTGAATAATGCGATTTATTTTCATTATTATAGATGAAGAGATAAAACAATTGCTAAAACGTGTTCGCAGATGGGAAATGACTGACTTGGGTCATCGCCAATCAAGGGAACGTAATCCAGGGTTAGAACTGACAGTTATGAGCTATAATGTTTTGGCACAATGCTTACTGGAAGAGAATAATTATCTATACCGTGGTTGCCAAACAGATCCATTGCAATGGGATTTTAGGAAAGTTCGTCTCATAAAAGAGATTCAACAGCTGGCTGCTGATGTAAGCACATACTTGGCAATAGACTTAAATTTTTATTTAACATAAGCACATACATTTCATGGAACAGTGCTTTACTGATCCAAATATTGAATGTTGGCAGAAAAAACCTGGATACAAAGCTCAATTAAATAACAAAGTTCAAACATACAAAAATTAGGTTTTAATGAGGAGAGAAAGTCTCATGGCTTCAAAGTTTTATTGGGGACACTGACATTATACGGATTTACTGTACTAGGTTATGTCAACGTTTAGTTAATTTGGTTTGAACTCGCTTTTTATTTTTTTAAGTGAATTTTAGTTAATTTAATTGTTTAAGTTAATTAAAAAGCTGATGGAAAACTTCCAAATATAATAAAAGTTTGATAAACTTTTTTCTTAAATAGTTTTTACTTTAGTTTCGCGTTTTGATTTTCTGTTTGCTTTTATAGTTGCGATTTCAAGATATTAATTGTAGCTAAGCAATTTTAGTTTTTAAGATTAGTCTGCTAAACCCAATCACGATAAACAGCTAAAAAAGTATAATATTGGCCAGGTGTTAATAACTTAAAATGTTTCAAGTTGGTGTTAATTAATTTTAATGGTCGATTATGGATTCATAAATGTTTATGTTTGGATCAAGCTTATTTTCACATGTAATTGTTTTCTTGACAAAATAATGAGAAATCATGAGTGATTCGCATGCTTTGTCTTTTTTTTTTTTAAATATGCTCAAGAGTTAAATTAATTTTACTTTAATGTATTTTACAGGTAATCTGTTTGCAAGAAGTTCAGCAAGATCATTATGACAACTTTTTTGTTCCAGAGTTATATAAACTTGGTATTGAAAATGTTATTCAAAAGCAGTATTTTTAAAGTTTAAATTAAACATGTTGATATATTAGGATATGCGGGTGCTTATAAGAAGCGCACCGGAAGTAAGAATGACGGCTGTGCAATCTTTTTTAGACGAAGTAAGCTGAAATTGGCAGAGATGAAGATGGTGGAGTTTTGTAAGCCGGGCGTTAAATTACTTGATCGAGACAATGTGGCCATGGTGGCGATTCTTCAGTCAGCAAGTGACGTTTACCGAGGAAAATTGTGCGTAGCAAACACACATCTTTTATTCAACCCTGGTCGAGGAGACATCAAACTGGCCCAGTCTAACATTTTACTAGCCGAAATAGACCGGCTGGCATTTAACCGTTTATCTCAGTCAGGGAAACCGCTTTACCATCCTGTTATAATGTGTGGTGATTTTAACAGTGAACCTCATTGTTATTTGTACCGTTTTGTAAGTAAAGGAAGACTACATTATGAAGGATTAACCGCAGGTGATATTTCTGGCCAAGAAGAAGGCAATTATAGGGGTCGATTTCAACTTGTTAAAGAACTTTTTCCAGCTGATTTGGGAATTTCAAATGGTTGTCAGTATTTAGATACTATTCGCCAGCGCTATGGCTCTCAAGAAGCACATTTGGCATCATCTTCGAACGGAACCACAGTTAATGAGCCACCCAGTGGCGAAATAAGTCATAGGCTTAATTTCGTTTCCGCATACAAGCATATGACTTATAGATCCAGTCATTATCAGCCAGAAGTAACGACAAAACAGAGTCGAACTGGTTGTACTGTTGATTATATATTTTACTCAGTTCAACATAAAAAGAGTGTATTAAGAGATCGTCAAGTTGTCCATAAGGATTTAAAAGAAAATTCTCTCAAGTTACTGGCCACGTATCGTCTTTTGACTGACGGCGAGTTGCAAAGAGTCGGTTCACTGCCCAACTCTGCCATGCCATCTGACCATTTACCTCTGGCGGCCAAATTTTTATTAAAAGATCATTAAGTTTATACCGTTTGTTTAAAATGTTATTTAAGTAACAAACAAAAAAGTTTTGTTTAAAAAAAAACCGAAGTTTTAATATTTAATAAATGCTGTGTTTTACAGTAATTGGAAAATATTTTCTTGGCAAAATAAAGAATTATGTAACAAAGAAGTTCATAAAATATGTAACACGAAAGAAAGTTAAGATTTTGTGACTTGTACAAGTACTCTTTCATTTAAATTTTTAAATAAAGTTTTAATTATCACATAGTAGTGCTATATCATTAAATGAAAGTGTTTGTTTTGGTATACTTGTAAATGACTGGTATAATTAGTGGAACTTTTACAGGGATAGACGGTTCATGTTGTATTACAAGTCTCACATAGTCTTAAATTTTTCGCTTTGTGTACTTTATGAACGACTTTCTATCTTACCAGCATGAAATAATAAATACGAACTAATGCAATTGCAAAACACCACTATTGTCATACTGAACTGTTATAAATTATTTTGCTCATACCTGGTTAATAAATGGGTATGGTTCAAAAAGGATTAATTAAAATTCATTGTTAGAAAGAGAAGTGAATTTTTAATGTGTGATCTCCTTAGTGATGATTGGAGTTAACCATGCAGACTTTTGAAATATTTGTTTTTACATTTGGTAAATCATTGCACTGTTTATCAAGCAATGCCACTATTGGGTAATCAATTTTAGATTTAAATATCATAGATAAAAACGATAGTTGTACTGAAAACCATCACATACACTTACATTATAATACTGCACTCGTAAATTTATAGTCACAATTGAGAGGAAAATATGTATTTGTATCACTATACAAGTAAGGAAAATCTGCTTTCAATTCTCAGTGATAAACGGATTTTAAAGACTCCATGGGACTCTGAATTTGCTCATTATGGTGAAGGAGTGTATTTTACAACTCTTTCTCCTTGTGTTGGACGACGAGAAATTCTCTTCAACAACTACAGAAAAAGATACACAAACGACAAGAATCTTTGGGCAAAAACTTCCAGTTTCATCAAAATCGATTTCCGAAATATAAGAAAAATAAAACAAATCGATACTGAAGATCACAGAAACGTCTACTTATTGCCATTTAAAAACGTCGATCTTAGTCAAATTGAATTCAGATACGGTCGTGTGTGGAACCTATGAACAAGCAAAAATGAAATCTAATTCCACAATATCTAACTTGCAGTGATAAAATGTCGACCTATTTTCTGCTAATGATGTGTTAATTATTACCAAATTCGAAAACCTATTACTGTATATGATATTGCTATTGAATCATTCCGTGACGATGTAAATGAAAAACTAAATTAAATGCAATGTATATAAACTACCAATTTCTTGCGAATTTCGTTCGGAAAATGTAAGATTCCATGATTATGATGATGTGTTTTAAATAACAAAAGCTACTCAAAAGTTAAATAAAAGACATCTTTCATTTATTTTAACACATCTAAAACTGCCGAAAAAAAATGCCCGCTTAAATACTATAAATGTAAACGACACCAAGACTAAACTGTACATAATTAATGTCAAGTATCAACGTTAAACCAAAGTAATTTCCTCGGTTCCCGTGTCAAGTTTTATACAAAAAGGTCTTGTTTCTTTTATATAATGTAATCTAGCGATTAAACAGCTACGGCAGTGAATAAATTACGAACTGCCTATAACCGCTTTGTTTTTTAGTTTCAGTTGCATTACCCTGTTAAATTAAACTTAAAAAATGATTTGTTTTGCATATAACATTGCAAATCAATACAAAGTTTCCATGATCTTTGATTGTATTTTTTCTTTTCTTTCTTCAATGTAACGAGGGTAAAATGTCGGTGTATCGTTCAAACAGCAAAAAAATAATGGAAGTTTCGTAAAGAGCAGTTAGTTACCATTCAGCATCACCAATTGCTTTCTGAAATACATAATCTTTACCCTGCAATGTCATTATACCATCTTTTAAGTGAAATTTCCACTTATTTCTACTCCTTGTTATCTAAATAAATCAGTAAATAAAATTTTAATTGTGAACCACTTTCCATTTTAAAGTATAAACATACCTTATCATATTGGCAAACTATAACATTTTCTGTCTCAAATAATTCTGACGGATCTTCATCACTAACATCGTCTTCTGAGTTTAGCGGATCCTGAACAATCACTCAAAAGTTAGAAATAAAAAATGAACGCAAATATTTTCAATATTTTACCGAGTCAACTTCTTCTACAACAGCTTCATTATCATCCAGTTTATCATCATCGTCATCACCATCATTGTCATCATCCCTCAAATCATCATCATCGTCGTCCTCATCACTCGTTTCGTTAAATCCGTCTATCTGGATTACGCCACCAGGCTAATGTAAACAGAAGACACTTTAATAAACTTGTAAAATTTAAAAAATATAATCATTAATACCTGAACTTTTCCTGTGGAAGAAGAAGCTGTAGTTTGTGCTACTACTGGTGCTGCTGCTCTCGGAGCCATACTAACCATATAGCCTTGCTTAGCCAGTTGGTCAGCAGTTAAAGTTTGATATGAAAGTGATCCATCTGATTAATAACAATAAAAATATTTATATCTCACTTATTTCAGTTATCTCTTTCAAATTTACCTTGCTGTGTTATAACTCTTGTTAACTGAGATTGCAACAAACCAGCTGCAATTCCAGCAGGCAAAGCTTGAGCTGCGCTGGCAGCTGATGTGCTCTAAATTTAAAATATTTTTTAAATTTAAAATATTAAAATACTTTAAACACAAAAAAATATTATTACCATAATTATTCCGGCTCCTTGAGGATGTTGAACCAAATGTGCTGGTAAAGTTATTGTTACCGGTTTCTGGCCAGGAGCAGCTGACTGAGAAGGAAGTGTGATGGTAACTGTTTTTGAAGTATCATTCTGTAAAGAATTAGAAATAACGCGTTATACCAAAAATTAGATTTAAACGGCAATAGCTTTCATATATGGTTTAGATATTGATTTAAAAATAGATTAATAATGAATACGTACCCCAACTTGACCTGTTGGGTTAGCATAGTGATATTGAACAGTTGGTGCCGTAGTTACCGCAGCTGTTGAAGTAACAGCAACATTGGTGGGAGCTGCAATAGCAGCAGTTGTGGCACTACTAGCTGCAGTGGCAGCCGTCGTCGAAACGACGCTGACTCGGCTGTTGTTACTCTTAGCAACGGGTTCTACTGCAATGGATGTGCTTCCCTCAGATTCTCGAGCCTCGTTTTCATTTGGAAGAGCTTTTGACTGAGCGACTTTACTTTCCCATACCTAATAAATACCAATAATTACTCAACACTGTATAAAGTTTTAATTTGTAAACATTAATACGAACTTGTTTTAATTCAAGCAGCACTTGCTCGTCTACGCCATCATCCAGGAAAGTTTCTCGAACATTATTAATAACATCATCGATAATAGTCCTATAAAACTGTGCCTAAAAATTAAAAACAAATCATTAATTAGTTATGACTTCATTAAACTAAGATTAAATTTGAAAAATAAGTTTTTTTTTTGAAGTCCCGTATGCGGCTTACATAACTTTTACATTAGAGAAGTTAATTTTTTTTTTAGAATTTTCAAAGTTATGTCCCTTGTTATTACGTATAATATTTGCGTCACCGGACTGACAATTATAAAAATTGTCGAATTGCGTTTGTGCTTAACGTGACGTAAATTTCGGACATTGCTAATGGCACGATAAAAACATCAAAATATTTTTTTTTAAAATAAAAACACATGTGCCCATTCACGGCATACGTAACTACGTACATAACATTTTCAGGGGGAAAAAATGAATTAAATTATCAACTAAATTAAGTTCAAATAAAATTTAAAAAAATAACATAAATGTCCCGTCATTATCTCCAAAACTAACAAATAATCTAAATAAATATGACTTAAAAAATACAAGAAATTTAGAAGCGCAAAAACGTCAGCATGTAAACTGAAACGTCCTTTTATTTTCATTTCCCCCTATTTGCAATGGAACACACAGGACATTTTGAAATACAAAAATAATCTCCACGTTATTAATCCTTCGATTAGGCCTTCCCATCGTGTATTTAAAACTGTATTTCTAAACTTACCACATTAGTCGAAGCCATCTAATTAATATTTTGATCTAAAAATCAAGTAAAATTATTAAATTAACTAGCACGAAATGAAACACAGGGGCTTAGCGAAGCCCGAAATTCAGTTGCCACACTCACGCTTTTATACTCCTGCACCGAAAGACTACCTGTAGTAGTTGCGACTGCAACGACAACTAGCGGACGAAATTTAATTTATGAGATTTTGTAATCGATGTTTAATCTGTGGCACGTGTACCATTTCAATTTTAACAAACCTCTCGACTTTCAAGTAGTCAAATTTAATACTTTATTTAACACAATTAATAATTTATGTTTAAAATAACCATTATAATAAATATTAATTTGAAACATATAAAAACATTACTTATAAGGGGATGTTGGTGTCGTTGACTGACGATTGTTTTCTAATCTGCCGCTTATAAGATTTCTTAATCACCCGCTTGCTGGCACTACATTATGGACAAATTATTTTGTTGACAATTTTTGCGTAATCCACTTATAATGTGTCATAAATGTCGTATTTTTTAAAACAATTTTCTGTAAACCAAACGTTTGTTTCCAGACTTAAAAAGTTGTCTTTGTGCGATCATGCTTAAAACGACAACTTTTATTGTCTGTTACTAATTTAGAGATTTTATATTTATAAAAAAGTGGTTTCTAACTTTTTAAATACCGGTAATTACTATACGGTATCAAAAATTCTGATTTTATCTATAATAATTTCTTAATTTACAGAAATGCAAATAGCAAAATTAAAGATATTAAAAACATCCATCAGATTTTGACTGAAACTATTTTGGTTCTTATAAGTTATTAGAGGTAAAATTTTTGATTAAATCGTTAAACTAGTGCACTTTTTCAAAGATTTAAGTACCGTATATAATTTACTGGATTTAAAAATATGCAAAAGATTAAATTAAATGATTAATAGTGTCTATTAAATAGCACCAAATAGATGCCATAATTGAACCGTTTTTGATTTATAGGTAAAGTGTACAGCTTAAAATTAAGTTAGTAAATTAATAAGTTACCGGTAACGTATTAATTAACTGCCGTAACTTAATAAATAATTTCAACGATTTAGGTATCCAGCCTATTCTATTTATAAATATGCAAATAGAAAAATTAAAGGTATTAAAAGTATCTATCAGATGGCATTAAACATATAATCGATACTCGATTGATTCTTAAGTTATGGCCAAATACAACTAAGCAATATTTGAAGTGCGTTAAATTAACGAACCAACGTTATCTGTATGGTGCTACCAAAATGGTTATTTCTGATTTAAGCGTAACGGCTGATCTCTATTTATTTTGTTGGCCATAAGGTGCTGCCACATAGTGATGATTGATAAAAACTCTTCCTAATTTAAGCGTAACGGCTGATCTCTATTTATTTTGTTGGCCATAAGGT
>JAAFCF010006680.1:15690351-15813571 GCA_013389785.1 Helicorthomorpha holstii
TAATTTACAGAAATGCAAATAGCAAAATTAAAGATATTAAAAACATCTATCAGATTTTGACTGAAACTATTTTGGTTCTTATAAGTTATTAGTAAAAATTTTGATTTTTAACTTTTAATTTTTAAATCGCTAAACTAGTGCACTTTTTTAAAGATTTAAGTATATAATCTATTGAATTTAAAAATATGCAAAAGGTTAAATTAAATGATTAATAGTGTCTATTAAATAGCACCAAATAGATGCCATAATTGAACCATTTTTGATTTATAGGTAAAGTGTACAGCTTAAGTTAGTAAATTAATAAGTTACCGGTAACGTATTAATTAACTGCCGTAACTTAATAAATAATTTCAACGATTTAGGTATCCAGCTTATTCTATTTATAAATATGCAAATAGAAAAATTAAAGGTATTAAAAGTATCTATCAGATGGCATTAAACATATAATCGATACTCGATTGATTTTTAAGTTATGGCCAAATACAACTAAGCAATATTTGAAGTGCATTAAATTAACGAACCCCAACGTTATCTGTATGGTGCTACCATAATAGTTATTTCTGATTTAAGCGTAACGGCTGATTTCCGTTTATTTTGTTAGAAGCCATTCGCTTGTGCCAAGGATTTGCATGGGGTCTATGGATGACCTGCTTAAGATCGCTCACGGTTAAGCTACAGCTTAAGCTCAACTTCTGCTCACTACTCGTATCACTAACAAAATATCGCTATACGTCTTTTACGTTTAGAAAAACCACCACTAAGACGTTTTTATAATTTCTTTCGTTTTAATTAGGTTAAATTAGTCAGGTTAATTTAATCATTTTTTTAAGTTAGGTTAGTTAAAAATAGGTAAAGTCTTTTTATCACAAAAAAGGAATAAGTCGTACTCTACACTGAGCGCTTGCAAACTTTTGGGATCGGCTTTGGAGCGTTGAGGTGAGCGAACAATGAGCGGACCGTAAGTAGGTCATCCATAGACCCAATGTAATTCTTGGCGCAAACTAATGCCACGTTATTTTGTTGGCCATAAGGTGCTGCCACATAGTAGTGATTGATAAAAACTCTTCTTGATTTAAGCGTAACGGCTGATCGCTATTTATTTTGTTGGTTATAAGGTGCTGCCACATAGTGGTGATTGATAAAAACTCTTCTTGATTTAAGCGTAACGGCTGATCGCTATTTATTTTGTTGGTCATAAGGTGCTGCCACGTAGTGGTGATTGATAAAAACTTTTCCTGATTTAAGTGTAACGGCTGATCGCTAATCATTTTGTTGGAAACTTCTTTTACATCCTGATTTAAGAGTAATGGCTGATCTCTATTTCGTTGGTCATAATGAGCCGCCACGTAGTAGTGACTAGTAATGACTGCCAACAACTAAATTGTAAAATTTGTTGAATAACTGTAAATTACCGGTATTTTCAATGAAAATCTGTAATTAATTATGGTTAAACGCCATAATATTCATATAATACGAAAAGAACGCTTAATTATCTTTAATTTTAAATAGAGTTTGATAATTCAACTTTAAACGAAATCCATTCAAATTACTGATAATAAAAATTACAATTACAAATTTAAGTAATACCGGTATTTGAATTTTAGGCAAATCTAATGATTATAAATTCAAATGAAAAATGATTTTTTTAAACTTAAATGGAAATCCTCATTTAAAAATACACTTGGCAACTTTAAAATATACATTTTATTTCAAATAAACAAAATAATTTTGAATGTATCTTTCTAAAGTTGAAATTCTACAGTTTATTTATCCAATATTATTAACTGCAAGTGACTCATATTTTAAACGTTGACTATTAGCTTCTGCCATCAAGCGGCAATAATATGAAACTATCGGCATTATTTTGTATTAGAGTGTGCTACCGCCAAACGGTGACTGTTGGTAAATGGTAATTTCATTGATAGGGATTTTCTTATCAAATAAACATTACACTCTCTGTGTTTTTGTTTTATAATTAAATACATGTTGTGCAATACATTGCGAAGGATAATTCAGAATGGACTGAAGACAAATTTACAATTGTAAGTTCATGTTATTGATTTGTTAATGTTACGTGACGTAGCCTAGTAATTACTGTAAATCAGCTGATTACCGCTTTAGGTTATTCGATTCCACGTTTTCGACGAAGCTCTATATGTAAGCTTATGTCTATAAAAATACTCAAATCTAATTGATTTGTTGATAGATGTTCAAGGCTGACAATAAGTACAACGATGGGAAGTAAGAATTTGGTTGCCGTGTGCCAATTAAATAGTCGAAATGATAAGAAAGAAAATTTAAAACTATGTAAACAGCTGATTGAAGAGTCGTCAAACAAAGGAGCAAAGGTAAAACAATAAATTCATATCGCTATTACTGTAAATTTAGTGTTTTGAAAAAATTAATTATAGTTTTTAATTATTTTAAGGTGATATTTTTACCTGAAGCTTTCGACTATATTGCCAACAACGTTAAAGAATCGGTGGAAATGAGTGAACCATTGAATGGACCTACAATGAAATTCTATCAAAATTTATCTAAAACTCTTAAAGTTTGGTTATCGTTAGGTGGATTTCATCAAAAAGTATGATCTTAAATCCGCTTTAGTTTTATCAATGAGTAACTTATAAATTTTATAATATTTTGTTTAGGATTTTTCTAATTCAAATAAATTGAGAAATTCCCACGTTATGTTGAACGACGAAGGAGAAATTGTCAGTATTTATGACAAGTCTCATTTATTTGACGTTGATATTGACAGAGAGGATAAGAAAATTCGTTTGAAAGAATCGGATTTTACTTTACCCGGCGAGAAAATTGTTCAACCTGTTCAAACACCTGTTGGCAAAGTTGGTTTAGCTATTGTAAGTACAAAAATGGTGGATTTAATTGTTATTTTTGTTTAAATTTTATTTTGAATTTTAGTGCTATGATTTGAGATTTCCAGAATTATCTTTAGCGTTGGCCAATTTGGGAGCTGACATCTTAACATTTCCATCAGCTTTTACTAAAGTAACAGGCAAAGCACACTGGGAAGTTCTGCTAAGGAATAAAGCCATTGAAAATCAATGTTATGTTATTGCAGCAGCTCAAACAGGAAACCATAATGAAAAGAGAGCTTCTTATGGTCATAGCATGGTTAGAATTTGACGTATTAAGTCTAATTTAATGTAATAATACACTGGTAATCGTACTTAGTTTTTAAAAACGGATGACGAATATGAAATGTTTCAATTTTCATAACGTTACCTGTAAGATTTTTAGATTGTACTTGTATATTGTAAAATTGTTTTTTAATTGCTTTCATGTTATTTGCATTAACCCTTGCCTTGTTACTTTTGCAATAATGGTATCTATAATTTTAATTATAAATACTGTATATAAAGATAATCGATCCATGGGGCAAAGTGTTGGCTAGCTGTGATGAAGAGATTGGCATTGCTATAGGAGAAATCGATTTGGAAATGATTAAAAAAGTTCGAGAGGAACTTCCAGTGTGGCAACACAGAAGACATGATTTATATCATTTAAATTATCAGTGTCAACAGAAAGATTTTCCAAGTAAATAACAGTTTTTAATGACAAACTGTTGTACGATCTAAACTGGAAATGATGTTTTTAGAGACGTTCGAATTTGGCTCAGTTGTTATCAATGAGCAACAAATATTTTATCAGACATCGATGTGTTTAGCTTTTGTTAATATAAAACCGGTGGTTCCAGGACGTAAGTTAACATTTTACGATTTCGTGATTATTTTAAACATATCTAAAAAAATTTTTTAACTCTCGTTTAGATGTTTTGATTGCTCCATCTCGAAAAGTGGTTCGTTTTTCTGAGTTGACAGCTCCAGAGATTGCTCAGCTATTTTCTTGTGCTCAAACTATTCAAAAAATTGTTGAACAAGAATATGGAGCTTCCTCTTCGACTATAACAGTTCAGGTAAGCTAAGGAAATCTAGTTCATCATTTAAAAGTTAATTTTATAACAATTGGCTTTAATGTTGCGAGATCTTGAGATTATGATCGTTGATACGTAAACTTAATTAATTTCAATTTTATTTTTAATTGTGTTTGACATATTTTTAGGATGGAGTTGATGCAGGGCAGACAATCAAGGTAATTCTTTTGGTCGCACATCAGTTGATTAACAAAGTTTTAATAATATTTTGGTTTCTTAGCATGTTCACGTTCATGTGATGCCTAGAAAGCCGGGAGATTTTGTTAGAGTTGATGATGTTTATATTGAAGTAAATAAAAGCATTACATTTAAACCTTTAAATGTAATTAAAACTATGGTTTTTTTTAAGCTTGAAAGCTTAGATAAGAGACCAAAGAGAAGTGAATCTGAAATGGCTGAAGAAGCTGCAAGACTGCGAATTCGAGTTAATCAGCTAGTTAACATTTAAGTAAGTAAATTCAAACCAGTTGCAGTTTGTGAATTGTTTTATTAAACATCAAATTTAATTCAAAAAGATGACAAAACATAACGATATATTTTTTCAAAATGATATAAACTGGCTTATTTTAAAAAAAATGATACATACTTGTTATGATGAAAATGGACGCAGCGAAAAATTGTTTTGAGGTAGAAAGACAAGAGGAAAAAGCAAAAAAAAATATATTAAATACATAATTATTATCAACAATAATAGACACACTCATATTTTTATCCGAAATTTTCAATATAAATATTAAATTTTTAAAAAGATTAAAATATTGGTTTTTGTTGTTCATGTTGCTGCTCATTTGTGCTAATTTATTTATATTTATGTATGATAAGCGAGTTTTAGATATTTAACTAATGTAATTATAAAGTCCATCAACTTGTTGGTACGATGTTGAGGGAGGGCGCCGCATACATAGAAGTTTTCAAACTTAAATATTTAAAGAGACTTTTTGGAAGGTTTAAAAGTGCTTAATTTATTTGGTTAATTAATATTTTAACTACATTTGAATTATTAATAAAAGAGTTTTTAAATATTATATAATTATAAATAACATAACGGAAAAGAATTGTGTGCTTGTTTATATTTGGTTTATTTAGAGAAGTAAAAGCGGATAATTTTGTGCGTCTTTTGCCAATTTTTTTAAAAAAATTATTAAATATATGTATTATAAAAAATTTAAAATTATTATAAAACATTTCAAATACTTTTTGTTTCTTAAATGACTCTGATAATTTCACTACAACGAACAAATAAAACACGAACTGAAATATAAACATAAACAATAATCAGTTAATATCAATCATGGTGAATATTAAATATTTACAATAGACACAAAAGCTTAAAACATGGTTTTGTTCATTTTTAGACATTATTTTTAGTTGCATTTGTTTTTTTCCCAATCTTCACACTCTGTTTCTTCATTTCTCTTATAATATAATAGTTCTGTATTTAAAAATGACTATATTGGGGCCATGTAAAACAGTTGGGTGAAGCTAAATATTAAAAGTTTTTAACACAACGTAAAGCTTTCTTTTTTGAAGTAAATCCATTTAACGTCCAGCGTTATTAATCTGGTGCCTCATTCAAATTGCATTTTATTACTATTAAATACGGCTTGATTATCATGTCCAGTTTTAAATGTTTATAATTTGCATGCAAGCTCAAAAGATGATAAAAATATGTTTAAATAAAATTGGTATTTACTATTTACATCTGTCATATACATTATACAGTACTATGTGTGGCAGTATGTCAGTATATTATTTAACTAATTTTACGGCTGGCCCTATCCATCTTGCAATTTTGGGTTTTTGACTTGAACTTTCTTACAGTCCCTTCAGTAACTTAAAAATACAATATAACTTATTAAAAAAAACTGGAATTTGATGTGTCTCTTCCCTTGGATATGCATTTCACAGTTAATAATGCTATCAAATTAATTAATAGGTTCACCTTAAATTTGTTCAAAAATTGTTCGTTATTCAAGTACATAAGAACTCCAATTTTCAACCTGTATTTTACATTTGTTCAAGCATATATCTCTTATTTTAACTGATATAGTACTAGTAAGAGATAGCGAAAACTATTTTTTTTAATTATGCGTTTTAGTGAGATCTGGAACGAGTTCATTTAACGGAATGACTATTGTTAAGGTACTGTACTCATAAAAATATTTTAAAAAACCTTAAATAAAAACTTTGAATAATTGGAGTTCTATACTTAAGTACAGTATATAAATTATAAAAAAAAGGTAAACATTTAAAATTGGACACATTTTGTGCTGATATATGTACACATATTGAGAGATATAGAGACGTAACATTTTTAAAATTAAAAAAAAAAAGTCGTTTTCACCGTATAATCGTTGGTTTCAACTGCTGTAAATCTCTTTTTAAATTCTGTAGACTCTTTTATGCTTTATCTTTGCTTTTGTGAGTTGGGCTGTTATTATTACTGTTGTTGTTGCTTTTTGTTTCACTCGATGTCGTTTTTACCGTCATCGATTGTTCAGAGTTGGAACTTGTTTTGGAAGTTGGCGGTGGCGATGGAATATCGGTAGAACCACCACTACTGTTCATTGCCAACATTCGCATTTTACGAATAACTGCTGCGGCATTGTACGCTTGCTATTATCAGACAAATTAAAATAATTTTAAGATATCTAAACAGGATGGTCGGTCTACATCGACTTACCCTCCATCTATTTTTAGCAAAATTCTTTTTAAGTTGTTCACTGACTGAACTGTGAATGTTACGATCACTGGCAGCATTGCCACTTATCCTAATAATAAATAAAATTTAATATTAAAGTTTTATCTTAGAAATTATACTTTAATTACCAAGGATGGGCCAGAGATTGTTTGCAAGTATAACGTTTGTCTGGATCAACACACATTAAATTTCTGATAAAATCTTTGGCTAAAAACACAACAGAAAATGCTTAAATAAGTAAAGGCAATCAGAATACGTTGAAAAATACAAACCAGAGTCAGATATGTCATCCCAATATGGTGAATCGAACTCAAATTCTCCTTTTAAAATCTGAGCGAACAAATTGGCATCATTTTCATCATAAAATGGCGGATATCCACACAATCTTTTAATAAGATCATAATTAACTTATTAGTTAAATTAGTAAACAATATACAGTATTAGTTTTTATATTACAAAATATACGCAATGACTCCGATGGACCAAACATCGACCGCTTTTCCATATGGTTTCTGTGCCAGCACTTCTGGTGCTGTTCATAAGATATTAAGTTAACATTTATCCTGTAATTAACAACATACTAATACAACTAACCAACGTAACCAGGTGTTCCACAAGCAGTAGCCATTATTCCGGAATCCTCCATTTTTGATAAACCAAAATCACTAATCATTATTTTTGAATCTTCATCTGCACTGTAATACAGTAGATTCTCCGGCTATTTTTAAGAATAAAAATTTACATTAATAAAATAAAATTAGTATTTACACAATAACTTAAATATGATTTATACTTTCAAATCTCGATGTACAACTCCTTGTTGATGCATATAATCAACAGCCTCTAAAATTTGTCTGATTAAGTCACTTGCATCTTTTTCAGTGTAACTTCCTTTCTCAACTATACGATCAAACAACTCTCCACCAGTCACTCTAAAACATTAAACCCATCGTAAATAGTTTATTACTGTACAAATATTTCAGAAATCTAAAGTTAAAAATTACAATTCCATCACTAAAAAAACTCTTCCTTTTTCTTCATAAGTTTCAACCAATCTCACTATATTTGGATGGCGTAATCTACAATTAAAACCCAATAAATCTTTTAAAATGGTTAAACATAAAATAGTGCAAGCAATTACAGTAGTTTAAATCAAGAAACTTCTGTTTTGTTATTATTATTTCGAATGAGTTTACAAATTTTAAACTTCAAATCTTTTGTATGTCAACTCTATTTTAATTTAATACTTTTATCATCTTCTTAAGCCAAGACTTACTTTGAATACGGTAGTACATTAATAAATGATTATATTTGGATTGTTTTTAAAATTTATAGAAATCGTTTCAAAATTTTAATTTTAGAAACTTCTTAACAAAACAAAACAAATATAACGTATATTAATTAATTAGGTCGTAATAATTAGTTCTCATTCGTAATAAATAAATCATTTCAATTTAAGTTCACTTGACATTTAACAGCTGTTAAGTGTATTGTTAAACAAAAGTGAATTAAAATTTACCTCCTTAATACTATAATCTCATTTTCTAGTGATTCTTCTTTGCCTTTCAGAGCTTTTTTATCAATACATTTAATTGCAACTAATCTACCTCTGTCCTCCTTGCTTTCAGCCAGTACAACTTGACTAAATGCTCCACTAAAATAATAATTATACATAAAGTATTCAATTAATCAATTCTTTTTGGTTTAAAATTGATATAAAAAACTAGATTGGCGGAAATGAAATGTAAGAAAAATCTTGATAATCATTGTCATTGTTGCCCTAGTAACGCCACAATCCCATGAATTTCAATTAGACATTTCCTCTATTTCAGAAATATGTTCATCGAAAAAAAAAATTTAAATTAAAAAATCATCATGTAAATGTAGTTAACCTTGTAAATCTCAAGGATATCTACGTTTGCCACCTTCAGTTAAAATTTTAATATCATTTTCTGATTTTTTTTCCTCTTTAAAACAAATTCGACGGTAATGACGTCTCTGTTCATGCCGTGTGAGTTCATAGGAAGTGCGGCATAAGTGGGTTATCACTCTCGTCAACGTTATTTTCATGCCGAATTTTCGCTTTGTTAATAAATATTTGATAATGAAATTAAACTTACGTTCCTAGGAGCTCTTTTAGTTCGTATTTATCTTCAACAGATGGATATTTATCTCCATCTCTTCCATCTTTCTTTCTCTGAGAATCCTTTTTGCCAAACAAGGGCATTTTCTCCTTTTTCCAAAACACAAATTGCACAAAAACTCACAATATTTTCCCAGTTTCCACTACACCAACACAAGTAGCTATAAATGTAAATATTCTGATGTTTTAACCGCTGAGTATAATAAGAAT
Source organism: Helicorthomorpha holstii (assembly GCA_013389785.1). NCBI lineage: Eukaryota > Metazoa > Arthropoda > Diplopoda > Polydesmida > Paradoxosomatidae > Helicorthomorpha > Helicorthomorpha holstii. Next base: position 15,699,364 of record JAAFCF010006680.1, read on the forward strand.
TCTTAAGTGTTTTATGTATTTTTAATCGATGCTTTTAATTTACAGGAAACATATTCGGTTCCATTTTGGCTTCAAAAGCAGCTTAACCGATTGAGCCATGGCAATATGGCTTAATACTTTGAACTCAATAGGTAAGCCATGTTTACATTACGAAAAGAGGTTTGAGGCATTCTACATAGCGCCATTTAGTGCAGTATCATTTCTAGAGTATGGCCAATGGCCATTCTATAACAATTTACCAATTTGAATCAGATTTAATTGTAATCCGTTAAACATAAAATTTGTTAAAGTTGCTATAAACAAATAATTTGCTGTAAACAGTGTATTTTTTAGTTCACAATGAACGTAGTTTAAATGGAATATTGTCTTTATCGCGTTGCATTATTAATTTTTTTTTATTATTATTATAATCTTTTACGGTACGTTAAAATTTACAAGTTAATTTTTTTTTTTTAAAAATGATTGTATTTAAATTTTTACTTTATTAATTATTATTATCTGATATGTTAAATATCTTATAGCAATTTAATGAAGATTATGGAGTTAAACATTAAAATTATTATTGTTCAGTAATTAATTTTCTTATGGTGCACCCTGTATTATTTTGGTTACCTAGCGACCACATTTACGCTCCAAGCGCTGACATAGATCTGCATAACCGGATAACGACGGATACTTTAATAACATAGCGCCAAGGAGCCCTTAATGGAGTCATTGGCTTTATCATCACAGCGTATTGGGTGCAACAATTATTAAAAAAAAAATATTAGCGGCTTTTAAAATCCGCTTACAAATTCTAATATACAGTATATTATGGTAGTTATTGATCTATTATTTCAAACTATGCATTTTTTGTAAGTTTATTAAATTATTATGGATTGTTTGAGAGTTAAGATATGGTTCGAATTTTAAAGTCAACTTAATATTCATGCTATTTTAGAAAGTATTCTTACGTTACATTAGATTCAAATACACTAAATAAATATGACATAATATAAAAGTAAATTAAACGAAAAACGAAGATTTTATTGAACTTTTATTCATACAGAAAGCAACAATTTAATATTATGATAATAATTTTGAATTTTTCTCATAATCGATCAGGTACAGTACATAATTGAAATTTCCAAATGTAACCAGAAAAATAACAAAAATACAGAATAAGTTTAGTTACAGACACAATAATCAATATTACGTGCAAATACCAAACAATGATTTAATATTATAATTGCTATAACTTATCATCATAATACATTGGTGATGTAAAATGTATAAAAATGCAATGGAGATTCAAAACGTCATGGCTCATAAATGGTATTGGTGCAGATTTTCGTTGCATTTACATAGGAAAGAAATAACAAGATGACTAAAATTACATGATTCCAACATCAGGAGCTGATGGTTGAGACGATGCAGCATCAGTTAATAGCACTGGATGACCATTTCCAATTCTTCTTCTTCTATTTATAACACCTACCAACTCCGGAATAATATACCGCAAACTGATAAGTACATAGAGTACGTTTTTGATAAGAAAAACACTTAATCCTTGATCTGTATCCGTTTTCCATAAATATATTCGGACAACCATATAAGGTAGATCAATTAGTAGCAAACGGCCAATTCTGTACAGGAACTCCATCTTAACAGGATGAGTTGACTGACCAAAGTCTGACAGACTGAGCTTAATTAGAGCCAGTGTTGGCAGGAACAGATTAACGCATCCCAGTGCAATGATGGCGTCAGTTAAAGGTGGCTGATGATAATCCAATGGCAAGTTGTATTCAGGCAATAGTATTGAGAGAAACGCCACAGTGTCCATTATATCAAACGTGGTTCCCTTACATAGATCTGCTAAATATGCCGATCGAACTGATTCAGGTTGAGCATCATGATGGGTATTTACCAAAAGGACAAACACAACTGAAGCAGAAGCTATTAAAACCTTGTAACAGGCAGATGATAACAGCCCACCGCTCCATCCATCTCTTGGTAATTGTTCCGTTAAGCCATACTGGTAAAATAAAACTATTTTAACAGTAAGTAAAGCAGCATAAAGTACCCATGTAATGTAACCAAATGGTAGAATTCCATACATTGGTACATCAACATGTGGTATATCCACATTTGCAAAATGTCGATGAACTTCCGAAAGCAAACCGCGGTATGATAAGACACTGGCGATTATAAATACTACAATCATAAAGGCGTCTGCTCCATATAACAAATACCATAATTGGTCATCAGGAAAATTTGTAATAAAATAATTGTTAAAAAGTGCTCCTTGAACTCCAATAGCAGCCATTAAAGCAATCGTGTCCAATACTCGAAAAGCACAAACACTAGTGCAACGACATTCGCAAGTGTCCTTTGAATACATTTCAACTTCAGAGGCAGCCATTCCTTAAGACATTAAAAGAAAAATTAGTAGTAGGAAAAACATTAAATTCAACTGTAAAAAAAATTATTATTGTTATATACCGTTATGTTTTTCTTTTTTAAATTTGGAAACAATGGTAGCGTTTTTGTGGTGCTTAGAGTATAAAATTAATATTTAATTGACCGTTGAACTTAATTTCTGGATTAGTTTTTTCAATGTTGTTAACTTATTTAATGACATTTATGCTTAAGTGAAGTTGTTAAAAGTAACGATAACGGTGTTTATTTTTAATTAATTAAAATAATAAATTAGACATCAAGGTAAATGACATTAAACACACAGATAAGAAGAGTAAATGGCAGTTTGACATGTTTCAGTGTATTGATTAACTGTCAAGTTACAGTCTATTGTTTAACGTGCAATAACAGCGCTCATTATGATCCTACAGGTAACAAAGAGTAAAATTAAACTAAATTTCAATTAAAGTTTGTATAACCACTAATTAAAAAAAATTAATTTCAAATTAAACTGAAAGGCTACACAATACTGAAAATCATTATTAAAGTCCTGTACTTACAAACTATTGTGATAAACAGTATGCGCTGTCGCCAAGTTGATCTGAGGCAAATTATATTATTGTTATTGACTAGTTGTTTATCCAACGGATTGCAATTGTATCTAGAAAGTTGAAATTGGATGCACGATTACTTTATCTAACGTTTGACATTTACAAATGGATATATGAATCGATTTAAGCATACAACATGGAGGACAACAAAAGCTTATTTTGAAAGCAAAAAAAAAAAGAGTTGCATTATTATTGTTTGAAGTTTTGTACCAAATTGAATTTGAATGACTCATAGTGTAATTATGGAAAGCCAACCACAGCTTTACACTAAGTTAATAATTTTACACGCACACCTGCACCCACGTAAACTTAATAAAAAAATAAACAAAACTTACTCCTTAAAATCTTTAAAAAAAATCGTTAGCATTGTCTCAACATTAAATCAATTGCATCATTTCCTTTTGCCTACTTTAAGAAGTTTTAGCTGATTCAGTTTAAAAATTATCGTCATTTATCCTCATTTTGCAATTAATTCGGCTGCAAGCTATTTAATTCACAATTTGTCATTAAATGCCATGATTGCTATTAACTTACTATATAACAACTGTATTATATCATTAACAATGCTATCGATGATTACAGTCACCAAGTGTTGTAAAGCTGTCATAATTAGCTTTCTGACACAATTTGTTATAAATGTTTATTTGGCAAAATTTCGATTGAAAATGTAATGATTATGTAACATTATAGCAGCTAGGTTATTTGATAACATAATAAATGCAACTGTATGAAATGTTACTAAAATCGTCACTAACTAAGCTTACAATAACGTACACAATTTTGTTATTATTAAAAAAAAACTTACTAAGTTGCCAGTCATTAAGTCAATAAAAGTTGCAGGTGCAATAATAAAAATCACAAAAACGTCTTAAAATTGCATTTTTTTGCTACACAGGATGAGATTATTTAAAAAGTTAATGCTGGATAATGCTGCTAACATAAAAAGTAAACTTACAGTAATCTTGACAGATACATTACTTATTTTTGTTACTCAAGCCAAAATAACATTAAATTTAGATGTATCAACAAGTTGTAAATTCAAAAGTTTTTAATTAATTTGTCGTATGTTTCTGTGTTCGATTATATTTCAATACAGGTAAAGTAAAAAGTAATGATCGATTCAACTTACCAATTAGCTATAATTTGTAAGACACCGAATTAAATCCGTAATCGTTGTTGTAAAATATCCAAAAAGAAATGTCACATTTTTCAAATGTACAAAGCGATGCAGATACCGACCAAATGTGCTCTGTTTCTGCTTTAAATCAGCTTGGCAAAAGACACTCAAGTAGCCGCTGTGATCATAGTTATTAAAAAAATCGATGACCATAACATTGACAAATGTTGAAAGTCTTATCCAACCGCAGCTTGTCACTTTGAATTTCAAATTCAAAATGGCTAAAGTCTAAAGAAAACGAAGGGGAGGGGTATTCGAAAGGGAGGGTAAAGTGAAAGTTACTGCTTTTGTTGTATGGGAAAGGTCATAAGAGGTCATTGACTATAACCTAGCTTTTTTATTGCTACTATTTTGTATGTTTGTTTAGGTAAACAACATATGGTTCCGCATACGGTGCTTTATTTTTTCACACTGCCCAACTTATACTAGCTCTATTGGGTCATTTCGAAAAGGGCATCGACATATAACTAACTGTCAATAATAAAAGCCAATAGTGGGACTGTGATGGGAAAATGTGGAACGCACACTCCCACATGCTAACACTGTACTCACACATAACTTGTTCATTGAGAGTGAATCGCTTTCAAGTTTCAAATTTAATGGGAACCTATGGGGCGCGATGCATTTCCAATGCCATTCGAAATACACGGCTCCTTATAAGTTTCCATTAACTTCGAAACTTAAACGCGACTTATAGAGTAACAGTTTGTTGTTAGTGATGTTTTGTAATGTATTTGTGGTACAAGAATATTTTTAAAAAAATTATCGAATAATTATTACTCAAGAATTATATTTAAAAATTATCAGAAATGATCAAGCTAAATTAATCTAACTTAAACTAATAAAAATGTTTTTTTTTAAATCGAATTATATACTAAAAACTCAAAAATTCTTGACTTTTTTTTTTTTCTTGTGAAATGCAGATGGTGTAACTAGTTTTATCCCTCTCTGCTCCGTGTATGAAATGCGAAGCTTGTTGCCTAGCAACGACTCTGCTTAGCATTGCTGGTCATTAAATTTGTTGACTTCTTTAAAGAATGTAGCGTAATTTCTGTAAGTTGCTACAGAGCGCTTAATATAGTGGCAAAACGTTTGAAAAGCTCCGTCCCATGATTAACAAGAGTTGTAAGGTTGCCTCGTAGCCAAAACAACGTAACTACAGTACCGTATGTGAAAGTGCTTATGCATCGTCATCTAGATTTCCTCATTTTATTAGCACTGATGCTAAACATAAGAGAATAAAAATTTATTTGGTTGATCGTTTCAACTGTACAGTAATGTTTGCACTTATATAATGTTGCAAATATTAGTGCAAGAGATAAAATTTAAAACCAATTTACAAATTTAATAAATTTATCATTAATATTTTTTTTTTACCAAATGTACTGAATACAGTAATTAGATATCATTTAGGGTTCTAGGGGTATACGACGCCAACAATATGATCTCAGGGAAATGTAGCCAGTAACATGACCTACAAAGCCATGACGCAGATATAGGCCACCTTTGTGTAAGTTTATCCCCCAATTTAAACTAACCTAATCTAAACGAATTTAATCTAACCTAACCTATTTTAATCTAACCTAACATCATTAATTGTGAAAACGAAGGTGACCTATGTTTGCGTCATGGTTTTGTAGGTCATGTTACTGGCTACATTTCCCTGAGATCATATTGTTGGCGTCATATACTCCGGATACCATCATTTAGGATTTATGTTTAATTATTTTATAATTTACTACTGTACAAAAAGTTTAATTTATAATCCATTTTATAAATATTTCGTAATATATATTTTAAGTCAGTTTATTTAAATAGTTTCATCAAATTACAAAACAACCACTTCAAAAAGTATGAGATTACAGTATCTTGAATACGAATTGCATTGAGAAACTTGACTGGGAAAACACAATGACGTATTTCCCGCCATTCCAGTTGACCAATTACGCACGAGATAACCTATTAAGGTATTGTATTGATCTTGGCTCAATCTAAGATGTGACGCAACTGACGTAATATGGAGTATCTAAAAGCGCGTAAATTGAAATATTTTACTAAGAAAATTGTTTATTAAATTATACAACATTTAATTATTTGTAATGCTAGCAAATCCTTTAGTGTAACAATTATGTTATTTATCAACAAATTTATCAAACTTTTAATATCCATCATAAATGTCATTGCTTTAAGTAAAGTGCATTTTAAACTCTGTTTAATACTGTAATTATAATTTTTTAATAAAGTAATTACATTCATATTTTAATTTCATTTGTAATACTATAGTATGTAATTAACATTTAGTATTGCTTTGAAATGATTTTTCTCATAGGATAATGACATTGTCTTAGTGCAAAAAATACAGTATACAATAAATTTTATTTTAAATATTTAACACAAACTTGTTAAGTCAATTAAATTGATGTTTCACCTCAGGCTGCGAAGTGTAATTTCGAATAACAGATCAAGCAGAGGTTGGTGGTTTAAATTATGGACACGATATAAATGTTTCTGTCAAAACTGGGTGGAAATATCTAAAGTTGTCTTAAAGGGGTAAATAAATTATAACTAGTGGACCAAGGGTTGCTAAACTGCTTTTATTGCGTACCAGATTGCAAATACTTGATTTTGCTAGCTAAGACTTCTTAGTCATTAAGTCCTGTTATGAAGTTGGCAAAAATATTCCATTGATTGGCTAAAGGAGCTCAATGAAATCGTAGCTACCGCAGCGAGCCATAGGTTGATTATCTATTTATTACAAAGTAAGAGTTTGTCAAGTTGTAGTGCTTATGACTTCTAAATATTTCTTGCGATGTCCGAAGGTGGCGCAATCATCGCATGTTGTTAGGTAATAAAAAATGCGATTAGCGAATAGCGTAGCGTCATTCCACCTTGGCACCATTCGTCCTCTATCGCACATAACAAGATTTTGGAAGCTGTTTCGGTCGTTGGAAAAGTGAGCGCGGGCAAAGGCGTAGTAAATAAAGAGAGAAAATACATTTAACTGGGTGGCCATATTCGCTAGTTCGTTTTGATAGATTGGTGTAGTTGGGTGCAAAGAAGAAAAATTTTCACTAGTTAAAGGAATTTTTTCAAGGTTTGTATTATTTTTTTAAAAATCAATTAAGGTTGAAAGAAATTTTCGGTATTTATCTTATAAATTTCGGAATAATTTCTGGGGATGAAAACGAATTTTTAACATGAGGCTTAATTTATTTTTCTCTATGGCGTCTCTCCCCTTGCCTCTTTGTTATCTCTATCAACCCATACAGATCATTCGCTTACTCTCCATCAATTTTTAATTATTTTTAATTTATTTTAGCACAAAATATAAATAAGATGGCTGATACAATTGATTCAGGCGATGTTGTTGAACAGAAAAAAGGCAGAGGTAGACCGAAAAAAGGCGATAAACCAGCAGAACCAAAGGTAAAAACAACAAAAAGCTTTGATTTCATTGTATTGGCCTAGTATATGTGGCGCCAATCCATTGGATTAACACAGAGCCTATGGGGCTGCCATTCTAACTAGGCTTGGACTTTATTTAGAATGCAGCTGCTAATGGCGGGAGAATCCGTTACAATTTTCCATATAGAACACAGTGGACGCTACTTTTAACTCTTTTTTTTGTTCAATCATAACACTATATGGCCTTTACTTGATTTGACAGCAAATAATGTCATGAATTTTTTTAAATTATTGGCTAATTTTTTTGAAAATTTTCTAAAATGCAATTAATTAAAAGATTTTTTTTAATTTTAAAACTAAAAAAAAAATAATTTTAACGACATTAGCATTTGAACATTTTATTGCTTTTGTAATGCTGGAAGACTCGATTTGTTAGTCTATTTTATTATTTAATTTATACTAATTTTTCCAGTATTTAAAATTATTAAAATATTTTAAATGGATGTATCATTGTGATGTAATTGATTTGTAAAGATAATAATTACATTTATATATTTGGCGCCAAACTCGTCATCAATCGGCAACCAATCGCCTAGCTTGAAAAAAATTGAATTTTTTTCATTTCAATCATAAATCTTGCGTTAAATATGACCCCTTTATTTAACTTAGTATTGGACATTAAAGTTGTGTTGGAAAGCCAGATTATACGAAAAAAATATTTCTTACTTTAAAGGAAAAAGAGGAACCTAAACCGTTGGAAAAGCGCGGAAGAGGTCGACCTGCGGCAACTAATGATGATAAAGCCGACAAGAAAAGCCAAGTGAGCGGAGGCGGTGATGAGCCACCGGCCAAACGAGGAAGAGGACGTCCGAAAGGGGCATCTAAAAAAGCGGTCAAACCTAAGTCAAAGGTATTTTTAACATTTCTTTTACTAAAAATACTAAAATCGAGTACAGTACTATCTTTTGAAAAGTCAGTTTTTGTTTAAAATTGAATGCCTGGATTTATAGCTGCCTAGAGGTCTTCTCAGTGGGGGAGGGGTAGAAGCGCAATGTTGTCATAATGTAGAATAGGGATTTTTTTTCTTAAGTACCGGTATTTCTTTATAATTTTTATTACTAATTTGTTTGGAATAATTGTTTACATTGACATTTTTATTAGTTTTGGATATTCAAATGTTCTTTATCTACGGATATTTTCTTAATGTTAATTTATTGTGTAAATAACTAAAATAATATACAAAGTTATTATTGGTAAATTCTTAGATTACTGTATTTTGATTTGGAATTTTTTTATTAATTTATTTTAATGAATTATGCTATTCACCAGTCAAGTACAGTATTAAGATAATTTATCTGGAAGATATCCTGAAAGACATGTCCTAAACCCGTTACTATATTTGAATGGGACGGTAATAACATGAAATGTTGTTTTATAGAGAAATCATTTGAGCTTAGTTTTTTAATACTATCGGATTAAAATTTTATTAGTGATTGAAATGAAGCTTGATTAGAATTTCAGGATTTTTATTACTTTATTGACAACGATTACCGTAGTTTATTATAATTACGAAACATGACATGAATAAAATATATTTGTCATAGTATTGTTTTATTAGAAACGGTAACTGAAATCTCACGCATAACAGTTTATTATCTAGCTTTACTTTGGGTCATTAGTTTATGAAATTTTGGGTTTATAGAACTGCATTTTCAATGACCCAACGTATAGTATTTAGTAGCTACTTTTGAGCTTAATGAATTTGTATGTTTTTTCATTGTAATAAATGTCTACAAAATATTGTCAAATTCGACCAATTTAGTCATCATTTTTGTTGAATAAAAATATTTGATAAATCTTGATCTGGTTTAAGTAATTGATTTTATTTCTTAACTAGGCTTCGCCCAAAGGTAAAACTTCTGGTCGTGGTCGAGGTCGACCAAGAAAAGCAGCCAAAGATTCTGAAGAAGATGAGCAAGGAAGCGAGTCAGAAGAGGAGAAGGACGAAGAAGAGGATGATGATCAAGACTAAACTAGTTAAAGCTAAAAATCTCAAACAAAGTTGGCCATAATAATATTTGGTAGAAAGAAAAATTAACGAAATTTAAAAAAAGGATACAAAACACATTAAGTCATTTTTTTGTGAGAAAATTCTATTAAGTTTTTCTTTTGTCATTCATAATCTCATTTTTAGCAAACGAAGCAAAAAAAATCTCATTCATTAGCCTCAAAAAAATTATCATAAAATGCTTGAAATTAACTGTAGCATCTAAACAATGTTTAATCTTCATAAATCATAATCATGTACAATTATTCATAATTTTAACCCTTCCATCACATTATTCAATCACCTTGTTTATCCCTCTCACATAGGCAAACACTGTTTCCAACTTTGTTTGACGTTTACCTCGTTTCAAGCCAAACCGTTAATGTAGTTTTGTTTTTCAAACTTGACATTTTAGTCATTTGATGATCTCGTTCATTCTACTTGTTTTCGATATACAGCGCCATATTTGGTCGACCATTACCTGTGACGCTACACGAGTGAACTGGTAGTAAATCAATTTTAAACATTTTAATGAATTGCGATGGTAAAAATGTTTACAGGACGACGCGTGTGTTAAGAACTTAAAACAATGCTGATTATTAATCCGATTCATCAGCAATACTGAAAATGACAGGTGACACTGTCTAAAATAGTAGAACGGAGCTATCAAACGACTATCAAATGTTAACATCTCTTAATAGAACATCAGCTTAGCTAGATGACAAAACTTGCACATTATCTTTTGTACGGATTAGTAAATCTCGTCACTCAAGGTTTGCTACATTTATCGTTCATTTTCTACTTTATACATTTTGCATTCGTGTTAATTTTTGTTTCTTATACTTTCAGTCTTTGTTTCTTATGTTTTGTTTTTCTTTGTCAAGTCTTAAAGAAAGTGTGTTTTAGTTATATTTTTCGCGTGTACAAGTATTTGAAGTTTTAATCTGTAAATTGACGGAAAAGTTTTCGACATCTTTGCAAAATTCAAGTCGCCCAACTATTAAATCCCCTTTCTATGTCTTACCTTCATTATTCTTCACCATGTAATTTTTTAAACAAAATACTATTAAACTACTTGTGTATTTTAAATTTTTAATTTCATTTTATTAGCCAAAATTATTATTTTTAAATTATTTCATAGCCCTGAATCTCCTTGAAAAGCCAGTTTTGGTTCATCTCTGAAGCTTCCATGATTCTTAAACGCAATCATTAGTTAGACTTTGCTGTTTGTTTATTTAATTGATTGATTTACCACGTTTTTAGGTCCAGGACGATGATCGTATCCTTCTTCAAGAAGTTCTGTTTCCCAATCTTCTTCCTCTTCTGCAGGATCGAAGTTGTACAGTGGCATCAGATGATGTCTCAGCTTGTCTAGCCTAAATATCAAAGTAAGAATCATTGGCATAAACAATTTAAGCTACTACGCATACTAGAATATTAGATTATTTTTTAGATTTCTAAATTTAGCATTTTAAAAACATCACTTAGTTTTTAATGCTTCTACTGAGGATAGATACAATATTAAATTAGTTTGTTCTCGTAAGTTAATTTTGCGCTGTTATTTTATAAAATGTTTTAAGACCATTTTATTAAGAAAATTGTAGTCGTCTAATGGAACAATTTGGTAAATTAATGATACACGGGACTAATAATATTCTTCAAAGTAATGTAATCATCTAAAAAGTTTGTTAAGGAAAAGAACTAGCAATTTCCTTATGTAACTACGAGTAATTGACAAATTTAAATAGAGTAGTTTGATACTATGATGTAGTTTTAGTTATCGTTTTCGTGATTGAATGATAATTACATCTTTGATACTGAATTTTAAAGGTTGCACCGTATTTGGGATCATTATTAGCTTACCTGCTCTTTCTTAGCATTATAATCAGCTGCAAAAAAAATTACATTGGTCAGATATTCAGAACATGCAATCAAGCAACAAAATTCCATAATACTTACGAGTATTGCTAGGGTAATAGCAAACAAAACGACAGCAATGGGTATTATAATTTGAGTAAACGTAACTGAAGATTGGTTAATTGATGAAATATTTGCTGGAAACGGTGTTACTAATGTTGTTGATGTGCTGTTTGAGCTGAAATCAACATTGTTGCTTGTTTCTACTATCTCTGAAGCCATCGCAACATTGTTTAGCAGCTAAAAAATGTTATGGGCATTCATGCTAGTTGCAAATCTTAATTGAATTTAAATGCACTTGCTATTTGCGTTGTTTTAAGTCATCTCTGTAAGTGTCGGTTGTCTTCTAGTCCTGAAATGTCAATTTTTCTTACCAGAGCAGCCAGACTGATGACGATGTAGCTTTCAGTTGCTATGACAACCACTGAGCTGAGAGCGTTCTATGTCTATGCTTTATTACAAGGGCAGATATTGTGTAATCTGACAGCACAGTATCGTTTACTTTGCTGTCATAATTTACGAAAGTCATACAACGTAATATTTTAACAAATTTATTTATTTTAACGAAAGAAGTAATAAATAAAAATTTGACTTAATTATTGAATTTTGCTATTAAAATTAATGGATGAAATTTACAATAAAACAGTAATTTCTTTTAGCTGTTTTTTTTTTTTTAAAGGATATAACAATAATTTTTGACTGATTATCTTTTAATAAATTCCATGCTCTTGTAGATTTTAAAAAAGTTCATGTTTTTTCAGCTTTCGTAAGAGAATTTGACCATAGTACTGTACAGATATTTTTTAATTGTGACTTATTCTACTATAATACTGTACACTTTTAATATCGGTAGTAACTAAGTAATTTTTGATGATTGGTTTGGGTCACTATAGGCTCAATATGCCATATAGACTATAGGACAAATTAACTTTTAGTTAAAAAAAGTGACTAGTATCTAGATTACTATTAGACTATATCGAATTAAATAAACATAAAAAATACCAATGTTAGCAATCTAAAAAAAATTGATTTAGATTTTTGTCAAACTATTTTCTTAATTTTTCATTCTGGGTGTGCTCTATACTACGGTGCATATAAATGATCTAGTTATTAGAATACGCATGTAATTATTATGCAAATAATCTTGTTTTTTGCGTCTCACGTGACCAAATGCATAGTTGAAAGTGTTTTTAATCTTAATAAGTTAATAGTCATATTGCTTATTAATTGCTTGTTTAGGTTGTGGGTGCTGCTGTCTGAAGGTGACCAAGCAGTGCTCCAAGGACATTATAATAAAGCTCAAGACAATGCCGGCCAATAAAATGAAAAAAGCAGGAGCAACGTTGTTCAGGGTAAAACTATAAAACTCATTTTCATCTTTTTCACTGCAAATTTGACTTCTTCGCCACCATTTTCCTCTTAGACGGTGAAGAATTCCAGCTTCGCTTAGAGCCCTGAAACTGTAAAACTTAGATATTTTAATTTCGGAAAACTTTGCGATGATATAGTTTATTATTACGCTCGGCTAATAGCATAAGTGTGTGGTGAATTCTTTTGAAAGGCTATTGTGACCAAATCAGCTGTTGTGAGGGGGTTTGATGAAGCTAAAACGCAGGTGTCTCTGATCACGTACTCAACCACCCTTTGACCAGACATAAACACATATTTGCCTTTGGACGCTTTCATCTTTCCATCTTCAAAACTTTGAACATTTGGGTTGGACGTATCAAAAGCTGAACGCTCGAATAAACGTCTCTGAACATCAGATGGAGAATTCTTTATGAAAAGTAAAAAAAAAACTTAGTAAATTGCTAAATTGCTAAATTTAATCAATAATAACTACAGTGACAATCTTTTACAATTCATATTCAACAATAGTTAATTACCTACAATTTACTACCAGTACCTGTAATATATAAATAAATATAGTCCTAAAATATCTAACTTTTTATTTGGAAATTGTACTATTGATTTTTTAAATTTGAATTAGGTAATAAATTGTGATGGAGATTAGAGATGAATTTTCCCTGGTGATGAGTTATTGTTGAAAATGATTTATAGCAATGGTGGACTTCATCTCAGTGAACTGTACCGCATGATACATTTTTGACAAGGAATTAATTATCATTCAATTTCAAAGAATGAAAAATGATTGTGCTACGAATCAATAGAAAGTGAATAGCAAAGTTTTGATAGTGCCATATGATTTGGCGGTGTTTATAGATGAATGAAATAACATTTGGAAAAAAAATATTAAGGAAGTTTTAAATGCAGTAAGTTACCTACTTTAAACATGAAGTAAGATCCAGATCCAACTCGAAATCCTATTTTATAGTCTTTATTTTGGTCCAAGTCTTCCAATGTTTTAAATGGCCAGGTTATCTTAGTGACAGCTAAATGGGACATTAGAGTGGCGCTATAAGTAGCCGCAAATAGCAGTGCAAACATCCACAAGCAAATAAATATTATTCTTCCTGAGGCAATTAAGCTGGCCTCATCGTCTGTTCCTTGGTTGGAAAACGCTCTGATAACCAACAGAACTGAATTGCTTAGGGATGTTTGTTGACGGTTAGCATAGTTAGCAATATGGTAAATCCCAACTAGTAGAACAACCGCCAATAGAGCCGATAGCCACACTTTAATGCTTAATGGCTCAAAGTAGCCACCAACTTTCTCGATGGCGATCATTTTAGCATCCGGACGTTGAAATAGACCAACTAATGCATATGTATCCAGCGCTACACGAGAGAAATCCATTTGATTTAAGCGTTCCACGGTCAATGAGAAGTCAAAAAGTCCAATGTCAGCACTCTGCGCATTAAAATAGTTTGTTAAATCGCAGTTATTTGTTAATGACCATGCGTTTACTTTATTATTAATCAGTCCAATGATTGTTTGCAATCTTGTATCACCAGCAGACGAATTGGCAACTTCAACATATTCCAATCTGTTAATGGTTAAAATTAGATAGAACAATTGCTAATGGTTGCTAGTGAATCGGTAGTGATCGCATTAGGAATTAAAAATGCTGTAATGTTTTTTTTTTAGTTACTGATAATTACGTGAAATTGAGATGTTTGGCTACAATTTCAAGAACTTCAACTAAGTATCCAACATAAGAAGTCGTCCCATTGGAATGTCGTTGTATGAGGACATATGGAGGAGATTCGTAATTAACTGCTATAAGTTTTGCTTTGTGATAGTTGATGCCAATTGGCTGTTTGATTAAAGCAGTGTAGCCACTTTTATACGTCCACTGACCGATTGACACTCTATCAACGCTACTTCCGTATCCAAGAGTCACTTTGAACAACTTGAGCTTAATTGAAGACATCTAATCAAGTACGTTAAGCAATTAACTTAAAATGCACTTATTACGTCATTTAATTACACTGACCATAATTTCATCGATTGTGAGGGATTGAGTTGTTTCAAAATGGCTGATATATTGTCCAATTAATGAAGTGGCATTCTGTTGATAAACAAATGTCCATATTCCAGTAACGTTGCAAAAATAAACTGGCATTGCTCAATGACTCACATTGATATTTCCAGTTTGCTTTACAACGTAGACATCACTGTCCATTCTTAAATTATCAATTTGTACATCACCAAATACGAGCCAATGATTGGCTCTATTCAGTAATCCAGTTTGATGAGCTAATTTAATGATTTTGTTAGTTGTTGTGTGATTCAGCAAAAGGATTATTAGACGGTGATGTTTGACTAAGTTGTTGGACATCGTGGACATAAACTGGTCAACTGGCAAGTTTTCAACATAACTCATCATCTCTACGTTATAATGAGAATTATGTTGGTTATATTCTTTAAAAAGGTCAGAAATAGTCAACCCTATTCCAAAATAATACTTCCATTTCATTCATTTTAAAACTTAAAAACTAATTTGAACTTTTTACCATAATACTCGTCCACATAGAAATAAACATGGCTCCATTTCAAACTAATTATGATGTCATTAAATAATTTTTTAGTAAATTGTTTGTTTTTCTGCTGAATTAGTAAATGGTCGTTTAAATTAAAAACCGGAAGTTCGTTGATAAAAGATGATAATTTCCCATGTCGACTAAGTACTAAAATGATGGATCCATTACTGGATTCGTCTAAGCAGTTAATCAGGTAAATTAACATAATACATTTTACAGTAAATATAGTGGCACTCTATATAGTTAAATATTTTTTAAATGTCAAAAATAATTATATTTGTTTAGTTTAACGTATAAAATGCAATTTTTATATTTATTTAGTTATCTAATTATTACAGTAAACATTTTACAAGGATTAAAACTTTTTAAAATCATTCGTTTCTATTTTAGTAATTAAAATTTTGGTTAGTTTAATTTTTATAAACATGTCAAATGTTAAGAAGATAAGCGTTTGTGTATTTTTTGCTCAAAATAATAATCAAAAACAAAATACCAATTAGCATAATTTCAATAAACTAAAATTAATCATTCTAGGTATCAATATTAAAATAAATTGACAATTAGTTTATCATTATTATTTATGTTTTTATTAAAGATACGACTTAAAAATGAGTTTAAGCTTTTGAGTTTAATTGGACGTTCCATGCATTTTTAAATAATCTTTAAGTTAATCTAGAAACAATTACCAAAATTAAATTGTTGTTTGTGACAAAACGTTGAAATTTGAACATTTGTCTTGGAAATTTCTTTAAAAGTGTTGTCATGATCGTTGCATTTATCAACTAGAATATCTAATTTATTCAATTAGAAATTAAAATAATGAAATAATTAGTGTGAAACTACTTACGAAAGTTGGAATTTGTTAGTACTGTTGATAATCGGCTTAAATTAAGCAGTAGAAACGCTGTAATGAATGCAGAGGCAACCATTTTGAATGTTTTTGTAGTGTTTTTGTGAATAAAAGTTACGGAATGTCGATTTAGAAATAATTGGCATTGCTAATTTGTAAATTATTGGTTGTCAACCGGAAATAATTTGTCATTGTGACGCAAATTACAGTGGTGCTTCAGTAATTCATGGAAATCGAAACCAAATTGAAGTTTACAAAAATGCAAAGCACTCTGTAATGTATCTTGCTTACAAAATGCCTTGATATAATATTTCAATTAAATCTATTAAATACAGGGAGCCACCCAGTTTAGTATTTTAATTTAAAACTTAAAAAATAAAATGGTACTGAATCATTCCCAGTTTACGTAACAGTATTTATTGCTATTATAATGTGTAATAATTCATTAGATTTGCTGATTGGTGCTAAATAAGTCATCACTGTAATTTTAGCAAATTTAAAAGAGCGCATTTTAACACTTCTGCAATGCTTATCATCAAAGTTATTACTGAGTATCCGATTTTTCATCACACTAATTTTATGGCAGCAATGTCATCAACTTTTCATCAAGTTTAATTTAATTAAATTTTCAAATGACTATAATTAACAATTTCATCGACAGATGTACGTGAAAATAGTTAACATTATAGCAGTTTGCAATAAGTTTGATAACAATCTACTAACTACTTAATTCATACATTAATATAAGTTTTATCGAAAAGTCTAAAAGAAGAAGCTGCACAGATCTAATATTAACTGACGGTTTCAATTTCTTTTATTTTTATTACTTTCCTCTTTAACCTCAGAAATTAATTCTCTTCGACCTTGAAACTTGCGCATTATTAATAATGTTTATGCCGATTTAAAATTAAATTAAAACAATTTGTGTTATTGCCGTATGTCAAAGAATTTTTATTAACAGAATAATTTTGATTTTCATTACTGTAAAATGTAAATGAAGAAACCTTTAATTGTGTTTAGTGTTTACAGTACCGTTTAATTTGTAAAATTGAAATAATTTAAAGTACTGCATAGGAAAAATCTAATGTAATTAAATGTGGGGTAGAATAGGTTACTGAGTTTAATCATTTTTTTTTTTAATTTTTTCGAAATTCCGACTCATTCATCCATTGGATGATAAGATTATTGGTACTTCCGCTCAAAAGATCTTCCAAAGTACGCGTCCCACAGTTTGAAAATAGTAGTTGCGGGCAATGGGCGTGGTGGGCTTGCTGCTTGATTACGTCATATACTATTTAGCCAATCACGCAGCGTAGATAACATTGTAAGAATTCTTACGTTATGCTGTATCTATGGATTCAACTTTCCTATGGTGGTTTATTGAATCTGTAGTTACTTAGCGATGATATCGAACCTGGTGGCGAATAAAATGTTATATTTACTTTCTATGTGATGCTGCGGTCGATAAGTACAATTTCATTAAAAGGATACGCTAGTAAAAAACGTAAATGAAGTTAGACTCAAGCAAATTTGACCTAATTGCTTTCTTGTGTTGAATGTGAAGGGGAAGAAGAAGGGGGTCCGCCATATTTTGTACGTTTTCGTGGAGGAACAAAATTTTCCCTTTTAAAAATAACTAAAAAAATGCCGTTTTTATGATCAGCTGGGATATACTTCCATCAAAGCGGACAAATGCACGTCATATTTTGGACTATAAAGTGTATAGTATAGATGAATCGCAAATTGACTGTTGTTGAGAAATAGGCTGAGTTGAGTGAGTCATCTCTACATCTAACCTACATTTTTTGAACAACATCAACTTCAACTTTTCAACTTTAAGCGGATAATTAAGCGCTTAACACAAGGCTGGACTGTGTGGAAACTGAATTATCCGTAACTAGAATAACTAAAGTGTGTTACACTAGCAAAATCACTGGTGAATTTTGCTAGAAAAGCAAAATTTTCATCGGTCAAAGTGTTCCGTGTGCGTTGTGTGTTTGGGTAAGTGCCTAGAATAAGGGGCAGTTTAATTTGAATCCATGCATTGCTTTAATTAGGCTGCCAACTATACTAGACTGCCTGATCCATATGACGACTGAATCGTGATTTTTTCATTTTTCATTGAAGATTGGATAATTTTAATGACACAAAATGTCGGCTGTTGGTACAAGGACACCTTTACAGACTGTTCATGAAGCAATACCTTCTGATCATGTAAGTAGTTTGGTTTAGAATGTCCAATTTTAGTCATGGAAATTGTCAATTCCCCGGCATTTCGCTATAGAATCTGATTAAAAGCTTCCTGATGAAGTGATTCGAATGAACCGTTTAATAATGTTTTTGCTATGAGTGAATCGTATCAAATGAAGCGATTCACTGAGCTGCTTTAAACACCTGTAGGCCTGTATAATAGAAAGGTTGATGGCGTGTGACGTAATCCAATGAGTTTGTCCGTCGACCTGGTCACGGCCTTTTTCAACAATTTTCTAAATTTTAACAATTTCCTCTTAAATATGAGAGGGTTATTTTGCCCAGATATTAAAGCTATTCTAATTATGATAAATTTCCAGGAAATTTGCTGGAATAAAGGGGAATTGATAAAAATTTAAATTGCAGTTCATTTAGAGCTCGATCTGGTATCGATATCGGCGATTATAGTTACATAATTTTCTTTCATTATTTTAATTTAACGGAGCTTTATTGGAAATCTTGTCTTTTTTCGACAATACAATTCGATTAATCATTTAAATATACAGTTAATTATACGGTTAATAGTTAATAACACCTTGAATCGATAATGATCGAACGAGCCAGTACTAGTGACACGCCCAATCTGTTTCGTTTATAATGAAGGAAATCCTCTTGAAAATATCCACAATAACACCTTTATTCCCTTATTTTATTTTGTATATAATACGTGAATTTTTATGTTTAATTGTGAGATTTTAAGGTGACATTAAATTTGTGTGTTCGGCATTGTATTATAAATAGAATCATTTGCATTTCCTTTACTGTTTAAATATTGAATCGCCCTGTATGTGATGGGTAACATTCTAAGGACAGGCCGTATTATGAAATATTGAATTTTATTAGTTGACATACAGGGTGAGATCATAAAGAAAGTGACAAAATGTCTTATAAGTTAAAATTACCGAAATTCAAGAGCACATACTAACTTACAATAGATTAATACTTTCAGCAAAACTGGCTTTGGCAGTTCTTTAGTTTGGTGATTCTTACGTGTTAAATCTAAGATGTTTAACATTTAAAAGTATATTTGAGATGAAATTATGAACTGCTTTG
The DNA here is from genome assembly GCA_013389785.1 of Helicorthomorpha holstii. Taxonomy (NCBI): domain Eukaryota; kingdom Metazoa; phylum Arthropoda; class Diplopoda; order Polydesmida; family Paradoxosomatidae; genus Helicorthomorpha; species Helicorthomorpha holstii. The sequence continues at coordinate 15,719,015 of JAAFCF010006680.1, forward strand.
TATGTTGGGGTTCAATTATTAAGTAAATAAGGGGTTTGCTCGATTGTCTTATAGGTTGATGACAATGTTTCTTCTGTGTGTCAGCCACAGCAGCAGCCACCGCCATCCTTAACAACGGTGCCGTCACAGCCAGCACCGCAGCAGAGAATTAGTAGTACATCTCGAACTCGAACTACAGATGAACCACATATTGGAAAATACCGTCTGCTTAAAACTATTGGAAAAGGAAATTTTGCTAAGGTTAAACTGGCGAAACATCTGCCAACTAGCAAAGAGGTAAATCAAAATCAATAATAATTTTGTCAATAACGCTTACTATTTTAGGATATTTTATCAAAATTAAATTCGATGCTACAATTTTTATGGGGGTAATGTTTCACTTTAATATCATTGATCAGTGAAATGAATTAGATCGATAAAAAAAGTTCCAGTCATCATGCACTGTATACTGTATGTGTTTACAGTTTTTATAAGTGGTGCACTTTTTAATTTTTAACAAAGATCATACATAGTAATTTGTTGTTGGAATTCTCTATAATGTAACATATTTTTAGAAATATGATCAAAAGATGTTCAATAATCAATTCTGATGATCTATTAAAGTGAAAATGCCGTTCGTAGAGAAATGCAGACGTCACGATAGTTGCATTAGCTTTGATATTTTTTATTAACAAATTTCGATGAAATATAACGAAAATATTTTTTATAGGTGGCTATAAAAATAATAGACAAAACTCAGCTGAATCCTGGGAGCTTACAAAAGGTAAAAACCGATTGAATTTTTCTTTCATTTCATTTAATACATAAAAAATTTCTTAAATGTATTTAGCTATTTAGAGAAGTTCGAATAATGAAAATCTTAGATCATCCAAACATAGTAAAATTATTTCAAGTTATAGAAACGGAGAAAACGTTATATTTAGTCATGGAATATGCAAGCGGAGGTAACTTGTCTCGTTGTAATTGATCAGCTAATTAAATTGATTTGTTTTTGATTGTTTGATTATCAGGTGAAGTATTTGACTACTTAGTTGCTCATGGACGAATGAAAGAAAAGGAGGCCAGAGCCAAATTTAGACAAGTAAATATGCTTGAACTCTTTTAGCTTATGTATGGTAATTATAGCTATAAATGCATATTTCCAGTATGTAAGTCAACGTATCACTTACACTGATGCATTATTATTACGCAATTAAAACTTTATTTGTTTTAAAGGGCGTTAATACAATGTTCTATTTACTTAAAACGATATCAAAATTTTTTATAACTATTTGTTATAATTTAGATTGTGTCAGCTGTTCAATACTGTCATCAAAAGAGGATTATTCACAGGGATTTAAAGGTATATTTGACTTTTTAAATAATTTATATGACTTCATAAAGTTTTTATTTTCAATGTTTGATAGAATTTCACTTTATAATGTTGTTCAATATTTTTTTATTTTGGTGATGGTTTTTAAATTTTTGATGTTTGCAACATACATTACTAAGTTTTTACATAATTTTTTTTTAATTTTTTAGGCTGAGAATTTGTTGTTAGACAGCGAAATGAATATTAAAATTGCAGATTTTGGATTTAGTAACGAATTTACTCCTGGGAACAAGTTAGATACATTTTGTGGCAGTCCTCCATATGCAGCTCCTGAGTTATTTCAAGGAAAAAAGTACGATGGTCCGGAAGTTGATGTCTGGAGTCTGGGTGTTATTTTATATACGCTAGTCAGTGGATCTTTACCCTTTGACGGCCAAAATCTAAAAGTAAGTTACTGTAGTACGTGTAATGTATGAATGACGTCATCGTTTATAGTTTTGGTACTTTTATGTTTGTTGTTGCTAAGCAGTGTTGCTAAGACGCTACGATGTACTTGTAGTCTTGATTTTTATCAACACTCCCTTTGACACGAAAGAGATATCAATTTTTATGCCGTTTAATTACTCGTTCTTATGGTGGATGCCCATATTTACATATTGAAATAGATAACTAAACATTGTAAAATTTAGATTTCTTTTTTATAGTAATGCAAACAATGTCGATACATTTGAATTGTTGTGGTTGAATTGTGTGTTTTTAATGAGAATAATATCTCGAGCTAAATACAATATAGTTGCCAAAATGTTAGGTAGGTTTATCCCTACTAGTCGTCATTCCAACAATCTTACCTGATTTGCTGGCTAAATAAGTAATGTTATTCAATTTTGCCTGTAAAAGGATTTAGAAATTGATTGTCAAGTAAATTGGTTTAAGAGGGATGTAAAAATTGGCATTTGATATTGAGCTATTTTTGGTATTTAAAATACTAGTTCTCCAAAATTGGACGATCTTTGTTGATATATGTTGGTTTTACTTCTGTAAACAACTGTAATGATGGTTAATTTGAACAAATAGGAGCTGAGAGAGCGAGTATTGAGGGGAAAATACAGGATACCATTCTATATGTCGACTGACTGCGAAAATTTATTGAAAAAATTTTTGGTGTTAAATCCTGCAAAAAGATCTTCATTAGAGGTAAATGTAACTTGAATAGCTCATTAATTAACTCTAATTTTGTTGGAATTTTATTGTAGAATATAATGAAAGATAAATGGATGAATATTGGATATGAAGATGATGAACTGAAACCGTATATTGAACCGGAAGCTGATATTAATGATCCTAAACGAATTGGTAAGTTGATTGTTTATATATTTGTTTATTTTTTACTTTTATAAGTTGGCTTTTATTTATTTTGTATTATTTATTTTTTTAAATGCTTGTTTGTGTTTTTTTAAAAACATGCGAGTGAGAAGCTCAAGAAAAGTAGATTCAAAGTTACTAAAACTTTAGTTAATTAACAAATATGTTTGCTTTATAGAAATTTTAGTTGCAAACTGAATTCTGTAGGAAAATTTAGTTGATTATGTTTTTAGTTTTTTGTAAAAACAGTAGAAATTGTTGTAAAAAAGCCAATATCAGAGGATTAACATACCTAATTTCACCCTTTAGCATTAATCGAAATTGATTAGTAGAAATTATTTTTCTGTGTTGTACGATTAATAATCATTCGACATGAATGAATGACGACGGAAAGCTAACTTAAATCCTAGTAAAATCGACAAATAATAAAATACTTAACACAGTACTGTAAATCATTGAGAGAATTGTACAGATTAGAAACTGATACGAGTTTAAAAGAAACCTTATAATGGAACAACGCTATCCATTTATATTCATAATTTGTTTTTATTAAATTTTATATGGAAGAAATGGTAATTTTCAAATGGTTAAGATCGTTTCTGTTAAAAGTTAAATTTTGCTTCTTAAGTATTTTCTTAATAAAAAGTAATTTTGCATTAATATTACTACTAATATAATCGTGGAATTTTAGTGAATGTTCTTTAATTGGTTGGAGAATATAGACGGCTTGATTGGTACACATTGCTTCCTAGATTAAATTCTCAACCGATAGTTCATTTAGAAACAATGCATGAGGTGGTTTAAGCGTTAAAGGCTAGAGAACCGATTTTTAGAGTGACTAGTTCACTTTGTCATCGAATAAACAGGTGCCATTTTTATTTTTAAAGAATTACTGTAGTGAAGACATCGATTAAAACGTTCTAAAGTGCTAATATCCAGTTATTGATCAATATAATATACAGTAGGACACTTTCTAAAGGGATGTAATCCTCTGATTTAGTATAGAATAACATAATTAAAAAACTAATTGTTAGATAAAACTAAACGTTAGTTGTTATGACGTGTTGCAGAAGTACTAACGCGAATGGGCTACTCACGGCATGATATTGAAGAATCACTTAAAAACATGAAGTACAATGATGTCACAGCAATTTACTTGTTGCTAGGAAAAAGAAAATCGGAGGTAATGTTTTCTTTTATCTTTCTTTGTTTTTCTTTTTCTTCCCTCGCTATCCATCTCTCCATTCTCATCATGAAGACGTCTTAATGAGCAAAGGATATTCAAAAAATGACGTTGAGGATTCTCTAAAAACTATGAAGTACGATGATATTACGGCTACTTACCTGCTATTAGGAAGAAGAGCAAATGATGTAAGTTGGAAACCATTGTAAAGAACATGTGCGCATACAAGTGACAGGAACAGGTAAGTAAGCATCTTCGTAGAGTTGGCTTGCCATCCAAATCAGCTATAAATACGTGAAAATATTTACATGGATATCGGTAAACACCATGAAGCACTGAACGTAAATTCTACGGAACTGGAAGTCTTTCGTTTTGAGAGAAATTCGAAAAGCAGGGGATCATGATATAACCATTGATCGACGTCAGGAAATCTTGGAGTCTTCTATTATGTTGCTTCTTAAGCGTCAAAACAAGATGAAAGTCTTTCTTGAGCGCTTTAATCTTTTTGTAAAGGGCTTTGTTTCGGCTGGAAACTCTGTGAACTTAATGGTCTTTGAAATTAAATTGATTTTCATATTGATTTTTAGATGGATGGAAGTGATTTACGAAGCGGAAGTAGTTTGTCGTTAAGGCCGTATCGACCAAACAACGATGTGAATGCAAATGCCCAATCCCCATCCCATAATAAAGTTCATCGAAGTGTGTCGGCGACAAATTCATCAAAACAACGAAGATTCAGTCATGGTGGGGAAAGTATGATCTCTTATGCTGCAGGGAAAAACTATATGGTGGTCATGGTGGTGTTTCTGTGTGTGAAAGCTATTTTGGGATATGTAACTGACCAAAATGGCCTTCTCAATTTTAAAAAGCACTGAACTAATAAAAAAGTTGCTGAAATACTTTCATCTTAATAACTCCCAAAATATATTTGGTGTGCTTAATACTTTATTGGTGTCAAAGTAAATGAAATAAAAAAAAATCAAAGAGAAGTTTTGAATACTTTGTGGCACTTGAGTTATTAAAATATATTTCGACATACTCTGTTATAGAGATCCTCTCTATGTAATGACATAAATTTGAAAAATTGTTCATTAAAACGTTCAGTGTTTTAAATATATATTGTAATGTATTTTTTTTTATTTTCTTGATGTTATTCTAAGTGTGACGTAGTTGATATAGAAACCCCCATTCACCTTTCAGAGATTTAAAATAGCAAATTTTAATCTTCAATTAAAGTTTGGTATTTTAAGTAATGTGTATTTAAAATCGTATGAATTGATAACTTATTACTTTTAATTAAATTAGTGCTAGTTATTTAATTGTAAATGTTAAACGCTTGAATTGGTTGACCTGATAACTTTGAAAATTATTTCTCATTGATATAAGTAATTCCTTTCTCTGTGATATTAATCAGTTAAAGCGTTTAACAATACCTTAATTTGTTATTAAATTTAAAAGAGTAATTACTGAAATAGTAATACAACTTTTGCATTTATTGGTTAGCTCCAGGTAGTGTGAGTGGTAATGGTCCACCAGTGTCGGTTACTGGAGGTGGTGGCAGTCAGACTTCTCAGACAACGGGTGGTTACAAAAGGCCCACCACAATGGATGCTGTTAGCTTTAGTAAAGATAATCAATCGACCACAACGGCAACAATTGGAGGAACGACTACTACTTCAACAGCTAGCACTGCAACTTCCAACACAACTACTACTAACAACTCTGCTTCTTCTCGGCTCAATAAAACTCTTCCCAATTCGGTTGTTGAAACAGGTGCTTTAAAATACAATTGTGTGTTGGGTTAGTTTATTTGAATTTTGTATACAATTTTTGAAGGTTTGGCGGGTGCTGTAAGTCCTGGAAAACAGATTTTATCGGCTCGTAAACCCCTTTCGACATCAGGTGCAACAACTCCAACCAATAAAATCATCAGCACTGGCATTTCTCGTCACAACACTTATCGAGACAACAAATCTCTCTCTATGGAGAAAACTAATAGTACTGAATCTGGGTATGTACCATTATTACTCTTTTTACTCCAATTTCCAAGCGCACAGTGACTGGTGGAATTGCACTTCACATTCATTCAATGACTAGTACATTTGAATGTCATACCGACTGAATCTTCAATGTTTCTTTCATTCATTGAAGATTTGTTGAATTATGTGAAGTCAATTCCTACTTTTGATTTATGACGTGAGATTGGGACATCTGTGGAAAAGGGAAGCAGGTCATTAAAATACCTCCACACCAATTTACATTTCAAAAAAGCTTTACTCGCTGCATAATTAATTTAACTTGCATGATTTATTAATTTGACTGGTTAACAGTGGATTTCAATGAATAACTTGCATGCCAAAATAGTTAACTTTTTTTTTTTATTAATACGTTACTGTTGTTTGTTGTAAAAATTGAGTGGTTTGCTAAATTACTAGGGCTGTACATGGTTTAAATACATCAATAGTTCTGCACTTGTCGTGATCATGTGCAGAATTGAGTTGCTTTGGTTTGACTTATTTTTGAAAATTTGAAATTAGCACAATATTTGTGTCTGAAGTTATTTCCAACAGAATTTGCTATGTTTTTGTTGGGTATTTTGGCATGCTAGTTTGGTATTTTTCTTTGGGTCTTGTCTAATATTTTTATGTTTTTCTTTACCTATTCTTTGCTGTTTTTTATGTTTCTTTTCTATTTTGTATGTATGTATATGTATGTAATAGCACTGAAGTTCAGCAACAACAAGCATCATCTGCTACTTCTTCAATGAAACCAAAAGGTCACTTCAAGTCAGCTTCATTGTCTCATGCCCCACCAAAACTTGATTTAGGGCTGGACCATGGACCAATGGAGCTGAGATTAAGGTAGCTTTGAAAAAGAAAACAAAAACCACTATAAAGCAACACTTTCTCTTTGATTAACTTAACTAATTTAATTAAATGCATTCACTGCCGTGCTTGATAATTTGCTTGTAAATAGGCATGACCTTTTCCCTTTTAAGTTTATTTTGGTGTTGGTGAAAATATATCATGAAATAATAGTGACATTTTTTAAGGTTAACATATTAGTATACTTGACTGCGATTAGGGGTTAAATTATCACTGAGGGTAATAGCTTTTGTTAGTTTATAGGTAAAACTCTAGTACAATTGATTTTTCATTGTTTCCATAAAATCTAGTAAACATGGTTTATTTAGAAGATGTAAATAATCAAACCTTAATTTTGTTTTATCAAATTTTATCAAGATAATGTTATATTATCTTTACATTTGCACATTTTAATGTTTTTATAGTACAGTTTTGTTGGAGTTGATGTTGAGATTCTTTGGTGACAGACTTTAACTCTATGCTTATCTGGTTAAATTTTAATGTACCGTTTGAATTTACCGGTTTGGTGATTTGATCTCCCAAGGGTTGAGAATTCTGGTTTTGGAATGTCGGAATTGGTTATTTGAAATCATATTTTATTTTTTGTTGTTGTAGCATAACTAAACAAACGGCTGCCGTATCTCCACTCAACGTGGTAAGCCGACCATTTCCGAGAGGTGCAATCAATCGCAGTACATTTCATAGTGGTCAGACGCGAGAACGAAGACATCAACCATTTAATGGTCCTGGAGCTGCTCCTTTGCATACGCAAGATACAAGCGCGATGTCAGCTGCCCGACAGTCTTTCTTCAGTAAAATCTCTTCCAAATTTAGCAAACGGTAAGTTTTTAAAAATATCTATTTATAACTGTAAAGATTGAGAATCAAATTGGAAAATTTCAGGTTTGCTGTTTTAAATTTCAAACGTAAATGAGCAAACTAAATTTGTAAAAGAAAAGAACCTCCAAAAAAATTGTTTATTAAGTAGGGAATTAATAGTTGAATATAGTTAAGTTTTAACTAGCGCTGTATGATCAACTTTTTGTTTTAGTTATTAACAACTTATGACTTAAAACTAGTTAAATTTTTTGTATAAGTTTTTTTTTAAAAAAAAAATATTTATAGTAAAAGTCTTAACTATATTTTATTTTCTTTTTAAATTAGTTTTTTATTATTTTTTTTGTGTTATTTTTTATTTGATAGAACTGCATGCCTAACTGAGACTAATGGTGCTACTTCCCCAGCCAATGGACAGTACAGCAAATTCTAACTAATTCTAAATTATTTATTTAAATGTAACAATTTCGATCTTTTTCTCTTTCTGTGATCTTTGATTTATGGTCGGGGGAAGTACAAGATTATTTAAATAATTTTTAAGATGTAGTTTTGGGAACTAATTATTATTGAATAATAAACTATTGAGGTGCCTGTTAAAATCGTTGTATACGATATAAGGAACTCCGATGAGAGTTTGTGGTATCAGGATTTTGGTCAGACATTTTCGAAACTAAACCGGCAGATTTTATGCAAACACTTCACATTGCGTGAAATATTGCAAATTGTAGCTATTTCAAGTGCGAATTAAAACAAATCTTATTACACATCAAATTTAGTAACTAAATCAACCAAATTGAACTTTGTTTCTATCATATTAACTTGCCCAAAATGAAGGAAACACCATTATTCTTAAACTAACACATTAGTAACTTTTTTTAAATTGACTTGTTGGCTCAGGGACACATACTGTGTTGATGTTCTGGCTTTATAACTTAATGGAAAATAACACATTAACAGTACAGTACTTAATGTTGTAAAGCAGTGACATTATTGTCTCAGAAGCTGTTCTAAGGTAAAATGGAGGAGGAATTTCTATGATATTTTGTTGTTGTTGTTAAATGGTGGAAGAGAGAGTATAAAAGTTTGTGATGCAATGTTTTATGTTTTTGTTTGTTTCTGTTTCTATTTTGTTTCATAGTTCGGTGAATGATGAGCATGTGAAGCCTCGTTCATTGCGATTTACATGGAGCATGAAAACAACATCTGCTCGAGATCCCAATGAGATTATGCAAGAAATTCGTAAAGTTTTGGATGCAAACAATTGCGATTATGAACAGCGGGAAAAGTTTTTGCTCCTGTGCGTCCATGGAGATCCAAACACTGACAGTTTGGTACAGTGGGAAATTGAAGTATGCAAATTACCGAGATTATCACTAAATGGGGTCAGATTTAAAAGAATTTCTGGAACTTCAATTGGATTTAAAAACATCGCTTCCAAAGTGGCTAACGAGCTGAAACTTTGAAGTGGAGAAACCAAGTTAACCGAAGAAAAAAAATTTTTTTTGATGATAAAACTACATTGAACAACTGGACATGAAACATAAGCCAGTAACATAGGAAACATTGTATAAAATGCATATTGTACAAACCTCAAGAAAACATTAGGAACATTGCAGATTAAATGCGAAAACATCATCTTGAAAACAACACTGCAATATTTAGGGGAAACAACGCGGATGTATAATGGAAACCATGCAACAAAAAAAAAACCTTTGGCATAGAAGACATTGTATAAACAATATTGTAAAAAAATGAATGGAAACATCATTAAAACACCTGAAATTTTTCGGCAAAAAAATTGTGTGACACTTAACAAATAGTTGCAACAACTTGAAAAACGCCGAAAACTTTACATTTAAACTTCTGGAAACATTTAACATCGCTAATTCCAGGTGAAAACTTTGTAAAACATTTTTTTTTTGGGTTTGTATTGTTTTTAATTCTGGGAAAACAAAACATTGTCTCTCCACATTGACAACAAAATATATTAAGCTCCTCCTCCTCCTTCATCAAAATATTTGGGTTTTTTTGTTTTCATTAAAATACCAAAGACACGGAAAAAAATTTATTGCATTTATTTATATAATTTTTTTGGTGTTTTAATGAAATTTCAGATTTTTTCCTCATTTTTTTATATAAAAGAATTGAAACACTAAATTAAGTTAAAACCATTGTTTCCCTCTCTACCCCCTTCGTAATAGAACCATGTGAAACGCTATGTATTTGTATGCAAAAAAAAAAAAAAAGGACATTGGTGCTTTTTATACTGTTAAGAGACGTAGAATGAAAACGGCAGCAACTCAAACCTTTCCTTTGTCTATAAAATAAATTTATAGGACGCGCGATTTCTTTTAATTGAGCCACTTAACATTCGTCCCATCATCTAACGCTCTAATTGACCGAAAGAAAATTTTTTTCTGTAGTGACGTTCTATAGTATCTTTAGATTATTATTGTTGCGACTTTATTGATTTGGTTAAATTAAAATTTATTGTTAAATACAGTAAACTAATAATAGTTTAAGCGAAAATGTTATGATGTCGCGTTAATGAAAATCGTACATTCCCATTGTCAGTGCTAAAATAAAATTCTCCCACCGTCCGTACCGATTTAGCACCACGTACAAATTCTATAAAAAAAATTGTCAATATACTAAATATTTTACAGTAATTTTGTGATGAATGAATGACACTTTGATTTTGTCTTTTATAATTATTATGTGTCATTAACATCAATGGATTTTTCATGGCTGTATTAAATACTTTTATTGATGATTGAAATGGAAGTTTTATGTCCCCTGTAATCAATTTTTTAATAACTTAATTCTAAGTTCTTACATTCTTAAGTTATTTCTGGTTCTTAAATTAGCAATTTCGTTATAGTTTGTACGTGGTGTTATAAATCTTATTATCTAATTAATTTTGAGATAGAGCGTCAGTCGGATGTTGATTGGCAGACGTCAAAAGTATAAATGAGCGCGCTGTTTTTATCTTATTAATATTAAAAGTTGAGTATGACACTTGTTGGCGTCATCCGATTTAGTTGACCAGCTCAATTTGACGTTTTTTGACGTCAATTTCTATTCGTTGTTTAATCTGTAAAAATGTTGGTATCTTTGTCGTTACTCAACACTAATCACATCAGCAGAAGACAACCCCCCTTATCCCCCAGGAATAGCTGCTGATTGATGATCGCTCTGCTGCTTTGTTTATATACAGTTAGAATTATTATGGAGACAAATTTTTGGACGGAAGTGAACAATGTGTGATATTTAAATGATGGATTATAAAAATAGAAGAGACAGTACTGTTATATTCAAGGAACTTTAAAACAAGACACGATATGGGATTTTGTTGTTTTTTTTTTTTGGAATGGATGGAATCATGCAAATGATGGATTTTTTTGTTGGAATTTCAATTGAAATGGAATAATATTGGATAAAGTGTAATTGTTGATCTTTTATTTTCGTTGCTTTAATTATTTGTTTTGAGGGGATGAATCCGATACGAATCGAATTTGAATGATGTATAAAATCGTGAACAATTGTGTATTTAGAAAAGCTTGTTAAAAACAAAACAAAAAAAAAAACATTTCAGCAACTAATGTTTCCAAATATTTTATTTCGTACTTTTAAATTCACGAATATCGCTATAGCGAGTTTCGGTAAGTTTAAATGAAACTCAAAATTTAATTAATGCGATTTTCATAGACTTGTCGAAAGAAAATTGCTTTGGGACAATCCCAAACCATCCTTTATCCATTATTAAAATGGAAACAGCATCTAGTCAGTGGATGCCAAAACTAAAACACCGTCAGAAACAAAGCTTATTGGTATACTTCAACCATTGAAAGTCGAAATTTGGTTAAAGTCACTATACGTCGGAATGTGAAATTCTGGGTCTTTTAAAAAGAAATGCATTTCCAATGTCATTCTAAATACAGTGAAATCCGTTTAACACCGAATTCTTTTAACACGAAGAAATACTTCAGTTCCGAATTCGTTTTAAACGGGTTTCACTGTCCATTGCTTCTTGTTAACCCTGATTTACACAATTGTTTGACCCAAAGTATAGTACACATACTTGTACAGTATATGTCGTGAGCAAATGTTTCTGGTCTTGATAATTAAAATTAATTTGCTATAATATCCTTGATATATATAGCTACAGTGCTTACTCAATAAAGTACATGAATTATTGATAATAATTAATAGGCGCAGAATTGTAAAATATAATGTAAAAATATCGGTCTAACGACACAATAATTTCGTATGTGTTGAAGTATTCAAGTTTGAATATTGCTGATGATTTTCACTATTCATCGAATTGAACACCAGCTGATTTTCTTGTGATCCTTTTACTGTTTGGATTGACCGCGCTCATGCCCACTTTGCTCCTTTTTGCTCTCACTGGTCCAATGGGCGTTTTGAATTTCATTGCTGGAGAAGGCAAATTAACACTTTGATGAGGCAAGTGCCTGCTGCTATCATTTGATTTACTTTCTAATTGAATTGTCTTCTGAACGAAGTGAAATAGCAGCGATTTAATTTCCTCGTCGGTCGATAAGCTCATACGCTGTAAAGTAATGCTTATTTCAGCTGAAGAAATAACAGCTGATGAACGTTCATTGCTAATTAAGGCAGAAATACTGGATGCATTTAAATTCACCTGGGTCTTCCCACTGCCTGTCCATACCTCAATTCCATTGGTTAATCCGTACTTAACGTTATCGTTGCTTAATTTTTTACAATAAAACAAATATTTAAGATGTTCTACTTCAATTACGACAAAATTATCACAAAATTGATCCAAAGAACACATTGTTAAAAGTTAAAAAGATAGAAACTGACGCTTTGGAAACCGTGTCAAATGTGGATACGCTCGCTGCTGTACTGCGAATAGACTTCGGTTTTTATAAAAAGACTAAAATCAGCATTGGCCGAGCTATTTTCACGTACGGAACGTTTATTTTTTTACATGTATGGGACTAATGAATGGACTATGCTCTAACAATTTAACGGATTTGAATGGGAATTTAATGTGGTTATCCCATTCCCAAGGACGTTCCTGCTGGAAGACATCTTGGTTTGGTGGATGTTGAGTTGAGTAACTTGAGCAGTTAATTGGTCAAAAATGCTTTCTAGAATCGCTTTGCGGCAAGGTAATTTTAATGTTATTATAATTAAGATTAACTTCATGTTATTGTGCAGTTATTTACGGTAGAATATATATAGTTAAAAAGGCATAAAAGTTAACCGGAATGAAAACTGGTTAATGCCTGCAACATTTATAATTTTAGCCATTTATTGCTCAAATTGATTAATTAATGGTCATTTTATTAAATATTAATTAGGAGTCAGCCTTGCTTCAATTCGAGTGGCTCCAACTGCTCAAACACGGTAACTATTACAGTTTTATATATTGTAAAATTTGCCAAGGTTATAAGGATAGTCAATGATCTCAACATGCATACCGAACACTATAATTATGATTATTAGGTGTTTTAAATGATTATTGGAATAGTTATACTGTACCATATTCTAGTGTTGTAATAAAAAGTTATTTTTTAAAATAATTATATATTGCCTTTTGAATTCTTCAGACAATTTTAATTATGTGGGCCGGTGTTTACTGCTTTAGTCAATTGATATTTAATCTAATTAGATTGCAAATAAATGCTTCACAATAATTAACTTTTTAAATATGTCGATGTCGTTTCATTTAAGTATTTGAGCAATAGTAATTTTGAAAACGCTGTTACTTGACTGTATTAATTATTGATCGCGTTTTTGCTGTTTATAGTGTTTGCCATCATGTAGCAGCCGACGAAGAACGAATTAAAGCACTGTCAAAAATTAAGGAGGGTCCAGAGAGAGATTTGGTGAATTTCCCTCGTCGTATGCGTCCTTTTTATCCTGGGAAAGTTCGCCTTGGTTTTATCCCGGAAGAATGGTTTCAATTCTTTTACAAGAAAACCGGTGTGACTGGCCCATATGTATTCGGTGGTGGTCTACTCACTTACCTGCTCTCCAAGGAATTGTGGGTTATTGAGCACGAATTTTACACTGGTATCTCGTTAACCATTTTTGTTACCGTCATGGCCAAGAAGGTCGGACCAACTCTGGCTGCATTTTTGGATAAGAGACTTGATGTATGCTACTTAAATCCATTAACTTTGAAAGCATACGAGTAATTTTGGCTTTATTTGTTGTAGGAAGAGGACGCAATGTTGAAGAGTTATCGTTCTGGAGCGATCAAGCAGTTAGAAAATGGCATTGAGTCAGAAAAGAAGAATCAGTGGAGAGTAGAAGGACAAAAATATTTATTTGATGCTAAAAGAGTAATGAAATTATGGTTTAAAAATAGCTTTTCCGTGATCTAAAATTGGTCGTTTATTTCAGGAAAACATCCAATTACAGTTGGAAGCCAATTATAGAAACCGATTGATGACCGTTTACACTGAAGTTAAAAAACGTCTAGTAAGTCTAAAACACTTTTGAAATGTTTATAAACTAATTAGTAGAAAAATATTAATCATACTAAAAAATGAATTAGTTTATTGGCCAATTTCTAAATTTGATGGTTTTTAATAGGATTACCAGCTTGAACTTCAAAACGCCAGTCGAAGAATTGAACAGAAACACATGGTAAATTGGATAGTTAACAACGTTTTAAAAAGCATTTCACCACAACAGGTAATTTGTTTTACTATGACTTAAAGTTCAAATATAATTAAATATTAAAATTTTGAATTTAAAGGAGAAAGAGTCTTTGCAGTTGTGTGTGGCCAATTTAAAAAGGCTGGCTGCACAACCACATTAAGGTCGATTTCGTAGCTGATTCAGCCGACATTATGGTTAATTTCACTATGTGATTCACCATCATAGTTAGTCTAGATTGTGAATACTTCTAATGATTAATAGATAATTAAAAAATATCAGTTAATTTGTTTGTGTTGATTGCACAGCCGTTTGACATCTGCGAGTTACGTTCCCGATCTTTATAAATATTGAAATTATTTTACTTTAAAATTTGAAACTACGGTATTAACTATCACGTTAAGTGTTATGCACTGTATCAAAGTTGACCAATTTGAGAAGTTGATGAGGAACACTACAGATATTCATTCTGGATACTCTGTGTAATACCCCATTTAATAGCAAAGAAAATGACGAAAGTCTTTGATAAAGTATGTCCACTCAACCGTCAGCTGACTGCTTTCTAAAAATGACTGGTAATGAAACTTCATTATTACATATAATTTTTATTTAATAACCTACTACGAAGTGACGATATCAATATCATAATTATCTTAAATAAAGTAGCTAAAATTGTTTAACAAACTTAGTCTGTAACTAACATCTTTGGTAATCGAAAATTGGTTTCTACTGTTATTATAAATTGAGAAATGATTTTTTCTACTGAAACTACTAAACCCTTTTCTTCAAGAATTTTCAAGAATATTTTACGATTACTTAAAGCTTGCATTACTAAAGTAATCAAATGATAATGTCAAAGACTCAAAAGTTCCACTTTTTATCACCTGAAATTTACTACAGTACTTTGAGGTTATTATTAAGATCGTGGACCTCAGGTTGTTCAACTATGTAGCCAGCTGATTGTATGGCAATCCATAATAACACGTGCGGTTTGTAGAAATGGCGTCAAATAGTGTATGTGAAAAAGTTTCCGAAACTGTTGAAATTTTTAATATTGCGGACGATAATGAATTAACGCCAGACATTTTTAAAAAGGTAAACTAATCATTGATGATATTCTGTTATTAATAAGTTGAAGTCCAATTATTTTATTTATCAACACAGCGAAAACCAGTTGTACTACGTGGGTTGAATATTGGGGAATGCGTTAACCAATGGACAGTCAATTATTTATCCGAAAAATTGGGGAAGATAAACGTTAAAGTCCATGTAACTACAAATCCACAAATGGATTTTATCAAGAAAAACTTTTCATATAAGTAAGTGTACCTGTAAATTGAAAATGTCAAAAATTGCATGTTAAAACTACGAGTAAAATGAAAACTGTTTGAATTTTACGTTTACTTTATTATAAAACAGTGCTTATAACGGGAAGTTTTTTTTTAAATTTTCAATAAGAGTTATTACGGGAGTTTAAATCAGCTTGTATGCAGTTTAATATAGTATCGTATTCTTTTAATTAGAACATTACCATTTGACGACTTTATACAAAGAGCATCTGAAGAAATCCATCAAAATTATTTCTACTCGCAAGTATAAATCATTTGAATCCATTTGTGATGATTTTAACTTAATTTCTTTTGTCAATATCAGGATGAGAAATATTATTTACGTTCATTGGGTGATGACCCACGTAAACAAGTGGCTAATATCGACACGCAGTTCAGCCAGATAAGTTCAGATGTAAGGATACCTAATGGTATATTCACGAAAGACCAGTTCTTCTCATCTGTTCTTCGTACTGGGTCTAATGGTACTCAATTATGGACACATTATGATGTAAGTATAATATAATATATATGATATAACTTTAATTTAGTTATTTTCAATTTGATGAAACATTTATTTAATTTAGATAATGGATAACGTACTAATGCAAATAATTGGTAAGAAACGTGTTGTCCTGTTCAGTCCATCAGATGCATTGAACTTGTATTTGAATGGCGACAAATCTGAAGTGATTGATATTGATAATCCGGATTTGAATAAGTTTCCCAAATTTAGTTGTGCTGTTAGATATGAAACTGTGCTACAGCCAGGGGATATTCTATTTATTCCAGGTAAATTGATATAGTTGTTCTAAATTGTTCTTAACACTTATAGTATTTTTATTTTGATAGCTTTATGGTTTCATAATACATTAGCATACGGATTTAGTGTTGGTGTTAATGTATTCTGGAAACACTTGGACAGTCAATATTATGATAACAAAGATGTTTATGGTAACAAAGATTTAGTTCCAGCGGCACAAGCAATTAGTTTTGCCGAAAAAGCTATTAAATTACTAGAAACATTACCAGTTGATTATAAAGATTTTTATGGAAGACGATTAATTTCGCAAATACAAAATAAAGTTTTAAATAATTTGTCTTAATTTTCTTTTAAGCGAATGAAAATGACTTTAACGAGCAAGTTAATTTTAATTATGACATTAAAAATGGAAATCGCATATAAAAGAGAAAGTAATTCAAAATACAGTATATTCTTGGATTTCTTTAATCATTTCATTGGGAACAACTCATTTTAAAATAAGATATTATTTAACGTTATAACGTATATTATTTAACGGTTACATAATAATTTTTAAAAAAAAATTTAGCTTGTATTAATTTTTATTACTTACGAATTTGAGCTGTTTATCACATACTCTAATAAAAAAAATAGGTTATGTAATTTATTCATCTTACAGCTTTAAAAATAGTAAAGCATATAAATAATTATCGAATATTAATAACGATTTATAGGAATTATTCTACATTTTTAAATTATAATAAATTAAATTTAAACCATTTTTTTTATGAATTTTGGTTTTAAAACCACTGTACAATACAGTTCAGTACTTGCGTAATATTTGGTTATGTTTCTCAACCCTAAACCTTGCAGGACCTACGAACGTGCGAAGAGACTTGCGTACAGCAAGGCGTGTTTCTATTTAATAGAGTAAACTGTGATCGAATTGTATTCACGAAGTAGAGACGAATGACGCTTACTACGAATAGTGTTCGCGGGCATAATGTTGGTTACCTTATAATAACTAGCATCAAAACGTATCACGTTTGTTGCCTGTTTGAATAAGAAATATTTTAGTTACGTTTGCCACAATTTTGATGATTTTTTAATTGTTTTTGGAATAACAAGTACTGTACAGTAATTATAGTGCTGTTGCAGCATTCTTTATGATTAATTCTTATGGTGTAATATTTAAGTATTTAATAAAACCGTAAAATTCAATCAAGATGTCACTCTACGATGGATTGGACGAGGAAGAAAAAGACAAAACTGAACAAGAAATTCGTATGTATTCTTGATTTAATTATTACACGGTAACAATTTATAAGTTCAAACTGCGTTTTATTACTGTTTAGCGGGATGGTCATCAAGTATAAAAATGTTACAATCACAGTTGCAGTTAAAAAACCGATTTCTTACACAGACCAAAATCTCGGTTTGTATATTACCGTTTGGCAGACTTAAATATATTGACAAGATCATAACTTATTTAATTAATTTGTAGAGGGAACCTCCACCAAAGAAAAGTTCTGCTGTAATGTTACCACCCGTTGTCGACTTGAAATCCAGAAGAGAAGCTGAAGATCACAAAACAGTTCCATTGCAGTCACAGCATAGACAACCAGTAAGATTTTTAATTGTATTTAAGAATGAAAGCACTTTTTGAAGTATTGTAACACAGAAATTCTCATCATAAATTCAACTCCAATAGTGAAGCTACATTTAGTTATGATTAACAATCATTTAAAAGCATTGCGAAATTATTTGAGACTTTTGAATGTACCCTTGTGTTTAACTATTAGGAAGCTCGGGTGCCTGTGGCATTGGTGTCCGAATCATACAATTCGATGGGTGACCCGTCAGTAGATGCAACTACTAGTGGCAGTAGTAGTAGCAGCGTAATTGATGAGTATGATCCGTTATATCCTAACGATTATGAGAAGATAATTAAAGAGCAAAGAGAGCGAAAAGAGAAGGAAAGAGATGAAGAAAGAAGGAGGGAATACGAAGAGAGACGACGGAGAAATAATGAACGGTATCACGAAAGAGATGAAAATGAACGAAATAAGGATCGAAGATCTAAAAGACCAACAGACGAAGAAGAATACGAAGACAAACCTAAACGTAATTAAACGATTTATCATTTATTTCGTAAGTTTAATTGATTGTGTTATATTGATACAAATTTAGGTGGTGTAGGTGCAGCCATTGCTCCTCCCTCTTCATTAATAGAAGGTGAAGTTCGTCAAACTTCGTCTCCGTCATCATTTAGTGGATCTAGTATTGGGTAAGATATTATTCAAGAACTTCAAAATATAATCATGGTTATATAATGAATGTTATTTGCTTTAAATAGTCGTGGAAGTAGTGTCGCAATGAAGATAATGGCCAAGTATGGTTTTAAAGAAGGCCAAGGTTTAGGCAAACAAGAGCAGGGAATGAGTCAAGCTTTGCAAGTTGAAAAAACTAGCAAAAGAGGGGGAAAAATCATACATGAAAGAGATGTTCCCAAACGTATATATATTTTTAAAAGTTTTCTTCAACACTATTTGGAAATAATTTTGAATTGATTTGTAGCAGTCGAACCTCAGTTTGTAGTTCCAGCTCCAATGTTTGACAATTTAGCAGCTCCAACATCACCAACTGCTTCAGATTCTATAACTGAAGCTCTGAAAAATCCTTCAAAGGTGGTTCTATTAAGAGTAAGTAGCGTTTTTTTCTGTAATCTTTATTTTTTGAAAATAATACAGTATATCAAATGTGACTGAGAATATAATATTTTTTATAGAATATGGTTGGTCCTGGTGAAGTGGATGACGATCTAGAACCAGAAGTGAAAGATGAATGTGGGAAATACGGAGATGTTGCCAAATGCGTTATATTTGAGGTATGTATAATTTACACTACTAGGTACAACTATGTATGTTTATAATTATCTGAATATTAGAAACATTTTCTTTTGTCAAATACTTTTATTTTGCAACCTCCCCGAATGAATTTTTACTCCAAGTTTAATAAGCAATAATATAATGCTCTAATTTATTATTTTGGATATTAATGGTTGTTTATGATTTTAAAAGATCCCAAATACCGTCGATGACGAAGCAATCCGTATATTTGTGGAATTCAAAAGAGTTGAATCTGCTATTAAAGGTGAATTACAACAAAAACTCGTGTTATACCATTGTCACAACTAATCTGAGTTAAACTTAAACAGCTGTAGTCGATTTAAATGGAAGATATTTTGGCGGTAGAATAGTTAAAGCTGGATTCTACAACTTGGACAAATTTCGTAGGCTGGATTTGGGAGACTAAAATCCATTAAGTCATTTATACAATAACTAATTAAATATTTCTTTTGAAATATATGGACATTTGGTAAATTCTATTTCACAATATTTATCATAAAAGTGGTGTAAAACTGATTCGAACACAGGAGCTGGTGTTTGAATGAGTAGTGTTTCAATAGATTTCAACTTGGTTTTCAACCATAGAATTGATTTTAGGTATATTTTCAAGATTTAAATCTTTATTTGTCATACAAACAATGAAGATGAGTTGTTAGTTAGAATTTGAGGTTATTTGTTTAGCAACTTGGACCCTAAGCTACAGTACAAGACTGCTTTTTAAGTTAGAACTATTTATGCATTGCCAAATCTAGCACTTTTGTTATTAAGTGGATATTTAGACGCTGGAGCTGCCTTGATGTAGTCAACCAACTGTGGATGAGCCTATTTAAAATATTAAAAAGTTGACTAAAATTTCATTAAAAATATTGATAAGTTACCCTACTTCAAATTGTTGGAAGAACTTCTTCAAGTTGTTGTAACTATCGAGGATAGTAGGTTCAAACTGTTGTTGATGGTACAAATATTCATAGGCAAGAAAATCAACATAAGTCAACTAATAACGAATTAGAAAAAAGTTTATAAAGTAAATTAAACAATTCAAAATTTCCTTTTTTACGTTTTCTCCAGCAAAATAGTTTCTTTCTCCCAAGAAAGCACTTAAACTTTTAATTGCATCAGGAAGAAATTTCACGTAATTGGCTCGAAGCTCATCCTAAATTATTATAAAAAAATCAATTCAATTTGACATGTTAATGGTTATTGATGAATATATTTTTTTACGAATTTATCTCCACTGTAGCACATTGAAGTAAATGCTTTACGTAAATCAGCCAATTGAGCTTCAAGTAATTCAGCTCGGACGCGTTCATCTTCATTAACCCCAGCTTTCATTAAACAGTAAATAATAAGTCTTTGTACTCTTTAAGATTCACTTTATCATTTGATTACCCAAATTATACTTTCTAGCCAAATAGCGAATGATAGTCGAACTTTGAGTTAAACGATGTTTATCATCAATATAGTAGGGGAGCTAAAATTAATTATAATTAGTCTTATATTGCAATTTTTCGTTAATAGAAAGTCTCAGTTACATTAGGAAATTCAAGATTTAAAGTGTATTTCTCATTGAACCATCCTGATTTATCATAGTCAGGAGCTGGGCCAGATTCGTATACTTTATCTTCGAAATCTTCTCCAGCATATGTCAGCAATAGACGAATGGGATGAGCTAACTATATTAAATAAAAAATTTTTTGTATATATTTATTAAATATACTGTAGGCAACACTCCAGTTATTTATTGGAAAAAAAGTTAAAATTATTAATTAAGTTTCGTTTTTTTTCTATTTTAAGACTTTTTATTACAAGCTAAAACCAGTATAGAATTTACCTTTTACTGTAGATTAAACTACAAATTGCTAATAAATGTAAGTTGGCAAATTATTAATTTAAATAATTATCAAGGTATACAATCTACAATAACTATAACATAGAAGGTTAAATACTTTAGCATTATAAATTACAATAATTTATTAGCCTTGGTAGACGTTTTGAATACAAATTTTAAATTAATGAAAAAATACAGTATAATCACTCAACAAAAAATCAGGAAATTGGGAGCAGAATATTTTCATTAAGAACTTGTAATAGAATCTATACATTTTTTATTACTTAATTAGAAATTTTTTTTAAAGTTTTATTTTTAATTAAATTCAGTACGATAACACATATACGATTTAAGCATATAAATGAATAAGTATTATAAATATTGATAAATCTTACTCCTCTGATTTTCCAATAGGCTAATGTAGAAGGCATGATTTACAGTATGATGAATTATTTAGTTGCAAAAACAGACCAGCGGCAAGTTAACCTTGAGCACACTCAATAGTACACGGTACTAAGCAAACACAATTGTCAATAAAATTGAATTATGCAAAAGCATTCGCTTCCACTGAGATTTTGACTATAGTCCACGTCACTGCTTCGTGCACGTCTGATTCGATGGAGGGCAATGAATTTCAAATGGCATTGGAATTACCTTGTTCTCTATCGACTCTGATAAACACATAATTGTGGTACGGGCTGCATGTTTAATACAATAAATATTTGCCACTAGATTGCGTTGATTGTCAAGGAATTACAGTACCGGTATCTCTAGAACAGTGTTTGGCTTTATTAAATTTTTAATGTATATTTTGAAGGCAAATCAAAGCTCAGGAAATAAGAATTAATTGGCGTTGACAGAATGACCTTAGAGGGCAAGTGGGTGGTACCTTGTGGCAGTTAGCACTACCTTGACAGTTGCCAACAACAATTGCAATTAAATATAATTTCCTTATTAAGTTATTACTATACAAGAAACTTTCAATGTTTAAATTTATTGTCCGCCTTCTTTTTCTATGCATCAATTAAGAATTGTTTTAAGATGACATGGATATGGAATTTGATTCCCCAGACTTTTAATTAGTTTATTGTTCAAAGTAATTATGAAAGAGGCTGTCAATCGGCACCGTATGTTATTTTTTTCAATAATTGCAGATATTATAAAATTAACGGTTACAATATAATTGTAAAGTTCATAAATTTAATAACGTTGTCAAGGATAAGTTGCTAGGGCAATACATTGTAGAATGGTTAATCCAGCTTAGATATTAGTTTATAAGCTACAGTTAAGTTGCTACACCTCTTTACAACACTAATAGAGACGAAATAAAAATTTTAATCGAATACCGAATTATGAAATAAACAAAAGCTAGTCAATTTAGTCGAACATAATCAGTTTATTAGGAGCATCTATATCAAAGTTTATTATAATTGTTCCCATTAAATGCAATCATTTTTTTAAGAAGTTTGATCTTCTAAGCATATTCCTCACTACCAAAATTGGCCATTTTGTTATTCAACGCATATTTTGACGATGGGGCAGTTTTAATGTACTCTGCCACTCGTGGGAGAGCCTACATTATTAGTTAAATCATTTTAAACAATTCCTTATTTGCAATTATAAGTGCGTTACCTCAAATCGTTGCATGAACTGTTTCAAGTTATTGAAACCGTCAAGAACAGTAGGATCAAACTTCAGCTGTTGGTATAAAATCTCGTAAGCAAGAAAATCAACATAAGTCAACTGAAAAATAATTTGTAATCAATCATATGTTACAATTAGTAAAATAATCTATAAAATCTTAAAAATAACTACGTTTTCTCCAGCGAAAAAGTTTCTTTCTCCTAAGAATGCACTTAAAGATTTGATTGCTTCAGAAAGTATAGTAACGTACTTGGCTCTGTATTCATCCTACAGTTATGAAAATATCGACGATCTCAAAAATTAAAAAAAAATCAATGAACATATCAAATTGTTT
Organism: Helicorthomorpha holstii; assembly: GCA_013389785.1. NCBI lineage: Eukaryota > Metazoa > Arthropoda > Diplopoda > Polydesmida > Paradoxosomatidae > Helicorthomorpha > Helicorthomorpha holstii. The sequence continues at coordinate 15,742,015 of JAAFCF010006680.1, forward strand.
TACAAAGTTTGGCCCAGCATAAGCCATTGTGATATAAGCTCCTCGCAAATCGTAAAGTTGAGCTTCGAGCAATTCTGCCCGGACACGTTCATCCTCAGTAGCCCCAGCTAATTACAATAAAATTCTTAGAATAGTTTTCCAATTTAAAATAAGACATATTTAATTACAAACCTAAATTGTACTTTCGTCCAATATAGCGAAGAATTGTTGAGCTCTGAGTAAGTCGGTATTTCTCATCGATGTAATAAGGCAACTATGATTTTATTATCAATAATTAAATTGACATTTTGGTTATTTTCATTAATTAATAGCTTTTACGTTTGGAAAGTCCAAGTTTAGATTAAATTTTTCATTTAACCACACAGATTTATCATAATCAGGAGCTGGGCCCGTCTCGTACAGTTTATCTTCAAAGTCCTCTCCAACATAAGTCAACAAAAGACGAATTGGTTGAGCATACTAATAAAATTAATACAGTTTCAATTTATTTAGAGGCTATTTATGCAAGTTATTGATGCCAATCATATGCTGACAACTAAGCTTAATTGATTCACTTATCAAATTCACAATATGTCATGCCATTTTAATACTATTAAAGTACTTTCATGCCATTTCAATACTATTAAAGTACTTTCAAAGTCTCAAAGTTCAATCAAGTAAATTTTCGGACAAAATCAATTAGTCCAGCTCAAAATTGAAACACCTGTACTTACACCTCTGATTTTCCAATAGGCAAATGTTGAAGGCATTTTCTTTACAATGCTTAACTACTGTAAACGAATAATTGTAAAAATCTGCAACTGTTCCGTGACTGTAGACGAATCTAACAAAAATGCCACAACTTCACCAGCCGGCAACTTTATGATATGTAAAGTAGGCGGCAAATGTTACTGTTGATAAAGTTGTTGTTGACCTTGGAGTTATTTACTGCAATTTTTTTTAGTCGAAAGTTTAAACTGTGAATGTAATGGAAACAGTCGGATCTATTGGATACTGAGCAATGCTAGGCTGATGTCAGCTCTTGCTGATTTGTAAATAGCTAACTCAATGAAGACATTGTACAGTAGAGGGAAAATAAGCTGAGAGTTTAGTTGCTTAAACTGCTAATCACTTCAACGTTGCACAGTCTTCTATATTTTTGTAAAAATGGAAGATGCTAATCAAGATGTCAACAATTTTATGTTTGTGAAAATGTTTGATAAAATGTATTGGACAGACGAGATGGAAGAGATATTGATTAAATCAATTCGTGCACATCCTTGTATGTGGAATTCTAGCCATCCAGACTATAAAGATAGGTCATTAAGACGAGCTTGTTTGAATGAAGCTGTTCGTAAATTGGGATATAAATTTGATGGTAGTGTACGTTTTTTGTCTTCTATAGTAAATCAATAATTATTATTTTACTGTCATTCCTTGATAATATTTGTATAGCTTTCCCGTATTAAAATCGATACAGGGGTATTACGGTAATAGAACTTGTTCAAGTTCTCTAAAAACAGCACAAAACAACATTGTTACATCACGGTACTGTTGCTGCTGCCTGAAATTACGGAGCAAGATTTAAAATAACAGCATTTATTTTGCTTACCAATCTATTTGCTATACTTTACTTTGTAATATCACAATGATAAATAGTGATTGCTAACAATAACATTTATTTGATTTGTTTAGATAATAGTATTAAGAAGAAATGGAAGATTATAAGAGATTATTATATTAAAGAAACTAAGAAAATGGAGAATTCTAGAGGCGATCAAGAATTCGCTTACAAATCAAAATGGATTCACATGGATAAATTAACATTTTTAAAAAAGCCAGGTTGCAGTTCCGAAAGTCGTGAGGCTATTCATATAGAATTCCAAGAATCAGTTTCAGATCATGAGATTAAAACTGAACCAGAACTATTATACCAGGTACAGTACCAAATTTACCAAGTGGAGTATGAAATTGTATCCAATACGTTTAGGTACTGAATTTTTTTGGACTACACAATTATGAAACACAATTTACTTCGACTTTACAATTTTTAAATGGAACTTTTAAAACTTTTCTAACACCTATGTGCTGTAGAGAAGCTTCATGATGGCGCAGAATCCTTCGACAAAATCAAATTCTTAATTTATTTCTTCTAAAAACAAAACCCATATAAATTATTGAAAGAGTATGTTTCTCGATGTGATTATCAATTTGTGTTTTCGACTTTTCCTTCATCGCATCATCTCTTTCATTTAAAAAAAAAAAGTTATAGTTTACATCAAAATCACCATAATAATGAGGCATTTTTATTCAATATAGAACGAGAATGACAGTCTATTGGATGCTGAATATTCAACGTCAATGCATGACAATGATCTTGCATCTAACCAACAATTGCCAATTATAACCAGTACCTGTAGCATACCAGCAAATCGTTGTGGTTCATTCTTGGAAGATGGATGCTCTCCTTCCTCCAAGGGTTCAATACAGCCAAGTGACAACCGTGGGGTTTCTCCCCCACGTATTGAAGCGTCAACTAATACTTCATTTGGATTGAAACGAACTTCAGAGATGAATGAAAGTGATGATGAAGATGGACTGTTTTGTAAATATGTTTCAAAACGAATGAGAAAGTTAAATGATGAGCAGAAAGATGAGTTAAAATGGATGATCACAAATTTCTTTTACGATGTAACGAAATTTCGATCTTAGTTGTTATTTATTTATTATTATTTTTTATACTATTAAAATGGTACATTAAGCTGCATTATATTAATTTATTTCGAGAAGCTCAACCGTATAGGGCGTGGGTACCAAGACTTTTTTAATGATTTCCTTTAGTCAGACCGATTTTAATGACTGGCAGACGTTTATAATGAAGTCTATTAAGGTCAACCATAACTGTCTGACGTAATGCTTATGCTGAGAAGAACATACAGAGAGGTCAGAGATTTTGTTGTGTTTTGTTTTAGTTGGGGTCAGAGGTTGATTGTTTAGTTATGTAGCCGTTCTGCGTGTGAAAATGGATAAAATAAGTTTAATGTTACATTAAATTATAACCGATGTGGATGTTATCGCGTGTAATATGTGAAATCGTGCAATTAATTAGTGAGAATATAAAGAAAAGTGCAATCAAGAGTTCGAAAACCGATGAATTTTGATTGGGCATTCCAGGCATCTACTATTTGCAGCTAAAGGTAACTTGTAGTTCATTACAAATTATATAATGCTAAGAAATTGAAAGTGAGTTAACTTTGAAGTTATGAATTAATACACTATGTCTTGACGTTAATCGAAATGTTTGATGTAACTATCATAATTATTAATCTCTTGTTCAGAATTCTTCGCGTTTGTCAGACAGTTTTAACTAAGTATCGGTATATAAATGATTTTACTTTAAACCAGCTAAAAGCTAATTCTTTTAAAATCCGGTGAATATTTATGTTATAAAGAATTAAAAGATAAACATTGATTACTGATAGGATGATATTAAAGCGACATTACACACTAAAACATCGATATATTTATACTAATATCGAGTACGAACTGATTTTTAATGTACGGAAATCGATGTATATCGATAAATCGAAATACAAATTAAATGAAATTCCAATATCAGCATAACGCGATGAAGCACTTACTAAAATAAATGTAAATGGAGCTAAAACGGCTGCCATTATGGAAAAAGTCTCCGCCTTCTGGGTTAAAGTATACGAGGCGAAGTTTAGTAGTTTGTGATTGGTTGAAATATATGCACATGTTATTATTTTAATGAAATTGGGCGGTGCTTAATTTGAAATTGGCGCTTAATTTGTATACGGTGGATCTGAAATACAGTACACTCATTAATTAAAATTGACTTTTTTATATCGCTGAGTTGGTGATCGGTTTAATCGGTTAGCATGGTTGTGCTCGGATGTAGTGATGATGTGTGAAGGCGGGACATAAACTATTATACATAAAAAACAAAGGATTAAAAATAATAATCAAAAGAAAAAAGGTTCTAAGGCGGTCTTTTTTCAACTAATCAGCAAACTTATTAAGGTAATAAAAGTGTATTAAATTTAATACAATTTTGACAAACTTAACTACTTTGTATCTAATTTCTATACTTAAATGGTTATGTACTTATTTTAGCATACTTAAATTTTAGTTTAAGAAGTTATTTTATATTTAGCATGTTTTAATTTTTGTAAGATAAATTTAATGGTAAAGCCAAAAAGGAAGTTTTAAGTCTAGTTTTTGTGAACTTTGGCTCACTATGTAAAGATCAAAAAATGGCTCTTGACTAAGGGAGAAACAGGATATGACCAATCGATGAAATTTACAATTTTTTTTTCCCAAATAACGTTAATTTATTGGATTGTAGTATAGAATACTGTTAAGTTTTGTGAAATAATAAGCTTGATTTGTGTTTATGGGAAAATGGCGGTGTTATCAATAAATTTGATCTGACCTTTATCCCTAAGTCCTGATTTTGACATTGTGTGACCGGAAATATAGCTCTGATGTTAAGAAGTTAATGATCTCAAAGTTTAAATTTCAATTTTATAAAATTTTAATCAGACCATACTCTCCACTAATATTAATTATTTTTTAAATTGATTTATTAAATTAATAATTTGATGGATAGTGATTTAACTGGAACATCAGCGGCTATACTTATAACTAAAATCTCTGAACTACTCTTAACAATTTTGTCACAAGTTTAATTAATAAAACTGTGTTGTTAAAATTGAAGAAGTGCTATACAAGTTTTAACTGCACACTGTAATATCGAAATGTTCAAATGTAAAAGGTGATGGACGATGTTTTCATACATTATACAGAGTGGTTTGAAAGTTTCTAGCATTTTCTTTTTGTGTTACGACGAATTTGGTTAACAGAAATTTCACCACCAAATTGAATTTGAATTAAAAATATTCCAACTACTCAATTCGTATTTATAAGATAACCTAATACAAATACAGCATTTTAGAATTTAATTACACCCTTAAAGCTCAAAGAATCTTGGCAATGTTTTAGCTTTTGGTGTAATCTCAGGACACCGACCTATTCGAAGTTCAATACATAGGGGTATGTAAGAGATGCCATCGCATAGGGACAGAAAGCCTTACTCCTTAAATGTTTTCCAAGATCAAATTTTATTCAATTTTTAAAATCTATTGTAAAAGTGAAAGTTTTTTATAACCCTGTTCAGTTAATTATTTTCACATACAGCTTATAAGTCTGTTTTAAATTTTACCACTAAAGCCTATTATACAGTAGCAGTTAATATTTTCTTAATAGTTTTAAAATAAGCATAATTATAACAGAATTATGATTTGGTTAAGCACACGAGATACCACAGAATGTTTATTTTTTCATAGCACCAGAATTGGTGTAGGCAAAATAAAAGCAAAAATTTTTTTTTTACAATTGTGGAAATTAAAAAGTAATCAAAGGGGCCTGGGTGTCGCTCTAGCAGGAGTCCAGGAGACAAAGTCTCTGATAGGAGATATGGTTTGCAGTATACAGTACAGTATATCTGGTTAATATTAATATTTTTTAATATTTATATTTTTAATTTACGCCGATAATTTCTATGTTCTGTCTACTCGTAGTTAAAATTGTTGGTGTACTGTGGTACAGTATTAACTGCGTGTTAATTCTGTACAACTTGTGTGCAATAGTTTAGTATTAAATTGTTTTAATATCTAATACTTTTGTAGAAACATTGCAACAGCACCACTAGTCAACTTCGTCAAATAATTAAAAAATATAAAATTCATTGCACCAGTTACAGTAATTATATAATTAAAAAAAAATGGTTTTGTTTGATAATTAGTTGAAAGTTAAGATTGTTAGCAGATGAGCGACATTCTAAATAAGTTTGATAACTAATGATTAGTTAACTTAAAGCTGTATTTTAGTTCTAGTTCTAGTCTTAATCCTTCCATGAGTGATTAATGGTTGTGCCACTGTTAAATAGCTGTCATGTAAAAGCAAAGACTAAGCATCAAGTGGCCCATTTTACTTTTAGATTCAGTCGAAATGAGTTCATTATGTTATTCAACATCGATTGTAATCATAGTACGCATGCGTGGTTACTACCGTTATTTTATTTTTAATGCAGTAGTTGAAATGCTTTTTTTCATTTCCTTGTTAACCAATTTAAACGTATAAGAAATGATAAACTTTAATGATAAAGTAATTTGAAATATACTGATTTAATGTTGTCATTTTGTAGTTGTGGAAGTTTTAAAGGACTATTCAGTGTACTTTTTAGTACTGTATGTCGATAATTTTAAAAGTTCAATGAGGTGGGGGCGGGCGAGGCACCATGTATTTAATATTTAATTAAAAGCAATTAGCTTGAACTTTAAAATCGAATTACAGGGTGATTACTTTAACTAAATTTTCTTTTTTTAAAAAAAATTAAATTTGGCGGATTTTTTATTATGTTATTGTTATGACGTTATTTAGTTGGTGAAAATGTGACGCCAACATATGGGGCAAATTTTAACCTCTTTTTGTCATTTAAATCGAGTTTAAACGTGATTTACCCACCCACTCAAATTTTTTTTTGTTATTTTGGACATGTAATTTGGCCTTGACAGAAATGTCAAAATAACAAAATGGTGCCCAATGGAAAATGATATAATTACAGTAGAAATGCATTGAATTATTTGGGCCCCATAATGTTGATAAACACGAGAAAATTTTGTTGAAAAACAATGTTTTTTTTTATGTTTTGCCCTTGACAGAGACATTATGAGCCAATGTAATCAACAGCTGTTGATGACAATAACTTTCTATCTGACAATGATCAATTACACGAACACTCGTCGTTTTCAGTCATCACTTACACCACAATTGCATAAAAAAGTGGAAAAAGTATAAGATTTTGGCGCCAGCCAGGCCTTCAAAATGGCGCCAACATATTTTTCCCGCCTTATTTACTTTCTTGTTCCCCACCTGTGCAGTGCAATTGGACAAAATAGATATCTTAGTTGGACTTTTTTGGGTAAATAGGGCGGAGTTATATTTGAAGACGAATATATTCTGTATATAAACACATGGCCGACATTAGGGACTTTAGTTAAAGCTTTAAAATAAACAAGATACAAACATCGCCATCTGCACTGCACAGGGGTTAACTATTTGTTTGTTAATTTGCATTTCGTGTACATTGAAAGGATTTGTACTAATTTCTGGTAATCTTTTTCAGATTCTTAACCAAACGAAGTGCCAAAGTATCTCTAAAAGTTTGGTCCTGAATCAACAAAATGAAAATCTCAACATTTTACCATCTCATTTTTTACATATTTTGTTTTTCATTTCTGCAAGGCAAGTATTTTTCGTTCAGCATTTATTTTTAAGTTTTTAAATTATAAATTTGATTAAATGACGTGCTAAATGCCAGTTAAGAATGTTAAATAGATGCGCCTTGTATATCATCTTGAAGAACTGAGTAATCGATTGTATACAGGGTGCAGCTGTAGTCTATTTACATTTTTAATGATAATTCTAAATTAATGTTGTAATGTTATTCTAGTTTTGCCATACTTATTTTTTTATTATTTTTTTTAGATTTAGTTTGGTCTCAAAGACGTTATGATGATGCCAACCCATTTCAAGGTTAGTTGTTTCATTTCTTTGTTTAAAATATTGAATCAAATTTTGAAACATGCCTAAACTTTTATGTAACATCTCTTTTTCAACATCTTTTTTCTTCTTCAAATGTATTTTGGGATTTTTGGCAGCAAAATGCTGAGCTTCCTGTGAATTTTTCAATGTGGGCCATGAAATTTATTTTTAAACTTATTTTTTGAGGTTACTGCAGCTTTCAAAGTTTGTGTACAGTCAAATGTCATTGCCAAATTGATTGCTTTAATTTTGATTTGGAAAGTTTTTGTTATACGAAACTATGACAATCTTGTTGGGAAAATTGGTTCGATTCTAACCATAATAAAATCTTAATAACAATACAATGCAGTATCATGCAATAATACTTGATTGTATGCAGTTTATTGAATTGGGCTAGGACATGTCGTTTTAATTTTGTATGATTTATCATAACTACGAAGTTTTTTTTAAGAATTTTGTATCTGGTTCATCGAAATTCAGAAGTTAATATCCGATTCTGTTTAACACTTGATAAATAAGATGTCACTAATACAAATGACGTCTTGAAAGAGTCGTTGAGTTTTATGTCAAATTGTATGCGTAGGAGTTCGATATTACAACAGTAGAGTAGCTTCCACATTTACCAGAAGATATCCGCATGGCAGCAACGCTACTGAACGACCTTCTCTCCAGGAACGATTGCAGGCTTACTACTTCAGGTCAACTCCAGCTCCAGTGACCACAACAACCGAAACTCCGATTTCTGATGAAAACGAGGATTTATGGTGGGCAAGTTCGTCTACGGACACGAGCACAAGGCCATCAGTTACAAGGGCCACTACAAGGCCGTCTGCATCCCCAGCCGCCATTACCACTGAAAAACCCAGACGAAGACAATGGAAGAAACCTGAAAGAGAGAGTTTAGCTGACTGGAGGAACCGATTTTATGGTACGTGGGCTGGAACATCACCAACAACAAAAAGGCCAACAGCGACACCAACAACTGGAACTACAATCGAAGAAGGTTCTTATTATGACAGAGCCAGTACCAGTGGTGCTCCAGCAAAAATCGTCCAAATGACAACTACTCCTGTTTTTAACTGGGACAGTACAACTGAAAAGCCTATTGAACATCGTCATCGCCATAGTAAACATAGGCAGCCAAATCCGACGCAAAATCAAAATCAGGAGTTGGAATCGAGAACCACCGTAGTCACCAGCACTGAAAAGCCTGGCTACGCATCGACATGGATGCCCTATGGCAAATATGTACGCCCATCGACGGTCGATCCACAAAAGACGAAGGGAAGCGTTTGGTATCATAACAGACAGGAGAAAGAGCCAATAACACATCGAAGAACCGGCAATCAAAAAACCAGTGAAAGTGTAACTTTTGTAGCTGGTAGTTACTTCCCATATGCCAGTCGCCTTCGCAAACGACCTCTGACAGGCTTTTTTCAGTCTCCAAATGACAAGGAAGACACTCCAGAGCCATATCCAACCACGACTACCACCGTTAAACCGGAAATAATTCATTATCCAACAACTACTCGTACTATAAGAATTAAATATATTCCAGGTTACTCTTCATCATCATCTACTGGTGGACGAAGCTATGATTACAATTATAACCGACGAGATACAGATGATTATAATTACGATGTTGATGGTGCTGCTAATTACGACGACAATGTTCATCCTTTTGCCTATTCTGGTAAATAATAAAACCCAGAAGGCAACTCAAAATATTTTTAAAAATTGTTTTTATAATATTGTTTATTAGATTTTTTATGTTGTATTTTAGTTCATACCAAATAAAGTTTTAAACAATTATTATTTTAATTTTGAAGTGAGTGAAACACTTTGATTTTGCATAATATATCGGCATAGTAATTGGTGGGATGATTTGTGTTCAAAAGCATAACAAATTGAAACTATTTCATTTCAAAAAATCATTCTTATAATAGTATTGTTAATGAAATTGCATTAGTTTGGATTTTAAGTTTAGTTTGATAATTGTTTATAAACGTGTATAATTGATAACGACTTTCAGTAAAATAATTGCAGTATTGTTTCGCTATAGTATCTTTGTTGTTGAAGAAGCATAATTGACTTTTGTAAGCACTGAAAATTTTGTATTCAATGCCTATCATTTAATAGTTAGTAAGAGTTTATGAATAGGGACTTAATAATTACTAAATTGAATGCTCAGCTATTTGTAATAATTTTACAATCACTTGGCTGCATGTCAAGGGACAATGCGTCTATTAAATTAGAATAAAATACAATAAACTGATAATAAAACTTAATCAACTGTGGAAACATTGATAGAATTCTTTCAAAACTGAGAATAAGATTAGTTAATTAAAATGGAATTGCAAGATATCTTATGGGCTTTCACTGTGATTCATTATATTTTATTTTAAAAAGCTAGTTACTTTTTATTTAAACATCTGCCGTGAAAATTCAATTGTTATAACATTCTCATTATTTATAGCTTTCCGAGTTGACATTGTAAACTGTATCAATAATAATTTGGGATTACGATTTCATGAATGTTTCAAAACCATTCTTAAACAGTTTCAATAGGACACTATTTAATAGGTAATTTGTTATTTGCGATTGATACGTCATTTTTAGTTGTTTAAAACTTTTTCTATTTTTAACATTAAATACACTTTTAATATATTAGTTGTTACTGTAAAAAGTTTGAATAAAATTATACTGACAAACACAGCTTAATAGCTATTGCATCATTAGATTGTTTTCAATGCTATGTAGACCAGTTTGTGGACTATTATCGTGTTTACTCACTTCATTAATTTTTTTTGTATAAATTAAGTTTTTGTTACAATTTTTTAAGTTTGTTTTATGGTTTGTTGGTTTATTCATTTTGATTAATTAAAATAGTTAACAAATAGAGTATGTAATTTAATTTCGTTATACCGTTAATGTTAATGGTTGTCCTAGTTTGTTGCTTTTTCTCCTTTTTTTCATATTTTTTTCTTTCATTTATTACTTCATTTTCTTTTCTTGATAATTGTTTGGCATGTTAAAAGGTTTTTTTTGTTGATCGAATTTTAAATTTATTCAGTAAACAGCTGTTTAAAATATCCAATTAAAAAGTCTCAAGTAAATATAATGAGTTCGGTTAAGAACATTACGTAAGTGAAAATATCACTATGTCAACCAATTTAACGTACATTTATCTCGCAAAGAAATCTGTTTTTTGTAACAACTAATTGCCTAATATAAATAATTGACGAAATCGTGGCAAACAGCTAAATTTAGTGCTTAATTTCATAACATAACAAGCGACTTTAATTTGAGATTTTTTAATTATTACAATTAACTTTAAAAAAAAATTCTAATAATAAATTAATCTATTTAGGTTCTGGAACCTGTGAACAGGGCAGTTGCTATCCTGCGACTGGAAATCTATTAGTTGGTCGTGAAGGCAATTTAACCTCCACTTCCACATGTGGCTTACAAAAACCTGAAAGATTTTGTATCGTCAGCCATTTGCAAGATAGGAAGAAATGTTTTACATGCGATTCGAGACCAACTGGTAGAAAGCACAGCCATCGCATTGAAAACATTGTTTCAAAACCAGGAAGAAGGTTTTGGCGTCATTTACAAAAAACAATTTGAGAACGATTTAATAATTAATTTTCTTAATTAGGAAGGATTACTGGTGGCAAAGTGAAAACGGAGTGGAAAATGTAAGCATCCAGTTAGATCTGGAAGCTGAATTCCATTTCACTCATTTAATTATGACTTTTAAAACCTTCCGACCAGCTGCCATTCTGATTGAAAGATCATTTGACTTTGGCAGAACTTGGAAAGTAATATACCATTTACTTTGATTGGTGATATTAACATAAAATTAATCGTTGAAAACTGATTTTTAAACATTAGGTATATCGTTATTTTGCCTACGATTGTTCTGAGTCCTTCCCTGGAGTCTCAGTTGGTTCTCCAAAGCGAATCACCGATGTTGTGTGTGAATCTCGTTATTCATCTGTTGCTCCTTCAAGTGGGGGTGAAGTCATCTATCGTGTTCTTCAACCCAACATTCATATCTCTGACCCTTACACCGAGGAAGTCCAAAATCTGCTTAAAATGACGAATTTACGTGTTAATTTTACCAAATTACACACGTTAGGTGATGATTTAGTAGACAACAGAGACGAGATTAAGGAAAAATACTATTACGCCATTTATGACATGGTTGTTCGAGGGTCATGTTCATGCTATGGGCACGCTCAAAGATGTATTGCACTTCCAGGAGTTCCACCAAGACCGGATATGGTTCATGGAAGGTGCGAATGTACTCATAACACGACCGGTCTTAATTGTGAACAATGTCAAGACTTTTATAACGACTTACCATGGAGACCTGCATTTAGACAAAACTCAAACGCATGTAAAAGTAAGATCTTAATAAAAACGATCACAACAAATTATTGTCTTAAAATAAAAACTAATGCCTTATGATTTAATTTCAGAATGTAATTGTAATGAACACGCAACCAAATGTCACTTTGATCCAGCGGTTTATGAAGCTACCGGCAGAATTAGTGGCGGTGTTTGTGATGATTGTGAACACAACACAATGGGAAGAAATTGTGAACAGTGTCGACCATTCTTTTACCAAGAACCAGGGCGAAGACTTGACGATCCAGACATCTGCAGACGTAAATCTTACCATGACGCTAAAACATTTGTAGAATTCTAATTTAATGTATTTTTTGTAGAATGTGATTGTGACCCTCAGGGTTCATTGGATGACGGTATTTGCGATTCGGTTACTGATCCTAAAAATAGCCTTGTTGCTGGAAAATGTCACTGTAAACTGAATGTCGATGGCGATCGTTGTGACCGGTGTAAAAATGGCTTCTGGAATTTCCAGAAAGACAATGCAGATGGATGTGATTGTAAGTACTGTTAATTTTGATTATCATTATTAAAAGTGTTACTAAAATATGTTCATTTAGCTTGCTCCTGTGATATTAAGGGTACAGTAGCAAACATAGGTTGCAACCAATACACAGGCGAATGTACTTGTAAACGTTACGTTATTGGTCGTGACTGTAATCAGTGTATGGCTGAGCACTGGGGGTTAAGTGATGATAAAGATGGTTGCAAGCCATGTGATTGTGATCCTGGTGGAGCCAAAGACAACAACTGCGATGTGGTAACTGGTCAATGTCGATGCAGGCCTCATGTCACTGGAAGACGTTGCGACCAACCGGAACAGGGATATTTTTCTGTCTTAATTGATCATCTCACTTACGAAGCTGAACAGGCCCAGTCAAGTCCGGTATGTTAACGAACAGTTAAAGCGAGTTAAATTTTAAATTGTCATATCATTTATAGAGTTGCCAAGTTGTTGTCAAAGAGCCGTATGGTGATCGGGAGAACACTTGGACTGGTTTAGGTTTTCTTAAAGTTTATGAAGATTCTTACGTTGAATTCACGGTAGATAACATCAAGACTTCTTTGGATTATGACGTTGCTATTCGATATGAACCGCAGGTAAATTCTTTGAAAATTTAAGATAATAAAATTTTAAAATGTAAATATGTAATAATATCACTTTGCTTTGAATTGAAGTTGAGATTTTATTGAAATTGAAATTTTGTGCACTGTGGTAATCGTTTCTTTTGATTAGCTACCTGGGCGTTGGGAGGATGTCAAAGTTTACGTTGAGAGACCCGGTGGAGTTGATATTCGAGGTTCTTGTGGTCATGCTCATCCTGCGGATGATGTTCAACAAGTGCAATTACCATCAAGTGAGTTTTTACAGATGCCAAGAAGTATTTGAATGTAACTGATAATTTAAAATATTAAATTAGACGCTAGGCATGTGACATTGCCATCTCCAGTTTGCTTGGAAGCCGAAAAGACTTATAAATTTAGAATTGAATTTAGACAATATGAACCGCGTTTACCAACATCCACTGCTTCCCTGTTCATTGATTCTGTAAGTTCTAAAATGAAGTCACTTTTCATAATATTTATCTATCACATTTGTTTATATTTTAATTATGATTTACATGTAGATTGCGTTAATACCTCGTACCGATAGAATTCCTTTCTTCCAAGGAAACGATTCCTTAAGCATTTACAGAAGACAAGAGTACGAAAGGTTCCAGTGTGGAGAGGCATTTACTTCAGCCATTCGAGGACCCATTCCAGAAATTTGCAAACCTCATATATATCGAATTGGAATTTATACAATTGGAGGAGCCATCGGTAATTTTCTCGCGATTTTATCATTAATTACCGCTATTGTATTAACGATTTTGATTTACGCTTTACAAGAGTGTGCATGTGATTTGACCGGATCTGTCAGTTCAATTTGTAACCCATTGGGAGGGCAGTGTCAATGTAAACCAAATATTGTAGGACGAAAATGTGACAGATGTAGTCCGGCTACGTATGGATTTTCTCCAGCTGGTTGTACACGTAAGTTACGACATAAACGTTAAAATTCAAAAATATTCGAGTTTATATATACTGCATGTAGTTAATAAGCTTTCTAATAATTGTTTTTAATTTTTCTAAACAGCTTGTGATTGTAACAGTGTTGGAGCTTTAGATAATTTTTGTAACGCTACCACTGGCAAATGCAATTGTAGGCCAAACACGTATGGTCGGCAGTGTGATGAATGTCGTCCTGGATATTGGAGTTATCCCAATTGTCGACCTTGTGAATGTAATGGTCATGCAGACAGATGTGAACCAAGAACCGGATATTGTATTGATTGTAGAGATTATACTTCTGGTGCTCATTGTGATGCTTGCGAAAACGGATTCTATGGTGATCCTCGCAGTGGGTTTAATATTCCTTGTAGACCATGCCCTTGTCCTGGAGTTCCTGGAGAAGGACATAATTTTGGGGCCACTTGCTTATTAGATGCTAGAACACAAAATGTCATTTGCAACTGCCAGGAAGGCTACGCAAGTAATCTATAAAATAAAAATGTATTTAAGAACTATATTTAATTGCTAGTTTAAATTAGGTGATAGATGCGATCGATGTGCCAATAATTATTATGGAAATCCTGAGGTTCCTGGTGGTCAATGCCAGCCATGTCAATGTAATAACAACATCGATTTAACACGATTGGGCAATTGTGATGCCAAATCAGGAGAATGCAAGAATTGTTTATTTAATACTGAAGGATTTCATTGTGAAAAATGTAAACCAGGACATTGGGGAGACGCTATTAATCAAAACTGCATTGGTAATATTGCCAATTTATTTTTCTTTGTTGCTTAAATGACTCGTTAAAAATAATTAAAATTGTTTTGTTTTTTAATAGAATGTACTTGTGACATTCTGGGTACTGACATAAGCGTGAATAGTGGATATTGTGATCAACAAACGGGCCAGTGCCCATGTTTTCCCAACGTAATGGGCTTAAATTGTGATCGTTGTTTGCCAAATCATTGGAAATTGGCAAGTGGTATGGGTTGCGAAGCTTGTGCTTGTGATTCCTTCGGCTCCTATGCTGAACAGTGCAATGAAGTAAATTTTTAAACCTATTTGTAGATTACTTTTTTACTAATTTTTTTATCTTGTAAAGTTTGACGGTCAGTGCAACTGCAAACCTGGATTTGGTGGAAGGAAATGTGACCAGTGTCAGGCTAATTATTGGGGAAATCCAAAAGAAAAATGCCAGCGTAAGTTGCCAATATAAATAAAAGATTTTGTTTGGGAGACTGTTGAACAGCTAAATCGTGAATGACTTATGAATATTTATCTTAGCTTGCGAATGCGATCGTAGCGGATCCGAAACACTACAATGTAATCGTGAAAATGGAACTTGTGTGTGTCGAGTAGGAATTGGTGGTCCAAAATGCGACCGATGCGCTAGAGGGTACACCGGACAGGCTCCATATTGTTCACCTTGTGGAGAATGCTTTGACAATTGGGATTTAATTCTTCAAGACTTGAAAGGCATTGTATTTTTATTTCTGTTTTAAATGAAAGCTTTTTAAAGTATGAATTTCATTTATTTTGCCAGAGGAAGCATTGAGACTGATTGATTTAGCTAAACAAATTAAGCGAAGTGGCGTAACTGGTGTTTATACCGAACAGTTTGCTGACATGCAATCAAAACTGGATCAAGTTGAAGCTATTTTAGCACAGGCAAACGTTACAAACGCTGACATAGAAGAGCTGATGGCTGCGGTGGAGAAAGTTAGAAAAATATTGACAGATACAGAAGGAAAAGTTCATGATTTAGATGGAGAGATCGACAACACAACCCAAAGAATCTATGATGCTAATCAGCAGCTCAATAGCTTACAAAATCAAGCTAGAAGGCTTCAGGAAGATGCTAAAGACCTAGAAAACAACGCTACAGCTTTACAAGAAGGAAATGTCGAAGGTTAATACAGTTTTAAAGCGAAATTTCACAAGTCGATTCATCTAAAATACGTTTTAATTACAGGGGCTTTGAACATAACTCGCGATGCATGGCGTCGTTCTAAAGCTGCTCAAGGCAAAGTTAACGGAGCTGAAGAAACATTAAAGGAAAGCGAAAGAGAACGCAAACGCACTGAAGGATTAATTGATAGAGCTCAACAAGATTTTAATCGAACTTATGGAGAAAATGTTAAAGCTTTAGATGAAATTGCTGGTAAAATAAGCGACATGGAAAACGAAATACCACTTATAAATCAAGACGTAAGGTTTAATTCATTTTTACATGTATAACTGTAAGTTTAGATATGTTGTGTATGTTGTAGGTATGTGATGGTAAAGGAGATCCATGTGATTCTTTATGTGGTGGAGCTGGATGTGGTCAGTGCGGTGGTCTAAGTTGTGGTAACGGAGCTGTCACAAAAGCAGACAATGCCCTTCAACTGGCCAAAGATGCTGATGCAATTCTAAAACAGAAAGATCAACAAGCAGGAGAATTGTTAGCAAACATTTCTAAGGCTCGAACAGAAGCGGATAAAGCTAAAATTGAAGCACAAAAGGCTTTTGACAAAGCCTCAGCTGTTAACAATCGTTCTGGGGATTTAAAAGGCGATGTGGAAGGCCTGATGTCACAAATTAAAGAATTCTTGGAAGATGACAATGCTAAACCACATGAAATTCAAATGAGGGCGGATGAAGTAATTTCTCGAAAATGTTTTGACTCTGTTAACTTTGTCAACTACAAGAATAATGTTTTGTTATATGTCAGACTTTAGAAAAAGGAATCAAATTGCGTCCTGAAGAAATTACTGATTTAGCCAAGCAAATCAACGACACCATTGCCAGCTTGACTAACATTGATCAAATTTTAGCTGCAACTGCCGGTGACTTAGCCAGAGCTCAAGCTTTAAAGAAAGAGGCAGATGATGCCAAGTATGTACTTATTAATATTAAAAAGTTGATTTACCAGTAATTTTATTTTGATATTTTTAATAGGAAAGATGCCGAAGATGTTTTTAATACTGCAAAAAAAGTTGCAAAAGCTTTAGAAGATGCTAAAGATGCTCAAGACAAAGCTAAAGCTGCAATTGATAAAGCTAACGCCGATATTGATAATACTGAAGAAAATCTAGCCCAGGTAATTTAATAAAATTTGCTGATTTAATGTTGTCCGGTTTAAATATCTGGAATGTTTTCTAGATTGCCAGTGAAAGTGAAGGTGCGCAAGAGTTTGCTAACAAGTCTGCTGACGATTTAATTAAGCTTAGAGAAAAATTGGATGATTTGAAAAAGAAGTTTGTAGAAAATGAAAAAGATGTGCAAAGGGCTGGAAAAGCAGCCGATGACGCCGACAAATTGGCAAACGATGCTAAAAGGGTATACATTTTAAAACATCAAAAAATCAAACCAAAAACTCAGCTGTAGTTCAATATAAAAAAAAATTATTTTTTTAATATTAAAGTTGATTTTATATAACTTAGGCTGCCGACGATTTGGAGAATAAATATGGCCGTGTTAGTAAAGCTTTAGAAGAGAAAGCAAATGCAAATAAAAATGCAAACGAATTAGCTGGAAGTCTTCGAGAAAGGGCCGACGCCTTAGCTCAAAATGCGACTGATAAATTAGCTGAATTACAGCGTAAGAATTTTATCATTTCGATTAATGGTAGTCATTGATGGAATTTTTTTTTATTAAACAAAACAGAGATGGAGGATGAATTTATGGTTAATGAAGTGAAGTTAGCAGATCTAAGGAAACTGTTGGAAGAGTTGGATAAACAAATGATGGATAACATGGAAATTATTGATGGAAGGGCTAAACATTACATGGAATGTACGCCTTAAAATTGGTCAAATCAACATCACTTTCAATAGTGTAATTACCGGTTAATTTTACATTATATTTACCTCGTACACTGCCAAGACGAAAATTTCCCAATGTAGGGGAAAAAAAAATTAACATTTTCAACTGACATTTTTGATCATTTGTGTTACTATCGATTACCAAAATATTATTAACGTTTAATAGTTTCTAATTGTTTAAACATGTTTACCAGTGGTGTTTGAAACATGTTTTTTAATTTTTCTATTAAGTTTCCAGAAACGATGGCAGACTTTCTATACAATATGGAAACCATTAATTGGCCCTGTTTACTTAATTTTGTTAGTGTGTAGTTGGATTTTTTGTAATGAGGACCAATGTATTTACTATTGTAACTATTTTGATTATTTTCTTTCCTTATTTTTATTTTTTGTATCTTGTTGCAAAATATTATTTTGCTCCAAACTTTTGCCACATAAAGTGCCAAAGACATTTATTAAATTGATACCGTTACTGTATAGAATTTTTTTATCGACTTGTCGTTATTATAGTATTTTTTGAAGTCGAATGAAAATTTTGTCGTGTTTCCACCGTAATTTTGACTACTGATAAATTGCATTTTTCCAAAGTTTAACCTTGTTTTAATAATACTGTGCTGTACATTCAGTAGATGGGAATAAATCAATTTAAATACCATATCGAATGCCACTTTAAGGTAGACTAGTTTTTAAAAACTATTTAGGAATAATTAGTATACAGTATTAGTCACATATACCTGTATTATTGATTGATGTGAGATAGCTTTGATAACCAAATTAAAATTTAATATAGTGTCGTGGACCTAACATTGGTTAACAGGTTAATATCAAAGACTGTTGGCTTTTATATTATGACGTGCGAATAGCTGTTTTATACAGAATTGGAATGGATTGCGATTACTAGCAGGAATAAATACGCTCAGAGTTTATACGAAGGTTAAGTTCAAGTTAGTTTAGATGCAGCACTTGTTTAGCGTGAGAGTAGCGTTAAAGTTCTGTAAAGGGTATAGCTGAGTATCATTTCCACGTCTCCAATAGCGCTGTATATTGACAAGTTGGCAACCATTATTATAAGTGCTCAAAATGGCTGCCAGTCTTTGCTGTTAATGCGTGGACAGTAGTTGATGTAGGAATTGTGAAGAAACAGCTGATATATTGGACATTTTGCAGCATCACCACGTTTAAGTCAGTAACAATTACAAAGTAAGTCAAACACTATTTAGCATAGATAGTTAGCTGTCGCAACAATAACTAAAAGGAATACGATTATCAAAGATAAAATAAAGTACAGTACATCGGAATATAAATTAGTAAATTGGCAAATACAGTATCCTCAAAATTCAATTAAGTGTCAAGCGTAATAATTCACCAATTTTACGTTAACTTAATTTTCAATGATTTGATAATTTCTGTACTATTCAGTTCATAAAAATGCTGTTATTTGTGTATAAGAGACAAATTTTGTTAACAATCCGTTACAATACTGTACGTTGAATACAGAACACCATAAAATTATCGTCGTAATGAGGTTTAATTCAACTCCATTGGTTTAAATTGAAAACTAAACAGTACATGCTTCATAACTTAGTCATGTTTAATACAGTAATAATACTGGACCTACCATCGATTAATTGACATTAAGTTATTTATTCAAGGCTGTTTGGACACCTATCGTCCTTCACTCATTCATAACAGTAACGATTTTAATTCGATTGTATAAATGCTAGAGCTGGAATTTATTTAATCATCTTATAATTTTTGGTCTTTGAACTGTTTAAAGTTCATTATCTTGAAGTGGTTGTGTGATCTATATCTTTACGAAAGTATTAATTCCATCGGTAGGCTCGTTAAATCATATTATTTGTTCAGGTGTGTTTACAGAATAATATGTTTAAACATTTGGTATTTTTTGTTGTTGCAGAATATACAGTGTATCGCGCAACGGTTACACAGAACATTCAGAAGACGCAAACAACGGTTAGCCACGTAAATATATTTAAAAAAAATAGTTTTTATTGATTTTTTATTTACAGGAATTAATAAATGTAACAATGTTAATTGATTGTCAGTCTTGTATTCCCTTGCAATATAAAAGAACGTATCGATTGTGTTTACATAGTATGCCGAAGTAGCATCAATATCATTTTATTACCATTGCAAAACATCGATAAGATCTTATTAGATATTAGTGTGTAATTACCGGGAGTTTATTACATTAAATTACTGTATATCTGTTACATTAGATTTAAATTAAGTTATTATTGGTTAGACAAAATTAGGTTAGAGTCGATTAGTTAGGTTTAGTTGTTTTTTTGGGTTGATTACTGGTGATGAAATGCTTGCGGTGTTTTGCTAATAGTGTTTCTTCAGGAAACTGTTAATAACTGTATTATAGGGAATTAAATTTCCAATAACAGGTTCTTTACAGAGTTATTCATCAAACTTTAAATCATAATTCAATTACTTATTGATTTATCGCTCTTATATTTAATTTATTGATAATTATTAATGGTCTTCTGCGGACTACGTTGTACCATTGTGTATAGACCGCCTGGGTAAATTGTGCTAATTTATTAATGCACTGATGTTAGGTGTGTTAATACCTTTGTACTGTATTCTGTATTTCTATCTCGTAATGTTTGAAGCTTTAGTTTCGCCATAAATTACAGTATGTATTTTGTAAAAAGTTGTTTACGTCAAAACTCGAAATAATAGACTGAACACTGCATTTTTAATAATATGCAATTTTTCTCTTTTTTTTCCTGTTTCCGTGATAAAGTAATCGTATTTCCTGTTTGTTACTACCAAGTTACAGTGTGGTCTGGTGAGACGTTATTTAGTCTTTATCAAAGCTAGAGTTACGACTTAGCGTTGATTTCAGTTTAGTTTAAAGTGTAAACTTCATAAGGTTAATAATTTCTTTAACTGCAGTTTAAAATCCATTTTGAAATCTTGTACGGTATTATAAAATCTGAATTCCTGCCAACTGTGTATATCGTTTACATTTGACTTTGGTTAGTTCTTTGAGAAGAACTTGTGATACCTTGCATACTAATAGAACACCTTTAAATACTGTGCAATACTGGTATTGAATATCAGTTTAAATTTGTTGAAAATATTAATTTATGGATATTAAGTAGTATTATTCAATCGTTTATTTTTATTTAACAGGCTCTTTCGGATATTGTTCTCCAATACCTGCAATAATGATGAATGAATGTGCGAGTTCCAGTTCTGCAATTCGTCCTCTGCCAGAATTAGAAGTTCCGGAAGTGGGGCGATTATTAGACGATGACGGCAGTGTGATTTCTTGTGGTTTACCAGGTACACCGGAGGAAGATCACATGTTACACGACCATGACGAAGTTATCCACACCGTTCGCGATGTCATTCCGGGTGCCGGGCTACGTCAACGTCCTCAAAGTTTGGAAGATGACGACGTTGATATCGACATGTCAATAACTAAGAGGGCAGCTGAACAGGCAGAAATGTTAGTTAGGAAAGTATGGGAGGCCTCGTGGAAAGTGACACATTTTCATTCGTTACCAAAATGGCTGCAAGACAATGATTTTTTAATGTTTGGACACCGACCACCTCTCTACTCATTCTACGCATGCCTTAAGTCCATTTTTAGAATTCACACCGAAACTGGGAACATTTGGACACATTTACTAGGTAACACTGATAGTATCAGCTTAGAATTATTTGGAATCTAATGATTGTTTCTTCGTGTTGTGCAGGATTAATGTTAAATTTGTCTTTAAACATTTATGATTTCATAACATGTTTTAGAAATATTCTGAAAATGTTAATTTTTTTTGGATTGTATATAGGTTGTGTTGCATTTATTGGAATGGCTTTTTATTTCTTGACAAGACCAGAAGTAGAAATTCAATGGCAAGAAAAGACAGTGTTTGCATTTTTCTTTGCTGGAGCTATTATATGTTTGGGACTTAGTTCAATGTTTCATACTTTTTCATGTCATTCTGAAAGAGTAGGAAAGCTATTTAGCAAGTAAGCTACTGCTGTGAAATTTTAACGAATTAGTTGATTCAACTGTTGTATTTTTTCTTTAGGTTGGATTATTGTGGAATAGCGTTGTTGATAATAGGCTCTTTTATTCCCTGGCTTTATTATGGATTCTACTGTGAATTTCAACCCAAATTGATTTACCTGATTGTTGTTGTTGTTTTAGGTATAACAGCGGTTATCGTTTCATTATGGGATCGATTTGGCGAACCCAAATTTAGGTGGCTAAGAGCTGGTAAGTGCACTTATTATCTGTAAAAAATAGGTGAACTATTTTGAGTAGGTGAACTATAGGTGCGTTATTTTCTAAATTAGAACATTTTTTCTCCTATGATAAAAAATATACAGTTAACTATTAGCATTGACAAGATTTAGTCTCGTTTCTTTATTGGACGCATAGGTGTTCCAATGTAGGAAATCACTTGGTATAGATATCATTGCTAGGTTTTAGGGTTCCATCAAATGAAATTTTTATCTACTAATCAATACTTTTTTATATTTTAGGTCTTTTTATGGGATTTGGTTTAAGTGGTGTAATTCCAGCCATCCATTATTTAGCAGCTGAAGGATTTTTTAACTCTAGTTTTGGTTGGCTATTGCTAATGGCTGGACTTTATATATTAGGAGCTTTATTATACGCCATGAGAGTACCAGAGCGATTTTTTCCTGGAAAATGTGACATTTGGGTAAGAATATTGCATTTAAATCTTTTTGAGTGATGTTAAGTGAATTTTTTTTTCAATGTATATTTTTTGTGTATATGAAATTACTTAACAGTTTCACAGTCACCAGTTGTTTCATGTTTTGGTAATTGCTGCGGCTTTTGTGCACTATCATGGAATTTCTGAGTTGGCAATGAATCGATTGACGGTTGGAAATTGTGAACAGGACAGAATTCCTGCTCCATCTGTTCTTTAGAAAAGAAACACTAACTCCCATCTATGTGTGTGCCTATCTCTCTGTATAATATCTGTATCTTCGATATCAGTTTAATTTTGATTTTTAATTAAGAAGATGCCTTAAATCAGCCTATGAACGCTCAGTTACTGGCTTTACACCTATTAACGCTGTCTGTACTGTGTTTGGTCACTAAAAAACTGGATATGGTGGTTCGCCTCGATATTGGAATATAAAGTAATATATACTGTAAATTCATTTTGTGCAAATGTTCATATCAACTTGTTGCACGCCCGATACATTTGATAAATTCAAGTTAATAGCAGCGTTGGTTATTTTAAACCCCGATTTGTCATAATTTTTAGTTTAAAGACATCCTGTATATTGAAGTAAGTTAATTTGCAGGGGTTATGATTTCATAGATGCTACTCCGAATGATATATCGACGCCAATCGGAGTCAACAATTATTGAGTTTTGATTGTATACGACAGTAATTTATTAATTCACTAGTTTATAATATAATTTGCTGAAGATTACTTATTGTTTGGTAACATATTTCATTAAATGATGAGAAACGTTTTAATCAAAATTTTAAATTGTGAGATATTTTGTAGTCTTAAATTAAACCAATAACTTGTCGAATGTTTAGTTTCTAACGTTGTTTTAAGTCCTTAAACTACAAATTACATAAATCGTTCAATTCATTGAAGGATATTGAAAGTTATTTTGTCTTTAAAAAAAGATTTGTGGGCATGGGTTTTGTTTTTAAAATCTCGTTTTGAAATGTATTGAATATTTATGTAGTTTCCATGTATTGATTTAAAAATATACCGGGTGTCTTTTTTATTGCTTTAGGTTTGGTGTTTGCCACTCTTAATTGCGGTAGACTACATTATTATTATATATTTAATTTTAAATCCTTTCATAGTTATTTTCATAATCGGTTGCTACTTTTTGTTAGGGTGTTGTAGTTGGAACTTAATAATCAGAGGCACACTATTTGTATTGAAGTATCTCACTAAACTACAGGGTGTCTGTGTGTGATAGCTATTACATGCAGAGTATCTCACTTGTTAATTAGTAAATATTCGTGGAATAGAGCTAAACAAGACTCATAAAAGACAGCAAATCGTTGAAATATCTGAGCATTTGGCACGCACAACATTTGCTATTATTATGTATTTTAATTGAATATTAAGATAATTTTCCCGTAGCCTATTTAGAGTATTAAGCTTAATTAGCTTTATTTTGTGTTTAATCTTGATCCTTAACTGGCTGGGAAGAAGTGATATGTAGACGCATTTTATGCTGTCGGAAAGAATTAACTGAAACTAAAATTTTTGTTTAGTTTTATTAATTACTAGTTTATTAGTAATTGTATTTGCGTTTTGGTTAAAAGAAACGTAATACAATATCAAAGATTTAATTGTAATTACTTGACTGGGTTTCATTAAACTTTATGATATTGACAATGGTTTCTTGCAATGTTTACGTTGATCGTAACAAAATAAATATTGGTAAATTAATTTAAAAGACACTCTGTAATAATCGTAGATATTGGAAGATTCTACTGGAAGTTTGCATTAAAAATAAAATGGTAAAGGGTAAGACTTTGATAGTTTTTTAAGTTGTATTTTTTTCGTAAATCCTCGATTTAAATTGACTGTTATACATGTTTTTTATCAAATCGAAAAATAAGGTTAATGTTGCTATGGTTTCTGAATAATGATCGTAGGTTTATTATATTGCTATGGATCTGTTAAAGTTATTTCCTATTAAGAAGGCTAATAAGTAATTGGAAACTCTTAAGAAAGCTTTTGTTTGTGTTTTATTTAAATAATTATTTTTGTAATTTGCTTACAAAAGGGACTTTTCTCGGCCATTTGTGTGTATACGTATATCAACGTTGAATTGTCATGCACATCTTATTGTGAACAGAAACATTTACTGAATTATATTTATAGGTAAAAAATACACATAAAAATTGTTAATTACTGCCCATTGACTAATCCTCTAAAAAAAACTTAGCTCGTCCTTGTTTACATGACATTTCTAAATACGTCATAAAGATGTGACAACATTTTGCAAATGCTAAGAAGCTAACAATCCCCATTATAGTGACCTTTGTTTTAACTGCCATGACCTGTTTCCACAATCTAAGTCTTTAGTCGACTTAATTACCCATTTGGTTACTCGTAATCTAACTTTGACTGATAATTTAATGCTATGAAGAGTTACCAGTACTTTAGTTGCTCGTCTGTTTACGTTTATTATCTCACTAATTTAGTATAACTACAGCTATTGTTAAGGACTATTTCATCTTAG
This sequence comes from Helicorthomorpha holstii, assembly GCA_013389785.1. Classification (NCBI taxonomy): domain Eukaryota; kingdom Metazoa; phylum Arthropoda; class Diplopoda; order Polydesmida; family Paradoxosomatidae; genus Helicorthomorpha; species Helicorthomorpha holstii. Next base: position 15,767,150 of record JAAFCF010006680.1, read on the forward strand.
AAAACATGATGAAAAAGTGATTATTATTTTTATGGAATTATTTTTCTTTGAAAGATAAATATTTGGATAGTACTCACAGCAGGATTATGGTAGTTATCGAACATAAAATAATAAGCAATTATATTGTTTTGAGTTTACTAGAAAAAAATATACTTTAAAAAAGAAAGAATTTCTACCATAATTATTTTTCTAATTAAATTACATTTTTCTAGTTAAAACTATTATTTTTTTTATATTGAAACATTGCTGTTTTTAACAGTGCCAATCATGAAACGAGACTAAATCGTACAAATTTCAATGGCGATTATTCCTGTTTGTTTCTTGTTATAAGAAAATGTTGTACTTTAGTACAGTATATGCAAATAGACGGATATAAGATATCGAATGACACTAAATTTGTTATGAAAACTTGTTTGATTTTGGAGTTAAAGGTAAAAATTGCCTTAACAGTCTTAATTGCAAAATTAGTGCACTATTTTAGTGATTTAGGCAGTGGCAGACTAGCTCTAAAAATTGTGGTGATGCTAAAAAGATGTGGTGGTACATGCTTTTAAAGGCAAATTTTACATTTTAGCGCAATTATAAAAGTTTTTAAAAATATTTCTTATTTAGTAATTAGCTAAGAATCAATAATTTGTTGCTTCTGGCACCTGCCAGGTTTGTCTGTCGGTTAATACGCCACTGGAGCGGGTTAACTTATTATTAATTCTATTATTTAGTATTAGTAAAAGGATTGATCGAATGTTTGGTTTAAGTAAATTAAGAAGACCCAAGGGTACCAATAGGTCATCGTTTGACATGGCATGATTGAGTTCAGTATACAGTATGATGATAAACTTACCGTATAGTGTATTGGCTAGCATCAGTAAACAAGTATTAAAAGTTGATTTGAGTTCAAATGAGCAGTTTGTTGGCATAATCCAGAAAAGGGAAAACACTAGCCTTAGATGGCATTTGTTATTAAAAAATGAACGAGCAAGCCATGACTAACCTATCTAATTTAATTTAATGTCAGTGACATATACAATAAATAATACAACACGTCTATAATAGTTGCGCGGTACAACTTTACTCCGACAACATCAGCCCTTTCTTCAAACTTTCAACACACTGTAGTAGAGTATTGAAATTTTATTGATTGTAATACGATTTTAATAGCAATTACCCTTCGAAAGTTCACATGAAAGGTTAACATTTCTTTATTTCACTATTGACTCTCTGATAAATAGTGAATATCTTCAGATGAAAGACTCGCCATTGTTTGTTTATTTTGGTATCCGCATTTTAAGTGTATTTTAAACCTCCTGTTGAGACTATTTATTTTTAACAAAGGACACTTCTGCTCCTTTACCCTCACCCCACTGAGAACCATTTACACACTAAACTAACATGATCATACTAAAATGTGTCTATAAAAAATAGCACAAATAGATGAAGCTCAATTACTTGTCATATCAATATCAGCAATGGATGAAATTGCATTTTATTTATTTTTTTTGTATTAAGATTATTTTTTGTTGCTATTATTAAGAAGCTATTGTGTTTACTAGATTATTAACCAAACTGTCACACTGAGCTGAAGTTTTTACTATGATTTTTGTCAACTTTTGTACCGTTAGACATAATATTTGATTAGAAAAGGATTTTAGCAATAAATATTTTAATATTTACAATATACTATAAAACATATACCAGTGTTTTAGCAAAAATACGTACAAAAATTATTTTTTGCAATACTGTATATACAATGCGCGCCATAGTCTCTTTAGTCACTGATAACGGATATAGAATATAGTCATAGTTTATTTTTGGTGAGTTTAAACCATTTTTAACATTAAAGTTTTTGAAAAATGGCAGATAAGTTGAAAACATGTGGTGCATTTATCATATTTTCTAGGACCTTTGCTCATGTCAGCTGACATTTGAATGAATAAGTAGGTTATGAATATGGAATTTTTATTTTTGATGATAGTTGTTTAGCGTCTTATGACTTGTGCTCCATTATATATGTGGGTTCCTTAATTAATGTCTGGTTGAATTTGTAACAAGGCTAGATAATGAAAAATGTTAATTTACACGCACTTAATGACCAGTCCCTAAACTTCATCGTCGGCTTCCATGTCATTAATTCTTATCTATTGCGCTGAAATTCACCATAGCCAAATACCACAACAATTATGCAGAGCAAAAGCCTCAAGAATAGTCATTAGAATTTCGAAAACAAGTGCCGTATCCACGATAAGTTAGCATTTTATTGATTTCTAAGAAACGTTAATTTAAAATTTCTTAATAAAAACAACTAATAGGCTTTATAACTGTACTTCATCAGCAGAATTAAAATTTTAACGATCAAATTATTTGAAAACTCGGTTTTATTCGGCTTGATTGAATGTTGCAGGGGACAGTCAAAGTTAATTTTAATTTAGAAAGTCGATAATCATTCTATTATCATGGCGTTGTACATGTTAAAAAATAAACGAGACAAATCGCCATTGGAGCAGATGATTTTCAGTCTCAGCTTTGCGTTGAAGCCTTAACGTTTATTTTTGGCTTAGTTTGTAAAGGGCAGCAAAGCTATGTGATAAAGCCTAACGTTTGTTATAACTTTATAGACTGTTTGTTGTTTATTGAAAGACTTTATAGCAAATGAGCCTGTTAGGAAGCAGAAATCTCATTTTTTTTATTACATCATATTTGCCGATACAGTATAGCGGTCATAATCGATTAATGAGATCGTCTGCTTTATAATATTGTATTTATTAAGCGTCTATAAAGATAATAATTGAGTCATCCATCGCACTATTTTGGGATTATAAGTGACGTCGTTTGCTTATACTAAAACTGCTGTTAACATTGGCGTATATTGTTGTCATTAATTTTATGTTTATTTATGGGTTACAGAACTTACAGTCACATCTGTTGCTAATGTCTGCCAAAATATTACGTTTGCAAATTTTACACTCCGTTTATGTCAAACGCAATTTTCTCTTTTGCTATTTTTAATTAAAATTTTAAATAAAAAAAAGTAAACCGACAATGCACGGTAATTTAGGAAGAATTGCGTTAAGAGTTTAAGGACATCCTGTACAGCTTGATAAATATAGACTAAATAAATATAGCGTTTGTGTTAACAAAGGCATCTTGTATAGGGTAAAAGAAAATTATTTGACTTAAAACTACTGCAGTTATACACACCGCTTTACAAATTTTAATAAGCTGAATAAATTTAAAATGGAAATCCAACTATTGATGAAGTGAGCGCTAAATATATCGTCAAGAATACTTTAACCTTCAATTTTTTAAGGTTTATTCATAAATCTGGTTGAAAACAATGATATATTTTAAATACTGTAGTATGATGTACATTTTTGCTTTTATAATTCGTTTTCTGAGTTGGAAATACCCATGAGAGAGGAGACTAATGGATTTTTCAATAAAAGTCCATTGGCTTTTTTTTTATATAAATTTTATCTCCATTTATTATTGGTGTCTTTAGAGATTTGTTTTTTTCTTCTTCTGTATTTTTACAAAGCTTTTATTTTTTTTCATTTGGTATTAAATTTTGTGATGTCCACCACACATCATTCACTTTAACGTCAATCTCATAATTCTATTTTAAGCGGTTTCCGCGTGACGTAAATTGAAGTAATGGCAAACATAAACGTAACATCAAATACTGTGACTGAAATAAAACATCATATTCAATTTCGAATGCATTTCAATGGCGGCACACAGGCGTTTTATGTAAGTTTTAACCTTTAAAATAATAGCAGTATGTCAACATTTAAGATTTTTATTAATTTGAAATGACTTTAATACATTAATTTAAATTGCTCGTATTTTTATACAGGGTGCGTCTTTTATAGACGTTGTTCGTCAATTTAATATTTTAAAAAATCATAATTATTATAAATACAAAATATTATTTATTTACAGAGTAAATCGTAAAATTAACCGAATATTATTGGTGTGAAAGTTCATTGGTTACTGTGACAGTCGTTTCGCAAATGACAACAGTCGTGGCGTCATGTTCACACGACGAATGATCTTTGGCGTCGGCCCTATGATGACTAGGTGATGGAATTAACAGTGATGTCATTGTCATGTGATTTGGAGAAACACACAGCCGTAATTTCGAGTTATTGACCATTAGTAAGTCTTTGCTGCTTCCACTTTTATTTTTATTTAGCCCAAATTTAGACCCAAGCTCCTTTAAAATCTTATGATATGCCGAGCGGAACTCGGCGTTACGATAGCCGTAAATCCATGGGTTAATTGCAGCAGTGCTTAACGCTATAAATGCTAAATAAATCCTCCATGTTTTAGTTAAAATGGCGTTACTATCCCTGAAAATGTCCATTAACATTACAATCTGAAACGGAAGCCACAATAGGAAAAACAGTCCAACGGTTAAAGCTAAAGTTTTCCCATAACGTCGATGGCCATTAGAACTGCTGCTTGAACTTCCAGTTCCGGTTGAGCTATTATGTTGAGAAGTTGTTTTAACTTGAGTTGAAGACGCGTTTTTGGTGTTAGTAGTGGTGTTCAGATGCCTGACCGAAAGTTCAACTAAATAAATAGCATTGGCGTGATATCGAGCAACAATGTAGACATAAACGTAACAAAAGAGGACGATAATGGCACACGGAGCGTAAAGCATACAAAACAAAAACAATCGAACGTAGTTTCCGACCATATCAAATGAACAGACTTGCAACTTGTCTACTGAATACGATAAAGGTACAATTGCACTGTCATCATCAGTAGTTTCAATTCCACCGTCTTTGTCTTGGATGGAAACGTAAGTTCCGGTGTAATAATAAGCCAGGATGGGTGATGATGATAATAGCAAAGAATAAATCCAAAAAATGGCGATGAATCGCGTAATGGATGTCTTGGTGATAATATTGTTATACGTTAATGGCTGTGACAGTGACATGTAGCGGTCAATCGCGATTGCCGTCATGTTGAGGATCGAAACGCTACATAAAATGAAGATAATGCAGTATGGTAATAAACATAAAATGGCCGACTGTACAGGGTGATTAGAAAGTTCAATGTAAACTTGTAAAGGAAGAAAGAAACCGATGAACAAATCCGATATGGCCAACGAGACAATTAAGCAATTGCTTGGTGTTCTAAGGCGTTTATACCGATGAAACGAAGCAATTAGTAAGCTATTGCTACTAATAATTATCGGTGACAACAGAAACACCGTTAGAATAATCAAAGCAACGTCCATTGGTTCTTGATTGTCGGTGAAAGCAATATCCATAGGCTGAACATCGTCATTTGTTGGTTGAATATTCAGAGGCGGCCATATTGATGGAACCGGTAATTCAGTCTCGTTTATATTAGTATAAACCGCGTTATCAGATAATTTCATTATTTTTTGTTGTCTTCCTCAAAAGAGGCAATTGCATACATCGCACACGAACACAAACGCTATGGACAGCTGCGGTCTTGAAGCAACATTTTAAAACTAAAAAAAAAAGATACAACAACAATTTAATTGCAGTTTTAAAACAGTGATGTCACTTATAAGCTTGTCTATTGGCTCAAAATGTAATTTTAATGTACTTTTTTGTTGTTGTTTTTGTTGCTATCAGGTTGTGGACACAGATGGCACGTAATGATTGTGTTGTGTTGTGTGTGGGCTGTTGATTGCCCTATTGTGTTTTTTTATGTTTTTATTTATTTATAACAATTTTTATTGCAATATACACACTGTGAATTTCTTCCTACGCATCTATAGACTTCTTGGAAGCAGCTATTAAATTTAAAAATGATGACGTAACCTTTCTATGGGATAACTCGATGGTCAGTTATTGGTATTTGTTTATTATTTGAACCAACTTTTGTGCAAAAAATTGCTAAACGTTTTTCTTTTAAAAAATATTATCATCATGCAACAACATATTGTAACCGTTACCAAGCATCTGTTTACATTATATAGTGGGTGTCTTGGTAGATATTTTTTATAAATACTGTGCATCTAATTTAAAAAAAAATTTTTTTTTGCTTAAATCAGCATAAAAAAATCAATGCAGATCAAATGTATTGATTAATCGGTGGTGTTGAGATCATAAATAAAAAATGAGTTTGCGGTACGGTGCACTATACGAAAATGTCGATCGATTTGATTGACATTTTCGATTTGACATGTCTGTAGCTGTAAGACACAGCCATAAGACGACTGTGAGGGAGATGCATGTATGACAGGAAGTAAATCCCACGCCATGTTGAATTATGATCAGATAATGAAAAAAATGGCGGACAAAGAGCATTCTGTTTTATTAGGAATACAAGACAGTACTGTCAGTACAAGAAAATGATATCGTTACTATCGTTATATAAATATTTTATTTTATAAGAAAAAATAAGCACTGCATTATTAAAGTAGACGAATTTTGAATAATATTAAATTGATGTTTTGTTTTATTTTTTTTCAAAATAATAATGAATATTGAAAGACTTTGCACGCAGTTAAAAACTGCATAATGCATTTTAATAATGCTTGTCTGAATAAATACTGTAAATAAGTGATTTGGGATTTAATTATTAACATTTGGTGCAATTATGTAAACATACACTAAAAGTTGAAACTCATTTCTGTAAATGATTTAATTATAAATGTAATATGAAAATGCAGTGGCCTATATTACAGGGCGACTACATAATACTAACGATTATCATTTTGGGGTAGAGAATGTTTGTTTTTAAAATTCATAGATTATTGTAAACTTTTAAAAATATTTGGATATACAGTATCTGGACTTTGAAATTCTGGAGATCATCTACTACCGTATGTGGAATTTTCCTTCAGTTTGTTGTCAGATTTTAGATTTAAGAAGATTTTTTATTTTTTTTTGGAGATTAGCAGAAAACGGAAATGTTTGTTTGATTTTAATGGTCGGTTGAATCTATTTTTATCCGTTAACATGGAGGGAAAAAAAATGAGCCACAGATATTGTGTTTGTTTGTATCGATTTGTATGATTTTTGTGTATTTGTGTGACGTCATGTCTAGCGTCATCCAGTTCTTATGCTTTTCCACTTTTGCTTGCAAACTTATTTGTACGCCTCGTTGAACGCAAATTGCTCTTCAGCCACCATTTTTTTTAAATTTTTTTTTAAATATATAAAGTAAACTTTTCCTTTCCAAATCACGTGATCAGTATATAAAAACGGGATTTTCTGCTTATTTTATCCGAATTTAAAACCAATAATAAACAGCGAAATAAAGCGCCTTACGTAATGCAGCTGAAGAAACACACTATAACTTATTATACAGTATGTCTGCTATTGAAAAGCATTAAATCAAAGGTGGAATCATTTTTTAGATTAGTTTTTACTTGTACTATAATGTAAAATTGTAAGTCATTTTCGTGGTGAATATTTATAGATAAGTTGGTATGTCAACTGATAATGAATTAACGATAATAACCCATTTAACTATAATAATTTGGACCCTTTTATCTGGCTATATTGTATTTAACAAGTTAAATTTAGCAACTGTTTCTTTACAAGCTTACAGCATAAAAATCTGATCAGGCGAAAACATAAACTTTCATGACATAAAACGCTTACAAAATTGATTGAAAGCGCCTTTATTTACTTTGCCTTTTAAATGCATGCAAGATAAAAATAATGCCTATTCAATATTTTATTTAAATTTTAATTAGTTATTTCGGCTAATTTATCACATACACTGATACTAAGTCACGTTATAAGTGGAGATTGCTAATGTAAACATACTGTATTTTACATTGAAAGCATCTATATAGCAAGTTATGCGGTCCTTTGATTAATTAGCAGCGCCGACTTTAATTAATGTACTTTCCAAACAATCAATAACTATGACGTCATAATATTATGTCAAGTTTATTTTGGTAAGCAGTAGCATCTTTTTTACATTCAAGTGCCTTGTTCCGCTATGTTTCAATTTTTGCTAAATAAACAAAATAATCTTTTCTATCAGTTTCCACAGCAAAAACAAATCCCCCCCTTCCCGCCCTCTTAAATAAAAAAGAAAATTTTTGTTTATTTTTAGACTCCCATAGCTAACACCGTGCAAGTCAATCTGACAATTAAACGCGGTGATTTATTCAAGTGCAACAAACGGAAGTCGCTAATTTGATTAATAAAGAGAGGTAGAAGAGAAGATTTGATGGGTGGAGGGGGGAGGGTTAACGGCGTCCATTCATTTTGCTGATGGGTTTGATGAACTGAGCATGCGTGACAAAGACATTGGCCTTCTAAAATTCAATAAGAAAATGTTGAAAAAGATTTATAAGTTTTTTTTCTTCTGTTTTTGTAGTAAAAGACAATCGTGTTTAAGCTCCTCCTACTTGATAGTAAAGCCTAATTGCCTATGGAAATTGCTTCAATCTGTACACGCAATTGACTTATCAGATTAATGGTAATAAGCTCTTTACCCTTTAACGCATAATTGCCTACCAGTTATAAATCAAAACGCACAATTTTCTTTTCCGACATTAAATTTTACCTTTGCAGAAAAAATATTTCAACAAAAACGATTTATAATAAACATGTACAGCATTGTGTAAATCGGCAGTGCAAATGTTCTCATTTCAATGAGAGCAATTGTTCAGGGTCCTAATTTACAAAAGGGCCATCGATTTTTTTAAAGAAAAAATGTACTTAATTGCAAAACATCTTGACAACGGTTTCGAGTATATTTTTATAGAAAAAAATTTATGAGCGACAGTTAATTTTTTGAAGATTTAACAAAATATTTACGACATTTTATGATGTTATAAATTTAAATTGCAGCAACAAACGATATCGGGTGGTTTTCTAAATTGAAACACTATTTTTTAAAATGCCAACAAAATAACGGGTAGTAGTTATTATTTGTTATAATAGTTACTAGTTTTTCTTTTTATAAAGAAAAGAGTTAATAAAGAAACGAGACCAAATCTCATTAATCCCAATGGATAATTTTCCCGTTTCTTTTTTGCTAAGAAGTCAAAAGTGTTCTAACTTAAAATTACATCTAAGAATATTATTAAATAATTCTAATTAATCAAAGGGGCTTCAACTTTCAATAACTAAATTTTTTATTTAAATAACCGTCTGTCTTGAATTGAATGATTGTATTGGCAATTACTGTGTCAATAGGACAAGGTCAGATTTCCACTTTATATTATTTGTTTCTATTTTTGTTATTAGTATTTCAAAATATTTTCTTAACCAACCAGACATTTTTATTATTTAATAGCACAAAACAAAACAATGAACAAAACTTTGCACTTTCAATACGAGGAAATGTACGTTGAAACAATATTTTTGGAAAACTAATTGGCTGCTTTCAGTTAATTTTAGCACCTATGAGTCACTAATTAAATCAACAATTAATCACACACCTCGTCCATAATGTCATTAAATACCAATAACCGCTCGTTTGAAAAACCCGGTAAATTTGTAATTAACGCCACGTATTACGAATCACCCTGTATGGAAAATGTATTCAATTACATTACGTACAGGGTGATCACAGTCACGTTTTAAAAAGTTACTGTACATCATCATTGAAAATATAGTTTTCTAAAAACTAAATGAATAATTTAAGACTACATAACCTTCTATAAAATCTACACTTATAATTATTTGAGATTAAATTTATTTGATAAAGAATCTAATTTCCTATCAAATGATTCTACAAGTTACTTGTACATCACACGATAGCCAATAGTGGAACTCTTATCAGATCTTAAATTTTAAAAATAATTAAAAACTTAAAATTATGTTATTTAACTATAAATTTAAATAAAATAGGAATGATTTCTTTAAAATTATATTAATAATTTCAATAAACTTTCACAACGATTATCTCATCTAGTAATCGATTGGAAATGTACACAAACCATATTTTACATCTATTATCTTAATCCAATTTCGGAATACCGGATACGCTCTTATTATCAGTACCCAATTGTCATCAAATTTATTAAATAAAATTATTAAATACAGTGCTTTTTTAGATCCTGTGCTATTTTTGTTGTCTTAGTAATTCCAATATATAATATTTAAAAATCATAATTAAGTTACTGTACCTTTGTTTATGATTTTCCCTTTGTTTTGACTGTTAAGATGATAATTATGATTAGACCGGATGTTTCTTTTGATGTCGCAGCTGAGATGTTTAAAGATCATATGATGAAATGGCGGGAGATGCTACATGTGTGTGTTTTGACTGCAATGGGAGGAGCTCGTATGATCCAATGGCAATCGCACTGGTTGCTGTTAAATTTACGGCATTTGGAGCGCCTCACAGCGGATAATAAATCAGACATTTCACAATAGTTATCTTTCAATGTAACTCCTCCCAAAAGCTCGTATGGCGGGAACATTTATGTAACTAAACACTTAACTAATCTTAACTGGTTGGTTGCAAGCTTGTAACTAATGTACAGAGTGTCTCAGCCCTGACATCCGAACACAGAAGCATTACACTAAACTTTAGATCAAAAGTTCAGCTTTAAGTAATGTTAAAAGCGGTATCGAGCGGATTGTAACTAGGTTTAATGTTTTCTTTATGTGGCAAAGGACATTTTTAATGTTAAAGGTCCATAGAACATTTAAAGTTAGATCGCATTACTACTTGAAACGATCAATTTCCAAAATATAATAAAGTCAACAAACGGATACATTTTTTAGAGATAATGTAAATGCTCACTTTCTGGTCAAATATATTGAATAAAATTGCATGACTTAATAATAGGAACGACTTTTGCATAAAATATTGTTTTAAATCAATGATGTTTGCAAGTTTTGCATTTTAAGTGCACACCCTGTACTGTTATTTACGTATTATAACTTTCTACAGGGTGTGTGCATTACCTATGCATTAAATACAGGGTAACGCAAGACCAATTTATAACTAATTTGTCATTACTCAATTGTAACATCTATTTAATGTTGAAAAGCGTTTATGAAATCTTTTTTTTAGTTGCTGTTGGTATAATATAATATTTCTGTAAAGGTTTTTATTGGTTTGTTGTTGTTTATGACAGGTTTTTGACAGTTATGTCAAAACGTACGTGTTCATGGCCTCATTACACCTTATGTCAAACTTGTTACTTTGATTTCTGTGTATGTTTTGGAGGACAATGACGCCCATGTGGTGTGCATAACATGACGTAAACATTGTTTAACTGATTATATAACGATTCTGATTTTTAATTAACAAGTCCATATAAATCATTTTGCATTGTGGTTAAATGCTGATTTTGTTTTTTTGAGGTTGTTAATATTCAGCATGATTATGCCAATAACACTATACATGTACATTTAAATTCTCAATGCCAGTTTTGTAGGTGATGTTGAAGTTTTCCATATTATGCAATGATTTTATTATTTTCAAGCAACACGATTATATCAAGAAACGTCGTTTGTCAACTTTTCCGTAACAGTAATTTGATATGTAACAATTACTTACCAACAACCAACCTAAGTGTAAAAACCTACAGTACAAGATTAATAATTTGTTATTGAGTAATGAAAGTTGCCGAGTTCACTAAGTCTAGTACGTGAGACATTAATACAGTAGTAATAAGTTGAATAATAACTATTAAGTTTATGGTAATTGCTGATAAAATAAGAAAGCTAAGAAATAGTAATAATATTTTCCAAATTTATTTATTGTTATACCGTATTTTATTTTTATTGTATACCATAATTCCAACATCAAAGTTAACATTAAACTGTTTCTTGATAATGATTGTTTACCAAATTGAATTTGCTGCCAACATTGTCATTGATGCCAGATAATAAAAATCTGATGTAATCAAACGAAATATAGTTTTTAAATAAATGTTTTAGATAATTTGCATAATACAAAAGTTACTTTTGATTAATTGTGTTAAAAGTAACCCCAGTGTGATTTTAGTATTTTGTTTATTGAATGTTTATTAAAGCGATGTTTTGTGGAAATTTGCGGCAGCATTAATTCATTGCAAAGATGGCGTCTTCCATGTACGGTTGCTTACTGCTGCGGAGATTATCTAATTTTACACGAATATCAAATGTAGCGTACAGTAATGTAAGTAAAAAGGTATTATTAAGCAATAGAAGCATATTTTATAAGAACGAAAATAAATTGCGGGCATTATGCGAGATACAAAGGCGTTGGAACACTACGGAAAGCACGCCACCACCGACGGCCGCTGAAACGAAACCAGCGCCGGCAGCTGAGAAAGAAAATCCGTCATCATCTCCGAAATGGGCAAGAACAGAAGAAGAAAAGACTAAGCAATCCCACAAACAATGGAAAGTTACAAAATACACACTTTTAGGATTAACTGTATTTTTCTCCTGTACAGCTGGATGGTTACTTTACGTTTGGGGTAAGATAACTATCATAGTCTAGAATAAGGGACGCACGCTTTGAACTCAATGACAAACGTTATCATGCCCCTCATTCTTACTTATCATTTCACTTTTAAAAACTTTATTAAAATTCTTGATAATTGAGTTATTACCTTGTTGTTTAAACAATAAATCATTGGATGATGACCATATTATTAAAGAAAAGAGGTAAAATGTATGTTTTGGTTGATTGACCTAAAATTATAGGTAACGAAATTGATTCATGGCGCCAGTGTGTTACATTCCAAAGATGTTTATTTAGTGGCACTATATGTCTGCTATCAACACTAATTTTGATGAATTTTATTTATTTTATAGGTAGCCCACATTTAGATGATGAAGGAGCAGAGGTAATTTAAATTTAATTTTTTTCGTCACAATTTTAAATAACCACTTAATCTTACTTTAACAACTGGAGATGAGGTTTATAGAGTAGAAATCTAGATCAGTTTAAATATGCAAACTTATCAAATTCTTAATAAGCCAATAAGTTTAACAGATGAAAAATTATGATGCAACTCATTTTTAAGTTGTGTTAAGTAAAATTAATATAAATTTGTCGCCAACTGTTGTTTTAGTTTGCCACTAATGGTTTGTTAGCTTGCCGATTTTGTAAGTTGTGTATTAATACTGTGCAATGAGGAAATTTAGCAGAGATTCTTGTAATTATTTTACGGTATGATTTGTTAAAGTCATCAAGAAAATTTTAGCAAAGCAATTGAACTAGTACCATCTACCAGTGGCTTACTTTTTTTGTGTTGTTAACCACTGTAGCAATATTTAACCGGTCTTTGGTTTGCAACATTTCGAAAATAAAGGACTTGTTTAAACTTTTTATGCATTGCATTATGGGCTGACATTTTTCTTTAAATATTTAGAAGTTAAATAAACTATATATTACATGCAACAAATAATGATTTTTGCGTTAGTAATACTGTAATTATATTGTTTTTTTTTTTACAGATTAAAGATGAGTATACAGATTGTAAGTACATAACTTTGGTCAGTTGTGAATTATTTTATTTTAACCTGATTTTATTTTTCATTCAGTGCCGCAACTAAAAGCATATCTATATAGAGCTTGGAATGAACTTAAGTTTTATAACAAGGTTGGTTATCTTTTAATAATACAATTCAACTGTACTTTAATTGGTTTGTGTATCAACAGATGATACAAGATCCATCAAGGGATAGGCTGCTTCCAGATCCATTAAAGGAACCATTTTATCAGCCACCTTACACTTTAGTAATTGAAATGAAACATATTTTAGTTCATCCAGACTGGACGGTTAGTTTTCATCTAATAATGTGTGCGTTCGGTATATTATAATCACTAAATAAAACGAGGTGTTGTTTTTGATAAACAGTATAAAACTGGGTGGAGATTCAAGAAGAGACCAGGAGTAGATTATTTTCTTCAGCAAGTTGGACCGCCTCTTTTTGAAATTGTGATTTTCACTGCAGAGCAAGGCTTGGTTAGTATTGTTGCGGTGATTTATAGAATATTAAACTTAATGTTAACTGACAACGTTTTATGTTGTAGACAGCGTACCCAATTCTAGAAAGTTTAGATCCTAATGGCTATATTATGTACAAATTATTCCGTGATTCAACTCGATATCACGATGGGCATCACGTTAAAGTAATTGACAATTCTATCTTCATTCTCCTGACATTTTATTTAAAATTATTTTTGATTATTGAATAGGATTTATCCTGTTTAAATCGTGATTTATCTAAAGTAATATTGGTTGATTGGGATGAAAAATCATTTAAACTTCAACCGGAAAACGCTCTGAGATTGAAACCATGGCATGGAAATGATAACGACAGCACGTTGTTTGACTTGGCTGCATTTCTTAGAAGTAACAAGCTTTATAAATCAGCTAATCTTTTTACATTTATTGTAATTTCATGTGTTTCTATTAGCCATGGTCAGTAACGAAGTTGAAGATGTAAGAACAGTTTTGGAGTTTTATAACAACTTTGATGATCCTTTATACGCGTTTAAAGAAAATCAAAGACGGTTGCAGCAAGAAGAAGAAAATCGTTTTAAGCAACAAACTAATAACAAAAGTCCGTCTAATTACGCTCAATCATGGTCAAGTAGTTTATTTGGTCGAAAGCGTTAAGTCTGGTATCTTTAATAAAATGCTGTATGTTAATTGTGATCATGGATGTATCGAAATAATGAATGGCGAAGCGATATTTCATTATTGACACTTTTAAAGACGTTTCAGTAAATTATTAGGATCACTATGCATATTTGATTTAAATGTGCCTAATATTTTACTAGATGTTATGCCAAAAGAGACGATCGAATAGTTTAGTTTAAAATAATTAAAGTATGTTTGAGTTGCAAACATTTTTATATTATGATGAGTTTGATTTCTTTTCTTAATATTGCAGCGATAATATATCTTCAAGGTCAAATGTATACCGTAATAAATTTGACATTGAAATCATTAATATCGATATATATGTATATTTCCATTGATTATTTATTTTGAGCTATCAGTAATGTGTGATGATTAACGAATGGTGTTTTGTAAACCCTGTTTCCCCATGAGTTGATAAAAATAATGTGAAAATACACCCTGTATCACATAGTAAATATGTTATGATCACGTTTTCTATTTAGCGTTTGATTAGTGGATATACAGGGAGATTTGCCCATCAGGCGGTGTTGATTAGTTAAAACAGCCGGTGTCAATCGACGGTGCTGCCGCTTTGTGGTCTCATGACATGGGCGGAGCAGAATTCGGCGTTGGTTTCGGTATCGTTGACGTCGTCATATTTTCGCATATTTTTCATTAATTTATCGAAATGATGGTAAGTTTTAATTGATTAAAATAAAATCATGACATAAACGGGCATATTAAATTTGTTATTCTTAGGACGGAATCGACGACGGTTCTGATTATTTGACAGAAGAAAATCCCAAAGTGAGTAAGAGACGCCCCATCCAAATTTCTTATAAATGTTGTCAAAGTATTTTCCAAAATCAGCTACTTGCGCTTACAATTGCAGCATAGCAATTAAATATGTTTTTGTAAGTTAGAAATAGGTATACAAATGAACAAATATATGCAGTTTAAATGTTATAAATTTGGAAAGAAAATGCAATACTAGCCTTACAAGTTGTTAGGCTTAATATTGCATAAGGTGACTGCCGCCTGCAATTGTATTGGAGAACTAGATGTTATATCCGGATCGAATTTCGCCGGTCAATAAATCATAGAATTAAGACAACCTTGTCATTTGTTGTGCGTTTATTTAAAAGTAAAATTGCTTATTTTCAGAATGAAAGATCGGATACAGTTGATTTGACAGATACATCGTTAGCAGTCGATATATCAGATGCTCTGAGTGAACGAGATAAAGTTAAATTCACAGTTCATACTAAGGTAAACATGAACTTATCTCAAAATATGTAAAATAGTTTTAGATTTGGGTTTTATCAATTATAGACATGGTTAATACGATGCAGTATACGAAAATAATTTGTCGATTAATAATTGAAATATATTTTTGTTATCATTTCAGACGACGCTGAGTGAGTTTGCTAAACCAGAATTCTCAGTAGTAAGACAACATGAAGAGTTTGTTTGGTTACACGATTGTTTTGAAGAAAACGAAATATATGCCGGGTTTATCGTGCGTATTATTTGCATAATTTAAGAAGACATGTGGCAACAGAATATTTGCTTTTAATTTAGATTCCTCCAGCTCCTCCACGACCAGATTTTGATGCTTCAAGAGAAAAGTTACAAAAATTGGGGGAAGGAGAAGGAACTATGACTAAAGAAGAATTTACAAAAATGAAGCAAGAATTAGAAGCGTAATTATGAGTTGATTTAAAATAAGAATATAATTAGATAAAAAAAATATTTGTATAGGGAATATTTAGCGACGTTTAAGAAAACTGTTGCAATGCATGAAATTTTTCTTTGTCGACTGGCTAATCATCCAAAGTTCAGAAATGATCACAACTTTAAAGTATTTCTTGAATACGAGAAGGACGTAAGTGTTGAATATCGTGCTGTTACCGAAGTCAACGAGATTAATCAATTATCTTTCTTTAATACCAGCTTTGTGTACGTGGTAAAAATAAAAAAGAGCGACTTGGTGGATTTATCAAGGGCTTGTCTAAATCCGCTGATGATATGCTGCTGTCAAACACTCAAAAGGTACATAAGATTTTTAAGACTTTTGTCAGTTTTGTATTAAATAATTTCGTTGTACAGGATGTAGATGAATTTTTTGAACAAGAAAAGGTTTTCTTGGTTGAATACCATACCCAAGTTAAAGATGCAACAGCGAAAGCAGATCGAATGACTAAGGCGCATAAAAGTATATAATGAATCGAATTAGTTGAACATTGTAATTGAATTTACATTTTCAAATAGATGTAGCAGATTGTTATATTAAAGTATCATCAGGGTTAATGCAAATGGCGACGGTTGACAATTATACTGAATTAGAAAAGTAAGTTGTTAATTTTTTAGTTGAGAGAAAATTTTTAATTAATCCGGTTTTTACAGATTTTTTAATAAAGTTAGCGATTCATTTGAAAAAAATAGAGTAAGCATGATCAATAAAATCATGTAAAAGTTTTTTTTAATTTTGCTTAAATTTACTGCAGAAAATTGAAAGTCGAATAGCATCAGATGAAGACTTAAAATTATCGGATACTTTGCGATATTATATGAGGGATTCGTCAGCTGCTAAAGTAGAATTATATTCAATTATTATTTAATTGGATTTACACTAATCATTATCTCTGTGATACTTTAGGATTTATTATATAGAAGATTGAGATGTCTGGCAAATTTTGAAGTTGCTAATAAAAATTTGGAGAAGGCTAGATCTAAAAATAAAGATGTTCATGCTGTGAGTATTTATTTTCTAGCTGTTAATTAACTTAATTTATTTTTTTATAATTATTGCTGACTAATTAAGGCTTTGGAAGAAGCTGAAGTAAGTTTTTCCATGTTTTCTAATACTTTGCATGGGGTTTTCATTTGATTTTTAATTGCCAAAAAATAGAATGATAACGCGTTCTGTATTTCCTGGTTTTGTTTGATTTGTTATTTATCATTTCTTCCTATGACTTAATATTGAAATTTGCAGGGTGCCCTATAATTGTTTTTAGAAATTTGACATGGAAATGTGCTTCTGTTTGCTTACAAAGTATTTTGCATGTATTTTTGAAATTTTGCGATTGCATTGTTAAAATTGCTTACGTGAAAGTAATGAATTTAGTTATCAGTTTATTTTATTATCTTTAACTGTTGCCTTTTAATTTGAATGTCTTTTTAGGCTGAATTGGCACAGCAACAAGCATGTGAGAAATTTGAACAAATATCGGAAAAAGCAAAAGAAGGTTTTATTCTATTTAAATATTTGCAATTGAACAAATTTACTAATTTATAAATGAAAAAATAGAGCTGCTTGATTTTAAATCCAGAAGATTAACTGCTTTTCGTAAAAATCTCATTGATTTGGCAGAACTGGAACTGAAACACGCCAAAGTAAGCCAAAATAAACTTTTTTATCCTGTAATTTATTAGCCACATAAATCAAATTCCACAAATTCAATGTTATACATATAAAATTTACATGGTGCATCGTTAAATATCGAGATCTATTAAGTGGCACTAACGATTCAAATGAGGCCATTAAAGTATTTAACCCTTAATCCCTATTTAATCCCAAGGATATTGAACAAATGTAAACAAGTAGACAAAAATGCTGTTGGTATTTGTGTCTTTTGCATTCAGCTTTATGTCATTACTAACACTGACGTCATTAGCAACACTATGCATGTAAATAATGTCTGAGTTCAAATAAATCATGAAAAGAATTTTTTAACAATACTTAAGTTAATAGGCGTTGGAACTAATTTTATATGCAGATTAGAAACTTTATAATAATGTTACACTGGAAAAATTATTCGATGTTTACACCCATTTTAAGGCAAAGGATGGGATTAAGTATTAGAGCAACAACACATGGCTCAACAATAATAGATTATGAGGACAATAACTTTCATAAAATTTTGCTTAAGAAAGTTCAAGGCCAAACTACAATTACGTTTATTTTTTACCAACTTAATTTTTTTGCTAATCAATAATCTCTGCGAGTATTGATTAACATTAACATAAAAGTCTCATAAATTCCATTTTTTTTGAATAATATTCTCAAATTACGCTGCAACTTTTTACCTACAGTGCAATATGAACATTGTACAGTAAAGCATAAATGCTTTTATACTTTAACTGTCTTTTTGATCAGACAAACTAACGTATTAGTACCTCTTTAACTAATTGCTAAGGTCAATTAACTTCGTATTACTATTAACCATGTCTGATGGGTTTATTATAAATTTAAAGTCATTACAATTCATAATGGGAAATTCGTTCTAGGTTAAATACACACGACATGCATTGTGTTCTGTCAAAACAAAATGCAGTTGTACTGCATTATAATGATTATTGTGATTAGTTATATTGTACTACATTATATTAATTACAATTGTGATTAGTAATATATTTATTAGTTAATTGGTCTTGTTTATTTATAATTAACAAATGAAGTTTATTCTGTTGAAATGTATAATGAACTTATTCATATCTGATGTATTGAATTTTTTTTATTTTAGGCATTGTTACAATTGTTGAAGACCAATATGGCATCATTAGAAGAAAATTAAATTTAATCGTAAGTATAAAACCCAATTATTGTTTTTCTGTACTTTAAAGTAGCCCGGATATTTTGTCTGTATGCAAAATAGCCAAAATGCTACTCAAGTTGTTAAAATTTTCTTGTACAAAGGATCTAATTGTTTAATGTTTTGGTTTAGAAGTGTTAATGGAAGTTATTCTATGTACTGTATTATTGTTGACATAGCGATTGAGTCTGGAAAGGATATTTGATGTATTTTTACGAGTACCTGAATAATTCGTTAGGAACTCGTAGATGACATTTATATACATTCTTATACTATATATATAAAAAAACAAAATCAACAAAAAAGTTAATTTTTAGTTTATTATTATTATTTGCTTATTTAACTAATTAAATGCTTAGTTTCTCTTGTTATAAATAATTATTGGTTAATAATTAATTGGTTAAAAGCAAATCCGGTTTAGCTACACTTTCCAGACATAATAAAGTGAACTACAGAGACTTTGAGAATACATTAGTATGCATTTCAAATACAATGCGCCTCATTGCCTTTGTGGTTCACTTTATCAGGTTGGAAATTGCAGTAAAATAGATAAGTCTGTACATCCAGTTACTGTGACGTATAATCAGCTGGTCTCTAATCCAGAGAAAAAATGTTTGTCTCTTTATTTCTCAAATATTTTTGTTAAATAAATTTATTAGACAAATTGTTTAATGTGTTACTAATCGCTAAAGTACATTTATTTCAGTCATTCGACGTGGATTTTTTTTAACCAGTTTAATGGATCGTTGAATGTACAGTGAGTGTTCGCGCATCTTGTCCTTGAATTAGGAGTCCTTTAATAATCATAAAATAAAGTAAGTTTATGTGTGTACTAATATTAATATAAACAACAATTAAGATCAAAGTTGAAATAATTTGTACGTTTTTCTTACCATCATAAAAACTATAAATTATAAAATTGAAAATTTCTAAAAAAAGATTCCTTTATTATTTACACTACTTGTTCAGTATCGTCATGTCATAAAATCGTGTGAACCAGCTTTTTAGTATTTATTTGTTGAAATAATATTAATTTCGGTTTATTAAATTTAATTGGAATCTTAGACAAATATCTTATCAAAACCAATTTGTGTTTACTTGTTTCTTAACAGCATTGGTTTAGTTAGTTTTGAATTGTGCGAATAGGGGCGCTAATGTTCTATTACGTGTAGAATAGCAGTTGAGCCATTTTGAGCTTAGATAAAATTACTATAGCGCTGTGTGTGTTTCTTATTAGAGCTTATATAAGCGTCTTGAAGCATAATGGTGCGCTGATGTCGGCTCACGGGTTAGTATAAAAGCTGTTGTGCTGGTTGAAAATGATTATTTGTCATTTTGTAATAGGTTGTATATGTAATAGATATTCAAGATGGGTCGTATTTGGCGGTATATAGTGTTTTCAAGTTTTTCTATGTAAAATTTACACATGATGTGTGACAATTAATGCGTAATAGCATTCGAATTATATATAATTAATAGTTTGGCTATCAACAAGCGAAATTACAGGGTATAAACTAGAATTTATTGTGAAAATCAGTCAAGGAAGACGACGCTTACCTTCACCAATTTTTTTTATCTTTTATTTGATTATTATTTTATTTAATCAAAGGACACATTTAAAAAAAAATGAAATATCGAATTTATTTCCTATTGATTTGTCTGCTGCTATTTGGATCGAATGTGGTTTTGTGTTTGACTTGTATCTGCAACGTAACTGCATGTGTGACGGTAAAATGTGTTGGAGGAATAGTAAGAGATGTCTGCGGGTGTTGTGATGAGTGTGCGCGGCAAAAAGATGAAGCATGCGGCGGTTTCATGGGTGTTGAAGGACAGTGCGATGTAGGCTTAGTATGTCTGCCGATAGAAGAGCGCTATCCGCCGCCGAGCAATAAGCGCCATCCACTGGACAACGACGACGATATATTTGGTACCAGTGACACTCCTGGTATCTGTACAGGTGAGAGAAAAATCAATATTGAATTAGTTATAGTCATTTGCAATGTAAATGTATAGCTATATAGAATATTCGTCAATAGCTTCGATTCTCTTTCACTGATGTAAAGAAGTGTTGAATTTGTTGGCAAAAGTACCATATGAACGTTATTGTTGTGTTTCTATTCTAAGAAGCAGTTGAAATTTTGTCAAATTTGTTTTTGTGTTTTTTTTTTAAATTTAATTTGTTTATGTGTGAAACTAAGATTAATTTTAGCTATGTATATTTTAAGTTGTTGCTGCGTGGTTAGTCAGGGCTGATTTAATTTTGAAAAAAAATAATTTTTTGGCTGTGAAATTGAACAGGTGATGCAGACCACAGCGTGTGTGTCAAATGACACGATAAATTTCACATTTTGTTTCATTTACAACGTTCACTGTTTTGCTTTTAACTTATAACAACGTTTTTTTGGCAAAATTGTTATAATACTGAAGGTGATGTTTATCTGTGAAATAATTAAATGTGAAATCCTACATTGACTAGTACTAAAACAATTGAGCCCATACTCCATCCATAATGCATATGCTCACAGCACCTTACAATAATTTTATGATGACTATTCATTTTACAATTTACACAAAATTTAATATTCTAAAAGCCTTTAAGAGTTCTAAAACAGATTTCGCATTTGAGTAATTATATTACAAATTATTTGACGTTACGTTATTTCAAAAATACTAAACTACGTTGCGCAAAATTGATTTTAGAACACTCAATCGAAACGTAATCGTTTATACTGTATCTCTCGAAATTATTACTGCATTAATTTTTAGCATTTTTTTATATTCCTATAAGCAACGTTTGTCAATCTATTAAAGTCATATTTTGTGGCAAGTTATATGCAACCACAGAGTCTATGGCGCACAATATATTTCAAATCTGCGTTTAAAGGTTATTGCGTGCTATAGGCTCTGTGGTCGCCTAAAAATTGCCCCAAAATACAGAATCTATAATTATTAACTTAATTGAGAGTTTTCTAAAGCCAAATTTCTAGTTTAAATTTTTAAAACCAAACTTGGCGCAACTCAAACTCAGATTTTGGCACATGTCACAGCCAGTTTACCCTGTAACCGGAAACTGATATGGCAAGTATTTTTCTATGCATTGAAACTCGTCTGTAATCGGTTTTTCAAATCTCACCCTGTATGCCCATTGCGTTTTATTTTTGTTGTGAAGGATTTTTAATTTAAAGTACATGGTGCTCATGTTTTGCAGCTGATTTTGTACCGGTTTAAATTTTTTTATTATTATTTTACAATACTCAACTATCGCTATTTTTATAGCGTTTTTATTAATTTATTATTAATTTAATGTATTTTTAAAAAGCAAATATTTGAGGTTTATTGTTTGTTTAGTGTCGAGAAAGGTCATAGACTTACTTTTTTTATTAAATATTTGTTTATGGAGCGTTTGGGAGAATATTTGTTTATGGGGCGATTTTTTTTTTTGCAGTAATTTAGACAGGAAGTGACATCATCATATGTTTCGCAACTGTGTATTTATCCTTTAATGGCAAAGTGAAGTGAAGTTTAAGCAAGATTTAGTGTTTATTGGGGTTGTAAAATTGAAAATGGCGCTGACACACAGTATTAAGGCTATCTTAATATAATAAATGATCACCTGCTGATTTTTTTATTTTTTTTTTTGCCATCTTATTACAGTGTTTTAGCTTCGAGCCAAAAATAGTAATTTTTTTCGTGTCACTCGGTACAACAATAAGACTCCTGATACTCCTGTTAGATTTTCTTTCTTAGTTTTTTTATGCTTGATCATATCTTTACAGAGTGCACTATACATTGTATTTATATTAAATATAAAAAATTGGTTAAAATCCTTGAGATTTTAAATTGAATTTTGCATATGCTGATGTAGAACTAATTGCTGTATTGTGTTAACCACGCCCCTGTATTTCCTGCTGCTAAGATTCATGAATAAGTTTCTTGCAAAAGCCAAAGTAAACAAAAATTATGACATGCTTTATTTTATTCATTCATGCGGTTATTTTAGCCACCAACTATTTATTTTTTATGCTCGCGTACGACATTGCTATCAGCTGTTAAACTGACGTCATTGTAGTCGAGACGTTTGATGCTTCAAATCTCATTGGACACTACAAGTGAATTAAATTTAAAAAAGTGAGAAAGTCGTTAATACAGGTTTTATATAAAAAATGTAATGACATACAACTTGATTCAAGACGGATTAGACATCATAGTATTTCTTTATTTTTACATCAACTTAACACAGAATAAGAAAATTATTTATTATTTGTCAATATATTGCATGGTGTATCTGCAACAAATTCTGGTACTATTTTTAACAGATGACGTCATTAGCAGCTGTTTAATTTTGATACTGTATGATACTGTACAAAATAAAATGTCAAACGATTTTGTTGTCTCCCTGTAATGATGTTTGTTGCTTGTATTGAACGAAATTGCGTTTAATGTTGTGATGTCGATGGAGTTACAGGGTGATGTTAAGGTTTAAAAGACATCGATAATAGTAATTAATGTTAATCATTAAAAACAAAACGAGGGTAAACTAGTCGTGAAATTAATATTAAATAAAATGGTTAATTATAGATCAGCTTGATATCACTGCTATGAAAATCTTATTGGATTTAAATTCAGATTAAAAATCAATAAATAATAATTGAAACATGAATTTGTAATTTAAAGACCTCACACGTTCATTTACAGTACGTGCAAGTCGTGGGAGGAAAAATAAAGTCATGATGACGTGAATAAGATATTAGCTAAGCAGACGATATTATCATCAAAGACAAAAAGTCTGAAATAAAAAATGGGATTAAAATATTGTGTAATGGTTAAATAGGATTAAGGCCAAACAATAATTTTAAAAAATGAAGATGGCGTCTGTTGTTTTTGCGGTTGTTTGTGGGTGACGACAGGAGGCACATTACTTATCCTTGACCTACGAAAATTCACAATCACGTTTTTCATATAACAAATTTAATTTTTTTTAGTTGTTGTTGTTGCTATTTATTCGCCTCCATCATTGTCACCTTGTATGACGTCATAATGGCGTCTGGTTTTTAGCGTGTCAATGAATTCCACATGGCCTGGAAGTGCATTTGGCGCCATTATAAGTGACAAATAAAGGTCAGCAATGGCGCCAACATATCAGAGCCCTCCATTTCCAGCACATGTCACCTCTTGCAGTCTACTCCCACCGGCTATGATTGAGGCATTTGATTAATTTCATCGAGTTTGTTTTCTTTTATCTACGGGTTTTTAAGCCATTTAAGGAGATTTTTTGAAACTTCAATATTAGAAAGACATGGCCATTAAATAATTGAAGTGAGTGGGTGATGGCGATAGTGGATAGTCACGTGATCGCATGTCCACTTTCGTTTGTGTGTGTTTTTTTTATTTATTCCCTCCCCCTTTTCTATTGCAATTTACAAATAGATTAAATTCCAAATAAAGTTGAATTTTCGACATTGACTTCGTTCAGCTCACCCTAAATTTGGTTTAAAAAGGTTAATGGCGGGAAAAGTCCTATTCCAGATGGAAACGACAGCTTTTTAGTGCACACACCCAAACGCTTATAATAATAATTGATGTTTAACATCGCAAATTAAATTTCAAGGATTTATTGACAGCTCCAATATCGTTTAAATCTTTTTTTTTTTTTTAAATTTAAAAATAACGATAAAAGCCTCACTCTGCTAATGACATACTGGAGCACATGATTGCATTTGATGCATTCGCTCAATGAAATAAAATTCTTTTTTGCAATTTAAATGATGCGTTCCTAATTTGGTAAAATAAAATGTTGCTGTACATGAACGTAATTGGATAACAGTACTGTAATTTCTGCAGTTAGTTCAGACTCAGTGAATATCATAAGGTCTATTGATCAAAAGTAGATTTCTAGATTTTTGTAATAAATTATTTTGATGGCTACAATTTGATATGAATTCTGACTTCGTACCCTTCATTGTTCAAATTTCTTTAATTTTGAATTTGCTGGTACGATTTACGAAATATAGTTACAGCGCCTATTGATACTTTTAACATGTACAGTATGTTCAGTGGTTTTAAATTTAAATGAATTCCAGCGCTTTGGCGTCACTTGATAGTTTGCATTGACGTCAAAAGTGAATGTTAGAGCAGTGTATATGTAATATTTTAATGATTTTTGTACTCTGTAGCATGAAATATTGTGTGTGAGAAGAAGGTGCAGTAAGCAGTACATATACTTTGTAAACAGTAAGGCAGTTGAATGACGTCACAAATAAAGATGGTTGTGGTTTGTGTTTGTTTTAGTTCTAAATTTGAGTGTGCGAAGGTGAAATAGTTTTAGTTATTTTGTGCTTCACATGTTGCTCACATAATTGAAATGTCTGAAATATTTTTTTTCCTTTCCTCCCAATGTTTATTTATTTAAATTGTGATTCGTTGGCGGCAAAGGAGAAAAACAACATTAATGCTTATGAAGCGGAAACGGAAAGAAGGACATTTACATTAAATACTCATTGTTGGTCCACAGCCAAATTATTTGACTTTTTGATCTCCTTACTTTGAAGTTATCGCTCACAAATGGCGGACATTTTTAATCTAGGTCACGTGGTATAATTTGTAATTGTGCAATCTTTTGTGGGCTAATAATTGGAAAGAGTGCCAAATAATTAGCTCAATCGGAATTCTTGTAAAACCATATGTTTGCTTTTTAAGCAATTGATCATACTGTAGCTCTCGTACACACCAACAAGTAAATTGACTCCATTCTTTTCTTTTGGCTCAATGTCAACAAAATAAGTTAACGTGTTCCAAAGCCGACTAATTAATCAGTTTAGTTTGCAATAATTAGTGGTTTAATGCACTTTTACACGGTATTGCAAGTATTACAGTAATACCTGTTACTTGCTGTGTGAAATGGATTACAGAAATGCAGTATTAGGCAATAGTATTGCTTTGAGTTGGAGTCACTTTACAGTACATGTATCTTCTAATTTCCTCGGTTTGTTTTTTAAAATACGTTTTATACTGTAACTGTACCTTAATTACCAGTTACATGTTATCTACTGTCTAAAATTTCCAAGAATGAAATTCCTCTTTGATAGTGTCACCTTGTTATATGATTGACACTCTTAAGCGCGACAGTACTTTTAACCATTATCTTAAAAAATTAGGCAAGAAAAACAGTTTAGTTTAATTAATGATGTGTTTATACATGAATTTGCTGATTGGCTAGTGCGGTGGTACGTGTTGTGGCATTGAACGACGCCATTAATGCCGTATAATTCTCTGAGAATTAGCTGTTCTTACAAGCTTATATCTGAGGGGGAGGAATGATGGTGTTTGTGGTAATCTGTGCCTGTTGCCAGGTGTTAAAAAAGGCGGATGTAGAAGATTAATGGAGCGCATGCGCACAGTTTAACAAAAGGGGTTATTGATGATGGAGTTTGATCTCTGTGTACTGTGCGTAGGTGCAGTGGAATTTAAACCATCTTAATTCAACTACACATGCGCAATCTTATTTGATCCTTTCAATCACTTCACATGGCCAAAAAGTTATAACAGCACATCACTTGCCGGTATGTGTTTGGTTTGGTGATGGATTTGTAAAAAGCTTACGTCGCATTTTTTTTTTAGTTTAAAGTGACAACATTGATCATTAAAACCTTAAATGGATCTTTACCATACAAGTATTTTGTGCCCTCAAATTCCTCAATTAGAGTTTTTTTGATTTGTAAAAGTTGCTTAAAAGAAGCGGTGGAATTATACAGTAAATATTGTACAGTACAGTACTTAGAACTTATTACTGTAATTACTGGAAAAAGCTATTCAGTACACTAACTGGCGCAAATGTGTTGGAAATTATGCATTGTGTTTTCTTTATTTTACTTTGCTACATCATTGTTCATATGGTAGACGTGAACATTTCATCCATTTGGTTGATTTTTGAGCTTCTTTTCTCTTTTAAGAGGTTTTTTTTATTATTTTGTTCACACAGCTTGACATCTTCATGTGTTTATCTTAGCCATTGAAATGTGCAGGGGAAACGGCTGACTGAAAGAGCTCCACATGTGATAATAATGGTGTGTGTCTGCCAAAACGCCCTCCTGTCATCTTTTTTCATGTAATGACGTCATAATGGGCTTGTAAATGACAGTTGACACTTGTGTTTTGTGGTTTTGTTTTTAAGATGGCCGATTGATAAGAATTTCGCTCTCTTGTTTTTACTTTTTGTATAAACATATTATGATGCCATTGAAGTGTCATGTCTGTTACAGGAGCTTGTTAATTCTGAGTTCTTCACTGACGTCACCTTGAATACTTTTGGATCAAATAACTCTTCCATTAATATTGTTTTTGTTTACTTGTTGGCGTATAGGGTATATAATGTAGCGACGTTGTATCGGTGTAGTATTAGTGCTGCAAAAGTGACGAAAAGGTGTTTATTCAAGTGGAAATGATAAATTATTATAGTACGAGTTTACCTGTCACTTTTATTTTATAGCCTCACAAACAGGGAAACGCATATGGAGAAGCTGAGGGGGTAATAAATACACTTTTATGTCGTTTCAGTGTCAATGACGTCAATTTAAAAGTAAATAAAAAGGTGAAAATGAGCGTCAGCTGTCTTCCTGCTGTAATACTAGCTAATTTGACTTGTCACAGCTGTTTATGATGTCATAAAGTCTTAAAGTTAGGAATTAGTTCTACTTCAATTTCAAAACACCCTGTATATGACTGTAATTTTAGCGTTTCAAGTCACGTCGCAAGTCGTTTCGCTCCAAGTCACTCGGTACTCGGTGGTAATCACTCATCAGATTATCGACTTAAGCTTATAGTCATTTTATATCTTTATAAGCCATTGTTGCAGACGTTGTGGCGAAATGACCATAGGGGAAGACGTGCCATTTTATTATGTATAGAAGTTCACTGTACTACTAGAATTTGTGGTGGATTTAATCATTAAAAAAAGAATTTTTTGTGGTTACAGCATTTTCCAAGTCGAAATAACAAAAAAAATCAAGTTTGTTTAACAGTTCTGTGGCGTATTGTACACTGATAAATTATTTATAAAATAAGAAATGTAAACTTTTGAGGGAAATTTAGCTTCTGCAATGGCAGCCACATAGTGTACTTTTACACTATTATTACAGGGCTTGTTTTCTGTTAAGTCTTTTAGAATTGCTAATGAAATCCTTGACATTTTAAATTCAGTCAAAAATTTAACATTAAGTGTTATTGTTGACAATTATTGTTGTGAGGCCACGCCTGATTTTTGTTTTCTTGGCAGTTTTGTATATTATTTACTTGGTAACAATGTGTGAATTGTAATGTCACCCTGTAAACTTGTATTGTGGCTGTATAATAATTTTATGATCCCGATTAGCGTTGTATTATGAAATTATGAAACGTAATTACAGAGTGTCTCTTAAATGTGATTGCCAACAACCGAATCCTTGAAATTTTGATTTGAAATTTAGATTTTAATTATACATTTTGGATGCGTTGAGGTGAAAACGATTTTCTTTACACCTCGGTGTTTAAGATTCAATCCCTCCCTCCCATTTCTTCCCATAATGTCAAGCATCCTATATTTATCGGTGACGTTGACTTTTGCCATTCGAGCCAATAAGTGAGAAGATTATTTTAGTATGGCCACACACTGCGTTAACAGCAGCTGTTTTGATGTCTAATGGTTTGTAAAGTTGAGTGAGTGGGGATTAAAAGTATTTATGTGCGGGGGTGTATTATTACTATCATCAGCATCATCCCATTCCATACTCCCCCCAACTGTGTGTGTGTCTCTTTATGTACGTTATTTTTAAAAGCATTTTTCAAATGTTTTTATTTAGTGGTTTCTCAGTTGGAGAGAGAAAAATATCTTAGTTATGGCCTGATTTTACTTTTTTTATGATGCATTTTTTTTTTCATGTTTTTCTTTCATTGGAAATGGAGAGCACGCTATTTTTATGATAAACAAACTGAAATTCGAGTTTTTATGTTTTTATTGCGAAACATTTTTGACGCACTCGGTAATCTAATACGAAGTTTGTTGGACATTCTTCGTGCGTTGTATGATTAAGAATTTAGTTACAGGGTGAACTTAATGGATGATTTCCAAAATTTAGGGAATCTTTCTCCTCCAAGGCTCCCCCTTTTGACTGCCATAGGTAGATTAAGAAACTTGCATTAATTGCATCATAGTGCTATTGCCAGCATGCAACGTAAAGATGCATTTAATAATAATGTCCTTCTGTGAATTGTGCTCTTTTTAATTGAGTTTATTATTTTGAACTTTGTATTGTTGTCTATAAATTAATTGGTTTGAAATGTGTTTAATTTAGTCTTTTGCATTT
The DNA here is from genome assembly GCA_013389785.1 of Helicorthomorpha holstii. Lineage (NCBI taxonomy): Eukaryota > Metazoa > Arthropoda > Diplopoda > Polydesmida > Paradoxosomatidae > Helicorthomorpha > Helicorthomorpha holstii. Next base: position 15,796,612 of record JAAFCF010006680.1, read on the forward strand.
AGAAATTTAATCAGACGTTGATAAGAGATCAAAAGAAACCGCAATGATGCTTTATGAAATTTAATTTGAAGTGTATCATGAGTTTCATGGCTGCCAGTACGGTGGTCTGAGACGATGACGTAATGTGTCTGACACGTTGGTATTATGCGTTTTATAATAAAGGAGAGGGGGAAATGAGGGGGTTGTAGGGGAATATGGCGTCAAGTAGCCTTGATAAAATACAGGCGAGGGGATATTTACAAAAAGAAAAGAAGAGCCTTTAAATCTTGTGATTTATTGCGATGGGTGTATTTAATGCGCATGCGTGATGGTAAATAGTTCTGAGAATCTGAAGCATTTCCGCTGTTGCAACGGTTTTATGGAATTTTTCTGTTTTCGTTTTTTGTGTGAGTTTTTATTTTATGGTCACTCTGTAAATTCAATAGGCCACATGCTGTGATTTTTCTCATTATGTCAATTCTATAGCTACAGTACGTGTTACCGACTCAGAGGGAGTCGTTAATAATATCATTGCATTAAATGGAGAAAGAATTGGATTTTTTTTTCTTCTGGGATATATCAAGGGATAGTGTCATGGGGCGTGTCACTCTTTGATTATTATTCAATTAATTGTCTGAAATGAAGATGGCGGAAGTTAAGCAATTATATGTGATGTAACGAGAGATAAATGACGGAAATCAGTCATTTTTATCTTTAATTTTCTTTTGTTAATTAATTAATTGGGAGTTCGCTGTAATGTGACACTAATTATGTCAAGTAATTTGGTTTGCACTTGATTTCGTTGACTTAGTCTATTTTATAAAGTTACTTAATAATATGGCAACAATATTTTATGTTAATTTGTAATGGCACACATCCATTTGGAGTTTAAAAAAAAGTTTTTGGTAGTTTTTGTTTTCATTTTTTTTACGTTTTGTTTTCTTAGATGCCTTGACTATTAAAATTAGTCTTTGAAACTGTTTGTAGTTTTATGTTACGTCATCACGTGGTTGTACTCGAACTGCTGACTGGTTGTTCACTTTTTATTATTTGAAATTTTGTCAGTGATTGATTGATTGTTTGAAGTAAAAGACGTATTAACTGACGAAATTAGGACAACTGTTTTGTCTTTTTTTTTATTATTTTTTTCACTGCCACTGCACTCTATTTTGTGACGTAATTATTGTCGAAAAGGTGGGTCGGCGCCAACAGTAATTAATTTTCGTGCCCTCTTTTCATAAATTAAACAATTATGATAAATGGTGAATATCGTTGATAGCAGCTATGGTTTTGGTTGATTGACAGTGCGATTAATCAATGAAATTAAATGAAGCTGGTTAACAGCTGTTTGTACAGGTGCTTTTAGTTGGACATTTTTGTGTCACTTTGTAATCCTATACGCTGCTTGTGTTAATCGATTCCTGATATATTTGCTGTAATAAGTCATTATATCGGTACAAAGCGTTGTTACAGCGTGTGTCCGATTTAAAGTATTAAAATTTAATGAGCAGCTGGTTATGTTTTGAGAACATATGACAGAGTGTGTTTGTTTTAATGACTTGCTAATGAATGCATGACGTAATCTGTTATGTAGTTATTATAAAAATCAGTGTTGCTAACTAATTTTTTGACGCCATCTAGACTGTAATACTGTGAATATAATTAAGATGTCTCGTATTGTTGTAATTACGACGCTTGCGTAAAACCAAAAACGTTTTTCATGAATTTAATTAACATTTTACTGAGGCTTTTCTTTAATGTTTTTTTTTTTAAATTTATTTGAATTCATTCAGTTTATGTTGTCATTTAAATGACTGAACATCTGGCATTGTTTTCAATCGGCTTCATCGACTTTGTTTTTTAATTTGAGCTAGTTGATAAATATGTTTGATATATTTAATAATAACGTATAGACATCGTGTAATTTGTTAATATTGTAAAGTTTTGTTTGCAATTATAATTAATGATTTTAATACCGGTGCTGTTGTTTATTAAATATTTAGATGCTTAGTCAGCAGTGGATGTGAATTATTGTTTAAGTAGCCTCTCACTTGTATTTTATTATTAGAAAAAAATATTAATGAGTGCATTAATATTCAGCTTAACAACACTGTGATTGTATAGCACGCGTGTTGTAAATTACTCTGTTTGTTCAATGCTAATGAATGGAGTTACAGAGTGTGTCGTAATTACAAAATTGAAATTCCTTAACGCTTTGCTAAGCTTTTTTATTACTGTATTTATATTTTAGCATTGGCGCTATTTACATGTTAAGAAACAATACTGTTTAAGCTTTAATCTTGATGTTATTTAATTTCAGAATCTCCGGAGTTGTTGATGCCTAACTGTCTTGATGTGTTATGTCCAAAAGAGGAAGAGTCGTCCTGTCCATCTGACAGCTTTCCTTTACCAAGGAAACTGACTGAAGGTGGTTGCTGCTCCAAGTCAACCGGGTATTTGCAGATATTATAATATTTGTTTAAAAAAATGTAGCAATGACGTCATATCAATGTGTAGTGTTTATTATAAACAACACAAAAACGCCTACGCATTTAAAAACAAAGCCACTACAGCTACTTAAATTTCACTTTATTTAAATTAAATAAGGGTCAGTGGCTTTGTTAAACACTTTGTGTAGGTGGGCAAGTGGGTACTGTGGGTCTAAAATCATGAAATTTAATTAACGTTTAGTATCTTTAAAAAAATACCACGCTTTATGTTTTTAATAAACTATGTTGATTAGTTTATGAAAATGTATGATAAGTGACTGACGGTTTTTTTAATTATTTTTTTTTTATTTGAACTAAGGTGCATGTGTTTGCCGGTGTCTTGTGAAGAGCCAAAATGTCTTCCTAATCAACACTTAAAATTGGTTAAAACTGGAGATGGAAAGCCAGGGAGTTGCTGTCCTACATATCAATGTGTTACAGGTAATTTAATTCAGATGGGATTGTCACTTTGCATTGTGATAGGGATATGATGGTTGCTATAGAAACAGTGATGGTAGTTTTTTTATTTTTTTTTGGATTACTTGTTACTATGCAGTATGGTTTTTTTATTGCAGTTTAGTTAAGGTTGAGCATGCATTAATTCTTGTGAAAAGCAGAATGACATTATGTAGCACGTCGCAATGTAATATTGACAGTTTATAAATGTCAACTGCTGTTATCAAATTTAGCTGAAAACGTGACATACTTGTGCGATGAATTTTTTTTCTTCTTCTGAAATTAACCCTATCATTATCAATGGGTTAGTCATCATTTAACATTGGAAATTAGACTTTGATGTTTGACCATGTTGCTATGGTAATCATAGAACGATTCGCTATATTTTTTAAAGATTGGGCCTTCTGATTGGCTGGTTGAAATGCGGAATACAGTGGTTCTCGCAAGTTTATTTTTAATTATTAGTGATCCCTGCTTCATTTTAAAATTATTAAAGGAGTTGTCAAGCGCTTGAACTATCTAATGGAAGACATATGGTGTCCTTGAGAGTGACTGGGGGGTGACAACATTAAACTTGATGTTGCAAGAATAAAAATTTTAAACCAATTTAGCACATATACAAGTATTGTTTTATCGTTTTCCAGACCTAACAGTTGTACATCCGTTGAGAATTTTGAATTTTTTAAACGTCTATACTGTATAAGTTGCATATTAACTTAAGCTCATATTACAAAACAAGAAAAAAATATTTTCCGAGACTTAACTGTGTAATTGAGTATCTGAATAAATTACATTAATCTTGTGCAGTATTTATAGTTTTATTCATAATTAAAAATGTAATATAAAATTAAAAATGTAATATAAGAGCCAAGAACGAAGATTTCTTAGTATTATAAACACGGGCATAAGTTACTTTATATCAAAAATTATTAGGAGGATTAATTTGTAATTTATTTTTTCTAGATGATTCTCACTGTTTGTCACAGGGAGTGATTTATGCAGATGGTGATGAATGGAAATCAGATAAATGTACGATATGCAAATGCAAAGGGAATGTGACATTTTGTGATTCAATTCAATGTAATCATACAACTGATGCTTCATCATCATGTCTTCAGATGAAAGTTCCTCCTGGAGAATGTTGTGCAGTTTGTACAGGTCAGTCAACTCTTTTACTCTTTTAAAAAAAATTTACCTAAAAAAAAGTAACTGGATTTTTTTTTTGTATTTATTTAAATGCGTTGGCGTTACAACTGTTTCTTGTTTTTTCAGACTTTAAATAGGTTTTATTATGATTTTCTTAACTTGCATATGGGAGGTAAAAGGACCTTACAATACAAATAAACGAAAATGCATTATAGGCGGTTAGTTCACTTTTTAAGCGTGTTTAGATTTTGAGGAATGTTACTTGGTTTGCTTGGCGACGATTGTTTACATTGAATTATTATGGCATTGTTAAACAACTTTTATTTTTATTTAATCGTTTTTCTGAAGAGATAAAACTGTGCATCGGTTTAGGGGACATCAATGTTCAGCACGTCATGATTAGAGCAATTATTTCTACTTGAAGTAGCTGCTACAGTACTACAAATTGATCTCGTCATTTTTTTCTTGTAACTTAATAAACTTAAATAATTAATGCATACCGGTACATGAAGCATTGAAGTTGAAAAAGTACTCAAATTGTAGGATATTTTGCACCTTTTATGATTTTAAATTTAATGGTTTTTTTTGGTCTTTAACCGCATGTAGGCTTGTAGCTACAGCACATTTGCAAAATTTCTTATAGCCAGGTAAGCAGAAGTTTCTTAATGAAATTTATGTTTTCAAGGAGAAATTTTCTTAAGAATTAATAATTGTATTGAGACTCAATGTATTTATATTGGGTTTTGCCTATCATGTCGCTTTAAGCTAGACTGAAGGTAAAAGGCTGTTATGGATAATAGATTTGAAAGCTGTATTTTTCTAAATTGAAAAATTGCTTCTGGTATTTGGTGCATGTACTTGTCATAAATTAACGATTGAAATACTACACAGTACTTCGCAATTTGAATTCCTTTTGTACAATCTCTTAATGGTACAAGTTTTACTTTAGTTTGTTTTTAAACAATTATTTAAATTGTAGCAATTTGCTTGGGATAGCTGTTGAAAGTTCATACTGCTTGCTAGCATAATAAATATTATTAACTACTGTATTATAGACGTGTAGTTAATTAGTAAAGTAAAATTATGGTATGCAATAGAAATATCTTAACGATCGTTGACATACGAGCTTGTAGTTTTTTTTATCAATTACATGAATTCCAGAAGTTACTAAGTAGCATCGTTTGGCATATTGACAGAGGAAAATAGTATGAGCGAGTAGTTTTCCGTTCTTAGTGATTAGCTAATTTTGAAACTTTGATTATTTTGATTTAAAAGCAGTTTTGTATGTTAATGGTATGCACAGATGTATAGAATAAAGTTTTTGTTGCATTTTAGTTAAAATTGACGCCATTTAAATTGCAAATAGAGTGGTTTTTAAAGTTGAACGACAATGACTTTGATAAAAACTGGTTTTTTTATTTTGTTAAGTTTAAAAATGTAAATCAGAGTCAGGATTTACGAGTTGTTTTGATGTACTGAGACATTTTGCCACTTAAAATTGTTGCATTTATTTAATATTTTTTCTTTTATTTTATTTTATACAGGTTGTGTGAGTGGGGGTGTATCTTATAATAATGGTGAAACATGGCATGAAGATGATTGCAAAAACTGCACTTGCCAGAATGGAGTAGCGAAATGTCAAACAGAATTTTGTGCCGTATCTTGTGACAACCCGAAAAAGATTCCAGGACAATGTTGTCCCCATTGTGACAGTAAGTACCACTGCCACTACTACCATATACTTCATCATAATTCCCCATAATCTCGGATTAACCTCTCTTTCACAAAATCCAGCCGTTACTTTATTTATAGATCTTTTATTATTGTTTTGAGTAATTGCCACACTAGACAACAACAAATTCACACAATGAATGTCTTTCATTATACTTACAAAACACAATGTCTGATTGACTAATACTGCGTAGGAGGATATTTTACAAGCTAAAAAGAAAAAAAAAAGTGCTATGCATATTGCTTTTATTACCTAATAGCTTATTTTCGTTAAATATTAAGGTTTCTGGTAAACATTATAAAACTTATTTTTTTCTAGTTTTCTTTCTTTTTTTTTTATATTACTTGGTCAACAATGGATGATAAAAGTGCGTGGTGGATCAAAAATGTTTAATGGATTTACTTTATGCACTCTTCAAAATTTTCGAATCTCAAGAAGCATTTAGTAAATTGATCAATTTAAATTCTTAAAATACAAGTGAAGAACAAGTATTTTAAGAAACTGCTAAATTTAGCTACTAGAAGCCAAATTTAGGGTTTCTGATGACAGATTTAACATCATTCTTAAGAATTTTAACACCTATCAGAACCAGCTTTTAGTGATTTTTTATTTAAAAATTTGCAAACAAATATTTATTATTCAATGATGTCGTTTTAATTATTATTCCTACCATATCTTAAAAGCGTAGAGCTTCAAACTTTTTACTGTCGTAAATATCATTAATGGTAGTCTAATTAATGTAATTTTGTCTTTTAATCCAGAACCAAGTGAAGTTACGATGCCAACGCAATGTTCTTTGCATGCTCTGCAGAATTGCAGCTTGTTATGCGCAGATGGACTATATAAAGATAACAATGGTTGTTATCATTGTCACTGCAAATTAGGTAACAATTTTCACTTAGAAATGTTTGAAATTGATCGTGTATGTAATTGTATTGAATGACGTTTGTAATCCGTTTAACTGATTAATTGATCATGTAGATGGCTGTTCGCTGTTATGTGAGCATGGTTATGCTTTAGACTCCTCTAATAAACCCATGTGCAAATGTCAGTGTCCGCCATTGGCCAATTGTAATAAAACATGTCTGCATGGTTTAAAAAATGACGCCGATGGTTGCCCAGTTTGCCGTTGCTTTAAATGTAGATCGTTGAAATGTGCCATTAAATGTCCAAATAATGGTTATGTGCGTAATTCGAGAGGTTGTCGCACTTGTAAATGCACGAGTAAGCGTCGAAAACGTTTTTTTTTTTTGCTTGTTTAATATTTTTATTTTATGCACTTTTGACTTAATTGGTGTTTTTACAGGTAATGCGCTAATAACGCCGCATACAACTACAATTTCACAAGATAATAAAGGCCTATGTAAGTACCGTTTGAATGGGCAATATTAGCATAATGCAATTTTATGCACGATTAAAATTTGTTTTCGGTATATTTAGCCGGTAGTGTTAGAATTTTGTTTGTGGGTTTTTATGCTTGATGTAATTACATACATCTTTGAAATCATAAATGGTCCATCATTCAAAAAATTCAAAATTTGTTTTCATTTTCTTGCAGATGATAGTGTTAACGCTATTCAAGTTAGCCCATTACCGAATAAAAGCCATTGTAAATTAAAAGATGGTGTAAAAGAAGATGATACGATGTGGAATGATGGTTGCAGAACTTGTTATTGTCATGACGGGCATGAATTCTGTTCATTAATAAGTTGTCCAACTTTACCAAATTGTCAGCATCCTGTCACCGTTGCTGGGGAATGTTGTCCAAAATGCATTGGTTAGTCAAATATTATATTAGTAAAATATTCGGCTTAATTTGAATTTATTTTCGTTGTGTAGAAAGTGCGTCATCAGAGGTTGTGCCCTCCAATGCACCAAGCACAAATAATACTGTTGTGGTTGTGTGTCCATCGATGGATGGGGGATTCTATTTAGAAGGAGAAATGTGGGCTTTGGATTCGTGTACAAATTGTGTTTGTCATAATGGGCAAATGTACTGTGAAAGTCACCACTGCTCACCATCACCTTGTCAGAACCCGATTTATTTACCAGGAAGTTGCTGTCCACACTGTCCAGGTATTATAATTGACCTCAATTCTAAGTCGGGTAGACTCTTGAATAAAAATTTTTAATGGTTTGTAGAAACGAAGAAAAGTGTTCTGTTCAATCGAAGTTGTTCAGTGGATGGAGGTCGAATGGTGCACGAAGATGGTTCTCTGTGGTGGGCAGATGATTGCCAAAGCTGCAAATGTTCTAATGGGAAAATACATTGTTTTCCGGTGAAATGCCCGAAAATAAATTGTGATCGACCGGTGTTAAAGAAAGGACAGTGTTGTCCTTTCTGCGTTGGTAAGTGTCTGCTAGTTGTTTAACCTTAATCACTGTTTATTTAACTGTTCGTTTTGTCAATGATAAAGAAATGAAGAAAACTTCCTGTTTACACGATGATATATTGCACGACATTGGCGAAGTTTGGATGCTAAACGAATGCACTCGATGCACTTGCTTGAATGGACAAACGAGATGTCACGAAAAAATTTGCAATCAACAATGCAATTTAACCTCTGTTAAGTTGGCCGGCCAGTGCTGTCCGCTTTGCCTCGCACCGACAACTAATAAATCAGCTGATCAATCAGTAACATTCGCCATTGATAGTGCAAACGTTACGACTTATAAAGGTAAATGGTTTAGTTTTATCAAGTGATCTATCGTACCTTAAGGTTACGATAGGTTACGAAGGTTAGTTAATAATTACAATTTTTATTTATTTAAAGATGGTCAAAATGGAACCGAAAGTGCTGCAGGAAGTTGCTGGGAGTCGATATTGAAATATCTAGTGATCATTTTTACAACGCTAATATCTTTAGTTTTATTGGTAGTTTTAGTTTGGCTTTTAAGACGGAAGTTAAGTGGTAAATGGGTAAAAAAGTCGGAGAATCCAATAGTTCGATTGAACAATAATAACAAGCCCGGCGGAAATAACACAGTCGCAGTAAACAATGATCTCAAATCGATAGCTGTCTCAATATCGTCAGACGATGGAGCCAATCAGAAACTGATTAAGACTTGAAACTTAAACAGCCAGTGAAGCAAAAATCGTCAGTTCCATCGGGGGGTTTTATTTTATTAATTAAAAAATATTCAAGAATTTTATTTAAATATTAGAAGGCGTCCCATGATGATCAATGTGGCGTTAAATAACTCAATATGGTTGTCCAATTAAAAAGTAATATTGATGTGCCTTTAAATTCAGCCATTAAGTAAGTTGGAGGCTTGGCAAGGCTGTTTGGCCAATTTATTAGGAACCGTTTAAAGCCAAATGAATTTTTTATTTGTCTAAATTATTTTAAAAACTATTGTATAGTTTGATGTAGTTCAGTGTCTACTTATCAAATCCTACAGTTCTAGTGAAATGTCCCTGATATCATTACAAGTTTGGGATTTTTATGCTAATTTTTTTGGGCATTTTTTTTAACAACAGACGTCGCAAAGTGAACGATGTATACGAACAAGATTTTAAGTTTGATTTGCCAGCCATTCATTATATTGATAATGAGAATCTGAATCGACGACGTCTATGTAATTGGCTGAAATGAAAAAAAAACTTTCGTTGTTTGTACATGGTGATTGTACATATTGTGGAAAAAAATTTTTCTTAGTAATTTATTTTTTATTAGTTTTAGTGTAAAGTCATAATAAATGTTCTTTTCTTAATTAAAACTTGTAATTCAATACAGCGAATGTACTTAACCGTTGTTTTCTTTCATATTCGATATTCATGCATTATATAAAAAAATTTTAAAACTACGTTATACCCGATATTAGATAATTTTTTTTTAATTTCAGAAATGACACAGTAACGTTGAGATATGCATCTGGTTAACACAACTGAAAAAATGCTAATCTTACGGCGTGTTTTGCATTATCGTTGCTTAAATGGTTAGTAATAGTGTGATCTCAATATATCAGTACAGCATTTTAATAACGAAACTTGAAATTGGCTCATGCAATCATATTGCTGAAAGTTTTCGTTTGCATTGTGATATGAAATCTAGATTAAGCTAATGAATTTAAGTTTTACTTGTAAATTTTGTTTTTTGATGTTAATCATTCGTGATTTGCACGATTGGCCTGGGATATTCCATTGCTAAGTTATAGTGTTTCTTTTAAATGGTTCGCCGTTAATCATAAGCAAATATTAAACTTGAAATTTCTTGAGGTTATTTTTTTTTCAACTTTGGATCTTTATTGTTTACTAACCAGTAACCATACTTAGTTATTCAAGTTGAAATAAAATGCTATATCTAAGTTTACTATTTCTAGATCTGGTTAGTTTGGTGCCAATCATATCGTCTTACTTTTAGCTATATGGGGTTAAATATTCTGTTATTGTGTAAATACTTGTAAATATTTTGATAAGGGAAACTTAAAATCCGTGTTAACAGTTATGTCTTCTACATTTGTGGGTTACTGATCGAATTACATTAGTTGACAAACACTTAAAAATGTTTAATCCAATAAACACTTAAAATTTTTAAAGTTTGAAATTTCGATTGCCGGTAGCTATAGATAAAGTTGTTTGAACTACTGTACTGACACTCTACTTTCTAATGATAATATCTAAGATTACAAAATTCTAAAAATGTAACACTTGGAAGTTGAACCCAAATTAGAAGGCATCCAATATCTTGTATGATAAGTTGTCATATATGACACGAGTTGTCAATTATTAAGAATCAGCAACACGCGACGCATGCGTTTCATTTAATCTTTTTTTTTTAAAACCTTAATTATAATTATTTAACACTTAAATAACATAAACATCCATACTTAATTACTTTTGGTTAACTGTTTGCAATTCTGTAAATGCGTCCAGTGGTGAATCCTCCAATGACTTTTTATATATTTCTAATCACATTTTACTGGTCCCGTCTTAAGTTATTAAAGAATAGAGTTTGTAAGAAATAATTACAAGCAATCTTGTGTTTAAGATATTATTTTTAAATGTTTTACCTAAATAATTGTATTTGTTTTTTCCATTTAAGCTCTTCAGTTGCCCAGTTTACAACAGATCTAAGTTAAATCAGATAGTTTGCATTATGTTTTTTCTATTTTATGATCTGGGATTAGTTAGGATATCAAAATTACTTCCATTCATATATCATTTCCACATCCTAATCACTTCCTACGGTTCCCTACAAGAGTACTACATAAAGAATAACCAATTATATTTATTTTATGATTTTGCCAGAAGTGGCTAAGTTAAGTGTTGATTATCAAAGTGATAGTATAAAATGCGTAGTCATACGGGATGTCACTTTTTTCATGTTGTATCAATTTTTATTTTTTCTTAATATATTATTATTTGAGCAATTGTTTTATGTGCGTTATAGTTGATTCTTACATAGTATAATCTATTACTATTATTATGCACATTAATTTATTTAGTAAATACAGAGGACATCTAGTGGTTGCAGGATGCTTTTTTGTACATCTTAGTATAGGAGCACTTTATTCTGATGGTAAGTTGCACTTAAATAGCTTTAAAAACTGTAAAGTTTTCATTATTGGTTTTAAAATCAAGATAATAATTAAAATTTTAAGTTACTGTGAAATTGTCACTTGTATTTTAATTGCAATACAGTAAAATCATAAAATGTACGATATTGATCATCGTTTATTTTATTTTTTTTTGTCCAAAGGAAATTTTGGACCATATTTGGTGTCTTATTTAAGATACAAAGGTGTAGATGTGTCTTCATCATATGTAGTATGGTTACAAGCAGTGATGGCTTCTGCGGAAGCCATCATGATGTTTCCAGCTGGAATGTTGGAGAGAAAATTCGGATGTCGAATTGTAGCAATTATTGGTTGCTTTTTAATGAGGTTTTTTAAATACTGTATGGTTTATTATGTAATAAATTTAACTTATTTTAAATATCGATGTTAGTGCTAGCACTGCAATTTCTTATTTTTCTTGTTCATCATTGGCTTGGGTAACTGTGACATATGGTGTTTTATATGGAATTGGAACTGGAATTGCATATATAACAGCACTAACGGTATATTTTATTGTTATTTACCTGTCAATACTTTATAAGTTAATAGGAATGGGTCTTATTTTCAGGGAGGAATGAAAGTAACCATAAATTACATTGATGGTTAATATGTTCAATCGAATATAACAATTCTTTAATAATTATTAGTGGTTTCCTGAAAATCGTGGTTTGGTAAATGGTATAATTGTAGCTGGTTTTGGATTAGGAGCTTCCGTAATTGATCCAGTCCAAACGGCGTATGTTAATCCAGAAAATGTTTCACCTGACGATGATGGGTATTGTACAACACCAATTACCAATTGGATTATTAGATGATTGATATGTTGATAACGTTTTTTTATTGAATAGTTACTTTACCGACGTCGATCTATTAAACCGAGTTCCAACATGTTTTTTTGTAATGGCAGGAGTATATGCTGGAATACAGATAATTGGGTGCCTTCTAATGGCTCCTGCACCCGTGCCAGATAGTAAACCAGACAATACACAGATCAACGAAGAAACAGTAGAAAAACATACTGTAAGTTGTTTATACAGTAATTATTTTTATTATTATAAATGTTGATTTAAAATCATTTAGGAAAATGTTGACCAACCTGAAGGATTTTTACCAAGACAAATGGTTCGCTATAAGGAATTTTACTTTTTATGGTGGACGCTGTTTCTAAATGGAATGATTGTCACATTTTATTCTTCCATGTACAAGGTATGTAGGTTTAACATTAGTTACGTCAGGGCAAAAATTCATTTTTTAAAACCATTTATCAATAGATATACGGACAAACATTTATCAGTGATGACCATTATTTTGCACTAGTTGGAACATTTACTTCAGTTGCAAGTGCAATTGCAAGGTTATCATGGGGAATAGTTGTGGACAGAATTACATACAGGGCAAGTTGTTACTTTATTTATTACTGTAGCTATTAACCCTCTACTGCCCGAATTAATTGTATGGCCACTGCCTTCTATTTGTAGACAGCAATGATTATCATGAGTAGCTTAGTTGCCGTATGGCTTTACACAATGCCAATTACAAAACATGGTTGGAAACCAATGTATACCATTTGGACAATTCTAATGTACTTATCAATGGCGGGAACATATGCGATGTGTCCTACTGCTGCTTCCAGAACATTTGGACCGACGTATATGACTGTAAACTATGCCTTAGTTCTGACAGAAAGTGTAATGCCTAATTAAGTGTTTATAAAGTAGTTATATTGTATTAATTTGTCTTATTTGTGTACCGGTATGCAGTTGATATGTCCACTGGTAGCCGCGGCCATTACAGATCCATTACTTGACAGTATTGGATATGATGGAATGTTTTTAATTCTTGGTGGAATTACGTGCATCAGTAAGTTAGATGTCACGTCACTATACACAAGTCAAATTCTAACAATGATGTTTTAATATTTCAATTTCTAGCTCTGGTAATCACATTCTTTTACAATGAGAGATTATATGGAGACTATGTCGAAGAACATAATGCAAAAATCAAGGAAAGAAAAAGTGAAGTACAAACAATTAGCAACGAAAATTTAAAATCGAATTCAGAATTTAGCCAAAATGATAGTGCATTACCTGACTATAATAATGCTACATGTTCCCAAAAATGAAATTCTAAAGAATTACTATTAAAGTTTTTAACTAAAATAATTTCAATTGAAAATACTGTAAATAAGTTTTTAAGTAAATGATGTTTAAAATCAGTTCTTTGTGTAATACTACTTATCATTGGGAATGAAGTTGTCTAGTCCAAAAGACACACGATTAGCATTCAATTACTCAAGTATTGGATTTTAAAATTGTTTTGGTATTTGGACTTTTTAATCTTTTCAAAAAAAAATAGTTTTTTATTCTATAGTTTTAGACAGTATTTATCTACACGAGACTAACCTGAGTTCATGAACTCTGTAAATACATTTCTTTACACTTTAAATATTATTATTGGAAAGATAGATATTCAGAAAGATTACTTTTTAAAGTAACTTTAAATTGCAGCCATTTGTTGAACTAAATTCTCAATTTCTTGTTCGATGGCTTTATTATTGGCTTCCAGTCGCTTCAACTTGATAAAAACAAAATGTTAATCAACAGTTTAATAAACACTAAAAAAACTGAATAAAATTACCTCTTCTTCCAAGCTATCATCTTTACTAACATAACTTGAAACAGTGGATGACTGTTCAGAACTTTCAACCACCTTAATTAGCTAAATTTAATAATTCAACTCAATAAAAATAAAAAGACAATATTACTTGGTTATTTTCATCAGTTGCTGCGTCACTTGGCTGCATTTGATGTTTTGACTTGTTAGCAATCTCGTTTTCTAATAATTTCTGCAATGGAATATGATATTTAGCCAAAAAATCAAAATGATTAACCGTACGTCTCACAATTTCGTAGAGACACTTGTCTAATTGCATGTTATAGCTCTCGAGGTCGTCTTGAAGCTGTGCATCATCTTTTTCAGTCGTTCTTAAAATGGCCATCCATCTGGCATTGTCTTGCTGGCGCATTATATCTTCTTTTCTCTTCAACAAATATTCTCGTTGCAAAGATAATTTTCTTCTTTCCATAAACTTTAATTTATTCTCTAAAATCACTTTCGTTTGCATTTGTAAACGCTCTCTTTGCTCCAACAACCGCTTTTCCTCGTGAAGTGTTTCTTGTTTCCTCAGATCTTCAACTGCAATCAGCATTGCTTCTTGTCGTCTCCATTCAGCCTCCATCTCATGGAAATGTCCAAACTCAGCTTCTAAACGCGCCGACTCTTTCCTAAAACAAAATAACGTTAAAAATTTGGTAATTAACTTATTGTTTATATTCCCTAACTTTTGTTTAATAAAATTCTCTTCCATCTCGCGAATTTTAATCATATGTTGAGCGTGATTTTCAATGACTGCTAACGGAAAATTAGAAAACATAGGATACGTGGCTTTTGTTAGAGGTGTAAATTGTCGCCCCTTTGTATCTGAACACAATTTCTTCGCTTCTTTTATCACTGAATCAATCGGAACAGGGTTTTTCTCATGGTAATACATCTATTAATAAAAAAAGATTTGTGACAGTTCCTATCACATAATTATAATTTTATTTTTAAACCTGAAATTCAGAAATGTTTTGACATCTAAGTAAGCTATTTTGTGAAACAATTGAATAAGCAGCAACAACCGCGTAGAGCATTTCAACATTTTGCGATGTAAAAATGTGATCCCAAATGCAAAACCATTCATCAGTCGTGAATATATCCGAGAAAGACGACTCCAGTAAAGGCCAAGCATAAATTTTCATAGATACGGCATATTTAACAAAATGAGCTAGTAGTGAAGGACAGTGCTTTTCTAGAAAAGTTTCTACTTTAGCCAATGCATGAAACGGTAATGCAGGGTATATTTTAAACCA
Source organism: Helicorthomorpha holstii (assembly GCA_013389785.1). Classification (NCBI taxonomy): domain Eukaryota; kingdom Metazoa; phylum Arthropoda; class Diplopoda; order Polydesmida; family Paradoxosomatidae; genus Helicorthomorpha; species Helicorthomorpha holstii. The sequence goes on from JAAFCF010006680.1 coordinate 15,811,884, forward strand.
ATCACTGCACCAGTTAACTATTTAAAAAAAAAGTTAAAAAAATTAATCAGCATCCGTTTGCGACTTTCAAATACGTACCTAAATATGTCATAATAACTTCAAAACACACCAATATGTGCTCGTGAAGTGTGCGTACAAATGGAAATACCATTACAGGAAAATAAGACACTTCGGCAAACAATGGGCACCAATATGCAAAAGCTGACAATATTCTAAAATAAACAAAGTAAATGTTGTATACAGTATAATATTTAGAAACAAAATTTACTTTTTAAAAACGTTCATTAATTTTTCATCTTCAATAGGAAAGTTTTCTTCTAAATTTGTATAAGCTGGATGCAAACCTCGGTTGAGCAGAGTTGTAAATGCCCCTTTGTTAAGTGGCAATTGTAAAATCTGCCGCCAAATAACCGACCGATATTTTTTAGGAAATTCACCAAATGCTTCTAATGCCTTTTCAAACTCCGAAAGAACTATAGGTTTACTAGGTGTTTTAGCTTTGTCGTATTTTGTTTTTTGTGGCTTTGGTATGTCGTGTTTTATTTTTTGATCTTCTTTCGGGAAACTTTGGGGCTCAACATTGGAAACGTCAGGTAATTTAAATTCTCTGTCGTTTAATTTTGCTGCTAGTTTTCGTATATCAACAATCGAAATGCTGCCATCTTCTGAAATTATTGCTAAAGGATGTTTATGAATAACGCTTGAGTGGTCTGCAACTTCAAACTTGGTTACTTCTCCGGTAGTAAGATTATGTTTATATATTAATTTAAAATTTTGCAAGTTGACATAAAACATGTTTCCCGATTGAGACAACACAACTGCTATTGGAACCTAATATTAAATTAAACATAGCTCTGATGGTAAAACAATAAATCATTGTAAAACAAACCTTTACATCATTTTTTAAATTAATGACCGTTGTCAACTCCATCTGCAGCACATTTTCATTGAACTGAGAGATGCTAAATACTTGTCGTGTGGATACGTCGGTTAAATTCCACAGAACAAATTCTCCATTTTCGCTAACCGTAAGCATCGATTTCGCGTCACTTTAACGATTAACCATCAATGCTAAGTTCTAGAAACTAAACATGAAAAATACCTACGAAGATATAGTCGATAATGAAAGCTTAGTCGAAGATCCATCATCCAGATGATACTGAAACTTTAAACTAGGGAAGTCCCATGAAAAAATGGTTCCATCCACAAAACAAGTAAATATATTATCGCCATTTGGTCCAAAAAAAGCCTAATACATAAACTAAAATATTAACCTAGATCAAATAACACTCATTAATTAATTTACCTTCTGTAATTGAAAATTGTTGTGTGTATTGAGACGCTGAAGGGGTAAGAGCTTGCTAAGGTCCCAAATGATAGCTGAATAATTTATAGTAGCCAGCATTCTATCAGACCAAGGATGCTTGGATAAATAAACAGCTGGTGTTCCCATCCCTTTATGAGTTCCAATTTGTGTCTTAAGCACTGAATTTCATCAAAATTAATAACACACCATGAATGATATTCAAATCTAAGATTGAGTCTTACTAATGTCATATTTTAAAATCGAACCATTTTCTAAACTAAACACACAATAAGGATTAGCTCCGTCATCTTCTGCTATAAGAATGGCCGAGCATTTATTCGGTAAACTGTACGCCTTCTTCACTCTGAAAAATAATACAGTA
>JAAFCF010006680.1:15829606-15892461 GCA_013389785.1 Helicorthomorpha holstii
TTTCTGCCTGCTCGGAGTCTCGAACCTGGTACACTCTATTGAAACCCACTACAGCGATCAGGCAAGCGCCTTACTCGCTAGGCCACCGCCAGCCGTTGAAAAAATTTGCTTCTTAATTGGTAGTCTATTCTGGCGAGCAAAAAATTTTAACAAAAAAAAAACTACGGCGCTCGCCTACAAAAACAGGAATAACTCGTAAATTATTATAGATAATACAAAATTTCCAACGGATTTGGAATCCACACATCATTTTACATCTAAATCAGTCATAACAACCATATGTTAAATTTTGACCATTTCTGAGAAAAACGCAAAGGCTATATATAGTCTTCTCACTTTTTTGAAAAATGCAAGTTTTTTAAAAAAATAATTAAGATGTTTTGAATTTTAAAATGACAGCTGTTTTTGATGTAAGACGATGTGGGCTTTACGAATCTGATGTTTTTAGACCGGAAATCAGACTCAAAGGGCCTCAAAATGGCCAAACACAACAACGGTCCCTTAAAAAACCATGAATAACTGGTAAAATATTAGAGATAACTCGAAATTTCCAACGGAACTGGAATCCTCGCATCATTTTACATCTAAATCAGTCATAAAAAACATATGTTAAATTTTGGCCATTTTTGAGAAAAACGCAAAGGCTATAGCCTTCTCATTTTTTTCAAAAATCAGAAAAAATCACAGGTTCTTAAAAATGGTTTAAAATCGTTTGATAAAATGTAAAATGGGGTGCAAGTAACGAAACCGTTACTTTTAATTCGGAAGTCCTTTTCTAAGTGCCCCAAGCATGGTCCTAACAGCTCCCAAAACGACGGCATAATGATCTACAGCAAAGAAAAATCAATAAAATTAATAGCGCCAAAATTCAAATATTGCAGATGAATTTAACTCAATAAAAGTCGACTAAAGTCGTTTAATAAAATAGAAAATAGGGTGCAAGTAACGATTTCATTGATTTCAATTCGAAATCATTTTCTAAGGGCCTCAAAAATGGTCCGAATAGACGGCATACTGAAAAATAATAGCGCTATAATTCAAATAATACTGAGGATGAATCGCATTTTTGTTATCACCTTTTGTCGTTTTATTTTGTTCAAAATTAAAAACAGGTGTTTTAGTTGTAAGTTGACCTGAACTTTACGTAGGTGATGTTTTTAGACCTCCAATAAACCTTCAAAGTGCTTCAAAATGGGGACTTCTGACAAATTAAGGTAATTTGTTTTTTTTTTTTGGCTAGTAGAATTATATTGAAGGCATTATATTAAAGGCAGGACCCCCCCCCCCCCCCCCGTGGGTCCCCCCCCCCCCCCCCCCCGCTTTAACCGAACTTAATAATTTTATTGAATTGTAATTTTAACATACCTTATGCAGATTTATATGAGATCAGAATCAGCCGAGTGACTTCCACTAGTTGCCATGATTGGAATATTAGGAAACAAGTTGGAAATTGCTGTAATAGCTCGGAGAGCAACTGGACTGATAGCATTGCCTGAAATTCCACCATAGTACGTTTTTCTATTCCAATTGCAGGCCAAGGTGATTTTTCACCATTTTAGAGACATTAATCCAGATAACGTATTCGTAGCAGTTGCACCATCACCACAACCTATAACCATGACAAAATAATTACAATTAGATTACAGTCATTTAATTAAACTCAAACCTTCAAGTGCAGATCGTGCTAAAACAGTGATGTCGGTAACATTGGATGTTAACTTAATAAAAACTGGAATATTCACTGTACTCTTTGTCCAGATTGTGATATTGTCAACGTGTACTAGATCCTAAATTATTTTTAAACAATATAATTAATATTAAATTTAATTACTGTAAAAACAAAAACAACAACAGATTACTTGACGAAATCGCCTTTTTAAAAACAGATGTTTTGGGAAGTAACGCAAGTCATTCAAAGATTTTTTAAAATTAATCTTACTTTGTAAACTTTCTCATCCTGGTCGACTACCACCATGTTACTATACAATCAAGAGAAAGTTGTCCATGTTAACTCCACTGGCTTTTATACTGCTTCTGTTAAACATTTCTACTCAACAAATACAATAGTATGAGTCTTATCTTTAATCTTTGTTTAATTTTGTCATTTTTTACACTATAGTGACACTGTGAAGCCGATTTCAACGCTAATGCAGTAGTAAATTCCTCATTGCTGTTGTCAGTCTTCATCAAAACAAATGGACTGACGATTAAACATTTTAAACGCAAGCAAATTTTCGAGTCTTGGCCACTTTTCGAAACTAGCCGATCTAACTAATGAAAGTTCTTATCACTTGTTGTGCCATTGAAAGATCATTTTCTGCTCAAATCGTAGGAGTTTAACTGTAACGAACTGTTATTCAAAAAACATTGATTCGGAACAATACATTTGTTTGAACAATATTAGTAATTAATTTTCTACTTGTTAATTTATTTGATTAATGTTTAAAAGTTTATTAAACGCCACTGATTCTTAAAAGAAAAATAAAAACAATTTGATAATATTCAGCGATTCTTTATAATTGAAATTTATACTCGGACAAATCTCAATTAGAAAATATGACAAAAAAATAAATTAAAATTTTCAAAAGTTTAAAATAATAATTCCTATAATATAGAGATATAATTAAATGGTTTTCTAAACGTTTTTCTAACTTACCAATGAATGAAATTGAATGTACATTTAGTACATGTCAATATAAACAACAATAAACAATTAATAATATAAATGAAGACAAAAAATATATAATTCATGGAAATAAACAGTGAAATTTGAGAATTTGTTTAAGGTTACTTATTATACAAAACGTTCATACTAATAATTGTAAATTGATCGCTAGAAAACTTTGTTACAAACTCTATCGTTTCCAACATCATTGCCATTTTAAAAAGCTTACTCAAATTTATTTTCAAACAATTATTTTTATTGAGTAAAAAACTCAAAAAATAATGCGATGATTTCGAATGAATATTGGGTCTGATTTAAACAAAACGATGAAACATGTTAAATTGGTAGAAATATCAAAAAAATATTTGGAATTATTAAAAATTAAAGCAAAAGACAAGCGTATCTAAATAAGATGAAACTCTTTACACAAAGCATTTTAATTTTAGAAAATGGATAGGACAAGATAAATTTATACAAATAAATAAATCAATGAAGTCAAATATTTATAAACCTTGCATCCATTTGCAGTTTAAACCCATAAAACATGATATATCTATAGTTAATGATCGACATTTAAAAACTGGCAATAATGTTGAGGAAACGATTAACGCAAACGGAAAAACAAAATTCATTAGGTTTTTCGCTCAGGGTTTTCTTTGTTTACCATCCACAAGAGTTAACTTCTGATTTGAGTTAATTTGTCATAAAATCTGAAAAAGTATTCCAAAGAAAGTTTTTGTTAGAAGAAAAATATTCGGTTAACGAATAATTAGCCAAGAATGTCAATGCTTATGAAATAAATGAAATAAAAAAATTAATATTCCTAAGCGCAAACTAACTACATTGTTTTTTAAATTCCTGTTTTCTCAATGTTCCCATCCGTTGATTCAACAGCTGATTTAAATGTTGAAGTTGACGCTTGTGAAGCTGATTCCGCAATTGAAAATGTTGAAGTAGAAGCTGAATTTGGCATATCTTCCTTAGCTATTCGTTTCAATGAGTCTAAATATTCTTGCTGAGACGCAGCTAATACTTGAGCTATCATTCCTGCATCATCCCATTCTGATAATCCTACAAAAAATAAATTCGTTTGGTTTCAAACTCTGTTCATACTGAAAGAATACATTACCAAAAACATCAGGTGGAAGTTGATTAATAAAAGTGGCAGTTTCAGACAAGCAAAAATCTTTGAATTTTGAACTTGACGAAGCTGCTTCTAAATGCCAAAATCAAAACAATGTCAACATTGATTAAAGCAAATATTAGCTTTGATTTTTATTACCATCAGTAAAGCTGTTTGTTAGTTTAAGTCCCGCTGCAGTGCTGCTTGATTGTTCAGTGCTAATTTCAGTAAGTGAACTTGAAGCTTGATCTCTACTTGGACTGTTTCCAGCCGATGGACTTAGTCTTCCTCTTGGTGATCGTCCACCAGATGGAGAAGCCATACCACTACTACTACTACAAGTGGCAGTTGCACTTCGAGGCTTTAAGTACATAAAAAATTACAATTAATCAAAGTTACTAGCACCTTATATTTCGATATAATCGGTTTCTTACTGATCCTTTTCTGTGTCGTCTTTCATTATCTTTTAACCACTGTAAATAAGATTCTCTAGCCACTTGTTCTTCGATTGCTTCACTAGTTGCTTCCCAATCCGTTGCTTTTAATTTATCTTCCAACATAGCTTGTTCTATATGAAAGTCTTCAGAAACTCTCACTGCATCTCTCATCAGGTTTTTCTCTGCCAGCTATGCCAAAACATTTATTATTATCGAAGAAGATTTAAAAATAACATAATTGCTTTACCCCAGGCATCATTCCTGGGAGGCCAAGCCCAACTCCAACAGTAGCTTTGTATGGATCAACAATAGAGTTATAATGGGCCTTTTTATGATAACTAATTCTGATTGGTTCGTTGTCGGTGGAATGCATACTGTGGAAAGTATTAATGGCATCGGTGGTATAGTGAAACACTTCAATTGACCGATTAAACAATTCACACATGGCCTGCATTTCAACATGATTGCCATGAATATGATTCAAACGTTTGCGTTTAACGTATGTATCAAAATCCTCCGTTACGTATTGAGAAAAATAATCAGAGTTTTTAGCCTAAAGAAAAAAACAAGATCCATAAAAAAAGCTTTTTACACTAAAAAACGATCCAAACAAACCATATAGTCCATGCAGTGTTTTCGAATAATTGGGTGCATTTCTTGATCGCCATAAACTTGATCAGCTGATGAAAATAACGTATCAGATTAACCATCACTTTCACAAATACACAGAAAACAAACGATTTCAACTCACCAACAGCTCTGAATAAGCAAGCTCCATCTTGACACATCATTTTTATAATAAATCCTTTCTTTCTTAGTTTTTTCTCAAATATCCTTTCGGCCTATAAAATCACACAAAGAACTCGTAATCATATTCTTAACCACTAAAAGTTTAATGTTTTACTTTTATACTAATTACCAAAAGCATATTTTAACTACTAATTACATTTTGTTGAGATTTATCAAAAAAGTACTAATTCTAATAGCACAAATCGAGTTAGTTTATTTGAAGTTTTAACATGCATTACAGATATACTGTAAGTTTTGATATTTACCTCATCCCATTCTTCTTCACTTCTATTATTATAAGGCTGACAGTATTCATCTCCACTATTATATCCAGAATAATCTTCAGTTAAATTGTCTTTATTAAGAGTTGCAACTGTCAATGCTTCATCAGATTTAGCACTATTTGTGCTATTTAATGCAGTGTTTACGCTGGCTGATGTACTTGGTGATACAACTGATGGAATTATTTGTCCAGTCGAATTAGCAGAGTTCGAAATTGATGGATTATTACGAATATTATCTAAATTTCTATGTTTTCGCGATTGATTTCTATGAGGACTTGCTCGGTGTCTTCTTTTATGTTGCTGATTTGATGAGGTAGAAGTTGAATTGGTGCCTGATCCATTACTATTCCCATTCACTTCCAACTCTTCGTACTCCTCACCATCTTCAGCTGATATATCGTCTAAATTATGGTTAGTATTTGGCCATCTCGGAGGACTATTTCGACCAACATTTGATATAGGTTGATGTTGATGTGCGCTTACGTTACCTACATTTTCACGTTCTGTTTCAACATTTGAATGTTCAGCAACTGTTGTTTTGCTTGCGTTTTGCTTCTTTTTTGGTAAAATTGTCATCTCTCGACAAAACCGAAATCACTTTAATAGCTTTCAGTAAGTAATTGGATAGTTTGTCCTAATAAATCCTACAATTAACTTAAATTTTTCATCGTTTTATCAGTGAAAAGAAAATATGGCGACCAATTACATGATGAACATTCCACAATTTCCATTTTCCAACATGGAGAAATGTTTGTTAAAAGATCGCGTTGAGTTAGAACGTGCAAATAGCCAAATGGTTAACAGATTATATTAGATTCATATTACTATTCGCAAGTATTGACCGATTCACTGTAGTGCAATATTTAAACTTCTTCGTTCAAAAGCAATGCAATTGTTCTAATATAGCGCTCAACAGCTGCCATTGACATACATAAAGCGCTCTCAATAATCCGCTCAATCATATGTCTTCAATAATATTGCCCCTGCCTCCCACTGTCGATCTGATATTGTTAACTGATTTAAATAGGACTCGCCTTAACAACTCATTCTAACTTATCAGTAACTGATTCATACTATGCTTCTTATTTAATTGGCGAAAGAGACGGTTTTTGAAAACCAGTGGTTAAGTTCAAAATTAACTTATGCCACGTGGTATTGGGAGGAAGATAAAGTTTCTGATCATTAATCGACAAATTGTTCTTGTAGAATCGACTATATCGATACTTTACAATCATTAGTAATTGGCCATGGCCACGTCCATTGTGATCGTCCATGGCAATTCTTTGATATAAATTTTGCTTTTAGCCTGTGATAGTAAACTTGCTGTCGATATTTAATTTTTATCTATTTGAAAATTAGGAGTACTTCTTATAAAGATAATTATCTGGCACTGCACGCATTGCCTTGTGCTACTTTATATTTTGTGCCATTTCGGGTGATTGTTGAACACAGCTGATACAACGTTTACAATGCTGAGACAACGCAAAAGAACTGCAATTGAAGTGGTAAAAGAGTTAGACGCATTTACTAAAGTTCCAGAAAGTTACGTGGTAACCACTACATCAGGTGGAACATTATCAATATTTATTTTCGTTGCCCTGGCGCTCCTGATTGTGTCCGAAGTGAACTACTACACTTTCAGCAAGTTTAAATTCCGATATTTGGTTGATACTGACTTTGATAGCAAATTAAAGATCAACGTCGACATAACAGTTGCAATGCCATGCAGTTCCATTGGAGCTGATGTTCTAGATACTACTAACGAAAACGCCGAGACATTTGGAGTGTTAAACGAGGAACCAACATGGTTTGAACTAACGCCAAAGCAGCGGGTTCACTGGGATTCAATGATGCATTTAAACAATTACCTGAGAGAAGAGTTCCACTCCATCCAAGACTTTCTCTGGGGTTCTGGCTATACATCATTGTTTGGCGGTATGCCACGTAGAGAGACTCAACCAGAGGAACTTCCAGATGCCTGTCGCTTCTACGGCACTTTAGAGGTTAAAAAATTGGCTGGAAACTTTCATATAACCGCAGGGAAATCGGTTCCATATCTTCGTGGACATGCACATCTGTCAACATTTATCAATTTTCAAGAGTATAATTTTAGTCATCGAATCGAAAGATTTTCGTTCGGTGATACAGCTCCCGGGATTATCAATCCTTTGGACGCTGAGCAAAAGATAACTGAGAAAAATTTCTATGTTTACCAGTATTATGTTCAGGTTGTCCCCACTGATGTCAATACATTCCGGCATAAATCATCAACTTATCAGTACTCTGTAACCGAACAGGAACGGATTATTGATCACGAACATGGAAGCCACGGTGTTCCTGGAATATATTTCAAATACGACATGTCTTCCATAAAAATTAAAGTGTCAGAGGATAGAGAACCTTTCTGGCAATTTCTAGTCAGACTTTGCGGTGTCGTTGGTGGCGTTTTTGCTACTTCTGGAATTCTAAATTCGTTTGTAGAATTGATTATTAATTTCATATATTGCCGAAGAGTAAGAGTGGCCACTAAGCCAGTTGAAACTATATCGGTGCCGACTGATAACGTGGATGTACCGCTAATAGCAAACTAATTTTTTTTTGTTAAGAAATCGAAGTTTTTATGTTTGAGAATTTATATTAATGCATATTAAAAAATACATGAACACGATTTTTTTTCTCCCACGTAAACTACTTAATGAAATTTTTTTGTCAACTAGGACGGATAAATATATACTCTTATCGTAATAATTAATATTATAGTGATAACACTATTGTGTTAACAATATCAGCTTAATCCTTCTAATTTCTTGTATATGTAGAAACAGTTATGCGGCTAAAAAAAAAGAAAAAAATACCTAGATTTAATAATGTTATAAAATTAAACAATTTTAAAATTCATTTTTATGCATGCAAATGTGATTTAGGTAACCAAGACTAAGGATCTGGTTTTTACTAGATATTTAGTTTATATGGAATTATTTTAGTGCTCAAAATGCATTATTTTGTGTTGAGAAACTGCAGAGTAATAGGGACATTAAATGGTTTTTAAGATTGTAAAACTCGGGCATTTATTAAAAATATTCAAGCAACTAAGTTAGGGATTTATAAATACTATTCGGGTATATTTACTTCTTTAGAGGTTTAAAATTTATCATTTCAAACGCTGAATTTTAATGATTATCTCAAAAACTTGTATATTGGAAATTCAACGTTTGCCATGCGCACCATTTTTCTTACAAACATCATTATTTTTTACCTTTCAAGTTTTTAATAAATGATCTTAGATGTCTGTTTCTAAATCATCCATATTTGATCGTAATAGCATATGCTCTCCCTTCGACCCTCCATTCTTTAATTCAACACCAAGAATTTTTCCAAAAGTGCTGCTAATGACTGATCCTTTTAGTTCAGGTAATTCAATGTCTTCTAGACCTCTATGAACTGAAATGTCGTCCATATCCAGAGTTAGACTGTGTGCTTTTAATGTCTGCTTATACTCTGACGTTTCTAAAGTTCCCCTAGTTGGTTTCTTATATCTAAATTCAATAAAATAGTTAGTCAAAAGTTAACAATAATAAATTGAATTACAATTTACAATTTTAAAAGTAGAGATGATACAACTACTGAAACTGATGATGTAGCCATTGCAGCTGAACCCATCCATGGCTGCAATGCGAATCCTAATGGCATGAAGACCCCTAAGACAAATAGCAAATATAGTAATACATATTTTTTAAAATAAACTAAAAGTTTTAATACATACCAGCAGCAACAGGAATTCCAACTAAATTATAAATACTGGCAAATAAGAAATTTAATCTAATACGCCAAACAGTTTTGTGGGACAGATCCAAACAAGCAACAACATCCAGCAGATCGTTCTACAGAATGAAAAAATATCATTAGTATGATATTATTTTTAGTTTTATTTAGTTGCATCACGAAATGACATAATTATCAGTAATTATGGCAAACGAAGTAGTAGGTGTATGTGAAATACTTGCGTTGTAATTGTTGACATTTTTAAAATAGCAAGCAAGACATTAATTAAAAATAATATTTAAACAGAGATTTTACTCGAATAAGAACAACATCGGCTGCTTCAACTGCCACGTCGGTTCCTGATGCTATGGCGATGCCAACATCAGCTTGCGCTAAAGCTGGAGAGTCGTTTACTCCATCTCCAACCATTGCAACTTTATGACCTTTTTCTTGGAGTTGTTTAATTTTCGCTACTTTATGTGATGGCAAAACTTCAGCAAAAACTCGAGTTATTCCCACCTAATAAAATAATTTATTGCGATTTATTCTACATTTAAATGATTAAATTTCATTAAATTCTAAATGAAAATTCAACCTGTCGTGCAATGGCAGTTGCTGTTTTTCTATTGTCTCCCGTAAGAAGAATCACATCAAGTCCCTTTTTCTTTAAAGTATATACAGCTAAATGCGATTCTGGCTTCACAGTATCAGCCACAGCCAACATACACACCAAAACGTCTGTAAAAACAACAAAAATATATACATACTTATCGAGGACTTTTTGTTTAAAGAATTTATAAAACCATTAATCGAGCAAAGAACCACGGTGTTTCCTTTTTCTTCTTCCTCTTCCATTTTGCTATCTATTTCGTCGCTCACTAAAACTCCGTTTCGCTTCATCCACTCGCGATTACCAATCAATGTTTTGTAAACTTTAGAAGCCCAAACACCTTAAAATTGCAATAGTACAATTTAGAATGAGAAATAACTTTTTCTTTTATGCTAACAGTTTAGTACCTGAATTAGTGTCAAGACTAATTATTTGTTCACTTTTGGCTTTTGTTAATATTTGAATCTCTTTATCTACTACAACTCCGTCAATAGTAACATAAGGCAAATTGGAGGCAGAAGTGTCCTGAGTTTTCACTAGGTTATCTGTTTGATTTTTTAAGTTCAACATTCCTTCAACATTTGTTATTTTACATTGAAGTCCAAAGCCAGGAACAGCTTTAAATTCTTCGCATTTTCCGTTCATTTCAGTTTTCAAAGTCTAAAATAAAATAATATAAAAAAAAAAAATTAAGCACTTTTTTCTTTTAAATACAACACGATTTCAACTGACATCTTTAACAAATTTAACAATTGCAGTAGCAATAGGATGTTCACTGTTAGCTTCAGCCATACCAACGACTGCCAAAAGTTCACCAAAAGATATAAATGTTTCAGATACAAAAATGCTGATATTTGTTAAAGATGGAACGCCTCTGGTTATGGTGCCCGTTTTATCAAAAACAACTGTTTTAACCTGCAATATCATTTATTTATTAAAAAATTACAACTTTTAGCATACACTAAGCTGCATACTTTGTGAGCCATTTCCAAAGGTTCCGATCCCTTAATTAAAATTCCATTCTGAGCTCCAACACCAGTTCCAACCATAACAGCTGTTGGTGTAGCTAAACCAAGTGCACAAGGGCAAGCAATTGATAATACTGTGATTGCGAATCGAAATGCTAATTGGAAGATTAACTCATTTTCATTAAAGCGGTCTGCCTCGCCATGATGCATCTAAACAATAAAAATTTTAATTTATAGAATTCAAAAATCAATCATCCAACTTAAACTCTTACAGACAAATGCTTGATAATGTCGATTCGAGCGTAGCCAATTATTACCCAACCGATCAATGTTGCTAACGAAACGCACACAACCATAGGCACAAAATAACCAGCAATTTTGTCTGCTAGCTGCTGAATAGGTGCCTGGAAAACATTTAAATGAGTATAAATTAACCAATTAAAAATCAAAACCAACATACTTTTGATGTCTGTGCTTCTTCCACCAATTTAACTATTTGAGACAAAGTAGTATCTTGTCCTATGTGAGTTGCTTTAATAAGTAACATGCCATTTTGATTTATGGAACCGCCGATGACTTGAAGACCTATTAAATGAAAAAATATTTAGTTTTATGTATACTTTGTTGAGCTTCATTGGGATAAAGTTGATTAAAAAAAAGCTCAATTAATACGAGCAAATTCTGCATAAGACTATTATAAATAATGCGTACTAAATATGTGTAAGATTTAAAAATCCATTTATAAAACAGTCAGCTTTAATGTTGAATCTATAATAATCGGAATTTTACCTGGTTTCTTAAGAACTGGCATTGATTCACCAGTAATAAGAGATTCATCAGCCATAGAGCTACCATAAATTACTTTTCCATCCACTGGCATCTTACCACCAGGAACCACCTATGAAATATGATTTTAGTAACTTAAAATTTGGCATTAAACTAATGCATGCGATCGGTTATTATTATACCTTTAAAATGTCTCCCCTCTGAACCAACTCCACGTCAACACTCTTTTCAGAAGTAATTTGAAAATTTGGTCCCACTTCCACAATGATAGCTTCAGTTGCCTGTAATGACATCAGTTTGGCCAAAGCTTCAGATGTCTTACTTTTCGCTAGACTTTCAAGCCATCGACCCAAAGCGATAAAAACTAGCAGCATTGGAGGCACATCAAAAAATGTATGAGGACTATTTGGCATCATCAATGCCATCGACGCTATAACAACTGCCAATGAATAAATGTAGGCTATAGTAGTTGCCAATACCACTAAAACATCCATGTTTGCCGTTCCATGTTTAACTGATTTATAAGCTTGAATATAAAAATGTTTACCACCAAAAGCCTAAGCAGATAAACAATAGCGGTTACTAACGCAAAAATTACCTTTAGCTACTAAAACCGTTTTACCTGAACAGGAGTCGCTAATAAAAACAGAAGTAAATTTTCTAAATTTAAGCCAGGCACTATCATAGGATTATGATCTCTTGATGAAAACATAAAATATGTCATAATTATCATGGAAGGAACACCAAAAATAAGCGAAATAAGAAAAGAACATCTCCATCTAAAATATAAGAGCAATAAATCAGTAAATTTAAATTAAGGTTAAGAAAGTTTAGTTTTACTTTCTGATCTCTTCTCTGTGATCCAGTAAATCGGATCCCTTAGTTGCACTATTGATTAAATTTGCACTATAACCCATTTTCTAATAAAAAATTAAATTATAATACTAATGATTTAAAGTTTTAAATTTCAAGAATTGAATTACCGTTATCGCTTCAATTATAGTTCTAGCACCAGTAATTTCAGGATCAAATTTAAAACGTCCTTTACTTGTTGCAAGAGCAACTGACGCTGCTAAAACGCCTTTAATCTTCATCACATTTGACTCAATGGAATGTACACAAGAGGCACAAGTCATCCCTCTTATCTGTAATACGTATAGTTTTTATTACATTGTAAAACTATTACCTAATTTAAATAAATAAACTAACAGCAATTTCAACTTCGCCGTTTCCCATGTTAGCGTCTTCAATCACAGAAGCTTGAAAACCCAGCTCCGAAATGTGGTTAGCAATTTGAGCTGGAAGAAGAAAAGCTGGGTCGTATTTAACTTCGGCTTTTTGAGCCATAAGAGAAACCAGTATTCCATGCACTCCTACAAAATTAATAATTCAATTAGAAAAATGCTGCATAGAAACCGTTACTTTTAAGTAAAGCATTTAACAATGTCTCTTATTAACAAAAATAAAAATTCTACAACCTTCAATTTTTTTCATATGTTTTTCAATTGCAGCCACACAGGAAGCACAAGTCATTCCTTGAACACGAATAAAACATTTCTCCAAATCACCATCTTCATCTTCTGATGACATAAATTCAGTTGAAACCACTTTCGAAATGGAACTTGGTGACTTGGATATGCCATTAGAAACAGGAGCTAACAATTTATCAGTAAAATAATTTTATTACCAAGAACAAATGACACTAAAATAATACTATTTCAGTACATGTCATTCAACAAATCAAATAAAACTTATATAACTTGAGACCAAATTAAGAATCAAGACTAAAATTCGGATAAAATTTCTAACAAAACGACCAAATCTAGAGTCAACCCCCAGTTTGGGTCTCTTTGTTCACAAACTATAGTTACCCTCCAAAAAATCAATAGGCAAAATAATCAAAATAAAAGTTTAATTTCATACCGCCATTTAAAACAAACGATGTAAATCCTTGTCCACTTATGACCCTTTGTAAAGAAGCCACGTCAACTGCACTTGGAAGATAAGAAATAGTCACATGTGCTAAATCATCAGCTACTTTAACTGCTTCAACTCCTGCAACCTGATTGATGGCCTTCTGAATGGCCATCGCATCGTGCGACTCCTTAATGCCTTCTAATTTAAAAGTCACTTTTTTAACTAACCCATTGGTTGGGTCAGGTATCCTGGGTTCATCTCCTTTCAAAAAGCAATCGAATCCCATGTCTTCAATTCGTTGAATAATATTTGGTGGATTTGTCAGCTGATTATTGTACTTAATTAAACCGCTTTCAGTCTCCAGATGAACCTTAATAAAATTAATTCCTTTCTCACCCGACATTGTTGATTCAATTGTTTTCACACACGATTGGCAAGTCATTCCTTTGATCGTAACTGTAATTTCACCGACTGTTTTACTTTCATCAGTTTCAATTACCGTTTTATTGTCTACACTGTCAGTTTTAGGAAAAGTAGCTATGAAGCCCATGTCGTCAATGACAGTCCTTATCGATTCTGGATCCGTTATTGCAGGATAGTATTCAACTATTCCCATTTTTTCTTCTAGATAAACTTTCACTGCGTAAACCCCAACGGTAAGTGATACAACACTTTCGATATTTCGTACGCACGACATACACGTCATTCCTTCAATTAAAATTTTTGTCGTGGCAATATTGACGGACACAGAAACCCTATTTTCCTGCAATGGTTTCTTAAGAGACAAACCTGATTTGGCTAAAATTGAGTCTAGAACGTCTGTTTTGAATGTTTGACTGTCGTAAGTCACTCTGAGAGTATTTCCACCAAAGCTGGCATAAAGTACACCAAATATTTTTAATATCTGATCAATTATACTGTTAATAATCGATTCATCTACAGCTGAATTGTTTAATTCAAAGGATGAAATCTTGATACTGGAATCCGATGCCAAACAAAATGTGATGTATCCTAAATCAGCGATTTGCTTTGTCAGATGTTCAGATGTAATTTTACTAGGAGTGTAGTCGATAAAAGCCATCTTTTTCAAGAGCGACACCTAAAAATAAACCACAAAATATACAGTATGTATAATATTTATTTTAACGATTTAACACAGAGTTATTGCATCTCTAATAAATCAAATATGTGAAAAGCGTTTCGTTTTAGTGAAAAAGCAATTACAAGCACTAAAACATTTAAAAAAATTATATAACGTTTAATGTATTACAAAGACCGTTGACGTCTATGTGAAAATGAAAAGGATGATTTTACAGTAACATAATAAAACTTGCATCGTGCATTATTAAATTTGGCATGTTCAAAAACATTGCAATAAAATGAGTTTCTGTTAAGAAAACCCATAAAAAACTATGTTGCACGTAGATCAGCATAAAACAGCAGGAAAAAAAAGTAGTTAGTTATAAAAAAAAACCATAATATAATACGAGTATAAGTTATAACCATACTTTTACACAACATTAGTAATAATAGTGTCCTTACTTGTACCGACGAAACTCCAGAAGTACTAGACAAGTTTTGTTCAATCTTTCGTACACATGATTGGCAGGACATTCCGTCCACTGAAATCACAGCAGTAGCCATTGATAATTCCATCTTCATCTGTCTCAATCTCAAACACGATTACTCTACAATATTAAAATAAACTTCAATGAAAAAAAGCGCCATCCATTTTTAAAAACGACCGCACAGTATCACCACCATCATAACAAATACCTTACTACTGATAAAAGTAGCTTAGATAAAAACCGCTCAAGTACAATTAAAAGATAATTATTTGCACTCCCGCTTTTGCTGTGATGCTTTTTTTTCTTTTTTTTAAAAAATAAATAAATGTAAGGACAGATTAATATGATTAAAATAAGTTACAACATTATCCTTTTAACAGCTGTTAGCTCCCTTAAAATAAAAGATCTGAATCGCGTCTTTCACTTTATATTCAATGTCAAAACATCCAAAGTCTTAAATTACGTTTTCAGTTGGCTTAAAAATAAACTTCACAGTAATTTCCATCGATCAAATGATATAAGTCGTCAACACCATCATAACTAGTCATTTACAGAAAGTATTTAAGAGGCAAACAATGTAAGTTTGACCGGGAAAAAGTCTAAAAATTACATACATTACAATTTGTAGAATTTTAAATATACAATAAACTCGCAAATAACGTTTTGACAGCTACTATACAAGACAAAAAAAGTATTTGTACACATTAAAAGCCAACAACATTTTCTGGAAATATCATCTATATAATTCAGCAAATATTACAGTGACGTGAACATTTCATTATAAAAACATAACCTTATTGGGGAACTCCACGTTATTTCAACAGAACACACAAAAGCAATATTTTGCTTAAAAACACGTAAAGTTACAGTACATCGTAAAAATATGTTCATTGCAATAGAAATGATTATTCGATTTCAATTATTTGCCACATGTGTTAATGTTGTTTTAGCGTCAATTAATAAAAAGCAAACTAATATCGGACCTATCCCATTAAAATCAGAACAATATTGTACACTTTGGTGACCAAAGAAAGGTATCTCTGACCAGGGGCTCACTAAACTAGAATTCCGAACATAAATAATGATTATTTAATGATAATTTGCTCTATTAAAAATGATATCATTTTGCATTTTTTAATAAGAATCATCAATTAATAATTATTAAGATAACTAGTCTTGTCAACCGAATAGCGTTCAATGTCCTTGACTTAGACACTTTCTTAATCATCTCAATTGCCAGTGCACATACTGTAACGTACAGTATACAAGTGTTTAGATAAAAATTAATCACAGTTAATCGTAGCTTCCAGAAAAAGCCATAAATGCATTATACAGGATTAACATATAAACAAACTTATTATAAGATATCTAATTAGCATGTAAACAGGACAGAATTTCAATTAAAATTGTGAAATAATTTTAACTTTATGGGGTTTCTGAAACCTTTATCAATTTTGCAACCCAATTTAATATCAAAAAATACAACTAAATAAAATGTAACATAAATGAACATTGAACACAAAAGTTTAATAGTCGTAACTTTCAACATAAGAATTTTACAGTTTTAATAAATTCAATTAAAAAATTGATTAAAATGCTATTAAGTTTACATTTACTAATCAATATAAACTTACATAGTTTGCCTTGGACTAAATTTATAACTGAATAACTAAATTGCTATAAACATTAACATAGTTATAGTTAATATTAAAATAAAATACAATATTTTCTTGAAAAGTTATTCAAAATTAAAAAGTCTGACTTATTCATTACCCATCTGTAAACTTATATTGTGAGATTTTTAAGTAGATTTTAATTTCAAAATAACTAATAAAATGTCAAAAAAAAAAACTCACCATATAATAATAATTTCATCTGTTCAAACCGTTATAGTAATATTATGTTTCAATAAAATAATAAATGAAAGAATTTTCAACTCAAATGTTTTGACTACTTTAGCTCCGACACTTGACACCCTCTTCCACAAAAACTACAATAGAAATATCAACTTTTGCAACCCACATTACGTTTAAGCACAGTTTTGCACTCGACACTCTCATATACGTCACTAAACACACGGCCAATTCAAGCATGCGCACTACTGATCGAGTTAACATCATACAGGTTCTCAATCCATGGTATCTAACCCGGATTTTATCTATAGTGTAAGACTACAGGTGCTGTACATGATTGCGCATTAATCCTAGTATTGTAAACAGCACCGATTTCTTACCAACTATTTTGTTATTTTGGCGCACAATGTACATTGATTTCT
Source organism: Helicorthomorpha holstii (assembly GCA_013389785.1). Lineage (NCBI taxonomy): Eukaryota > Metazoa > Arthropoda > Diplopoda > Polydesmida > Paradoxosomatidae > Helicorthomorpha > Helicorthomorpha holstii. Next base: position 15,846,791 of record JAAFCF010006680.1, read on the forward strand.
AATATTACCTTAGAGATGGTGTAACATTTTGAAAACACTCACTAATCTATAATAATAAACTTTTTTATATATAAAAAAAAACAATGTATTGTAAATTTGAAAACTTCAATGGAAATTACTTGTATAATGAAAATAAAGCCGGTTTAACCTCTCCCAACTAGCTGATTACTACTAGAGATTGTTGACCTGCTAAATTTTACTTTTTCTAGTGTACAAGTTACTAACCATTGCATCAAAATCTTGCAAATAAATTAATATACAGTACATCAAATGTCACTTACGTGACTTCAAAGTAGTTCAGAACTTCAGATACTAATTTAAATGTATAGCAGTAGTACACTCTCTCCACTTTTAATTTTTATATTTCAAATGCCAATGACAAAACCGTCAGACGAAAAAAGTTTTACTCGTACATTCTCTTTATTGTTAAAAAAATGTACGGTATCATTTCACATGGACAAAAAAACTGCTGAAAATTGACCCAATTAAAAAGTCAGCATTCGACTTCATGTTATCTAATAATTAGTCCATTGTAAATGATGCCAGCTAAAGTGTCATTGTGTATTTTCGTTGTCAACTTCAAACTTTATAATTTCCTGTGTTGCGAATGTTGTACTGCAGTTTTATTGTTTACAAAGTTAAATAATACAATACCGTATTACGGTATATGTCTACAGTTAAAATCAATAGTATTAAATACATTTAACAATGAAATGCATCTAAAAATATATGGCAAAATTATATGCTGTATTTTTAATATATACTAGCATAAAAAATAACGAAAATCAATATACAGTAAATATCAAACGTCTTCAGCTTAATCAAATAATTAAATTCAAAATTTCCAGATTAATATGAGTGTTGACAAATACACTGTTAGCTGTGTAGTAAAATACAGGTTACATTCAACTTGTCTAACTTTAACAGGTTTCAATCATGTTGAAAACTATTGGCAAGTCAATGAAATATTTCTAAACTATCATTAAGTACTTGACAGTAGATTATTGCACTTGGAAAAAGTGAATAGAGCCAAATAGACGATATCAAGAAAAATGCCAAGATTTTGTATCAATCTCACATTAAATTTTGTGTTTATGGCATACCGGTACTGAAGGAACCAAGTGTCACACATGGGACCATCTTAATTATTGTTTACATTTTTACTGCAATCACATTTTTATCGATTTATTATAAACAGACTGTCAAAACACTTGTAGCATTGTAAATAACAAACAGAATAACATAAGCTACTGATAATCATTGCATTGGAAGCATTTTATTAGTCAAAATACAGAGAAGAGTATCCAATTACAGTTTAACCTTGGTAGACGTCTTTAAATCTTTTATCATCTAAATTTCATTTAACAGCGTTGCAGCATTTCAAAATTTAAGTGTTTAGCTAATTGGATATGACTTTTATGTTACAAAATAGCTTCATTTGAGTTTTTTGAATTACAAAAGTATTAACTATTAACTGAGCATAATGTGCTGTAACGAAATTTCGCATTACAGTATCACATCTTCCCTGCATAACAATTTTATTTAACATAAACATGTCTAAGAGTTCAGATAACTAACATAACCATTCTAGTGAAATGTTACAGTCATAGTGGTTAATTTGCTTTAACGGTTAAATTTAAAATCAACATTAAATACTTACCAATATACTGTAAATCCACTGTGATTGACCTTGTTAAGTGTTGACAAAACCGTCTGAATTTTCAGAGATTTTCAGCAATTGTTCACATAATTTATAATTTCAATATAATACATCAAGTTAAAATGATTAGGCTGTCACATTTACTCAGATATAAATCGAGTATAAAAAGTCTAAAATGAATAGACATTTATTTCCTGAACAAAACAGCTGCACCGTACTGTATGTTGAAATGTTTTACGTCTGGGCAACCCCCACCCCACGATTAACGTCGGTCACGTTACTCACGTGCATACTTCCGTGAATTAGCAACGTTTTACCTACAAAAAAATTTAAATTCTTAGAAAAATCTACGTAAACGCATAGCAGTGATTAGGCGAAATAAACTTGGAAAAATCTTTAAAGATGAGAAATTATTTTGTTTGGACAAGTTATGACTGTACATGCGCACTACTGCTTAGGAATAGGAAAACAATTCAAAACATCGTCTGCTCGTTCAAAATTTCAATGCTGATTAATCTCTTCAAAATCATCCCATATTTTAACTCTGTGATGTAATTAGGTGTAATTCACCGCCCGAGGTGCTATTTAGTGATTAACAAACGATGCTGAAGCATCTAATTAATCAGTATTTTAGGTAAATGAAAGTCTTTTATTTATTATGGGTTTTTATGACGTTGCATTTGTGTTGTGTCAGTCCATAGTGTTACGTGTGTAATTGATATGTTTTATGTAACAACTGACCGATGTGTTGGCGATTTAAAGGTCAAAAACAAGTATCTTTTATTTTTTTATTTTTTGAATGGGGATTGTTATATAGACACTGGATGTTGGCAATTTTAAAAAAAATGTTTATCTTCTATTCTGTGTATAGTTTTCTTTCAGGAATGATTACCACTATCATAGCACTGTGTACAGTGCTGAGTCTCATCTGTGCTTTGTTGTTTATGACTATTCGGACGCTGATTAGAAATCGTCTGAGAACATCTTCACCTCATCAAACTACCATTGGATTTTTCCATCCCTACTGTAATGCTGGCGGTGGAGGTGAAAGAGTGTTATGGTGTGCAATTAGAGCTCTCCAGAAAAAGTAAACAAACTTATTCTTTAGTGGTCATTAATAACCGTTTAGTTTCTTTGGTCACTATGTAAACTGACAGTAGTAGGAAATTAAAAGTTTGATTATTCAAAATTAAACTGTAACTGACAGTTACGCAGTTTGGTAATTTCAATATTTTCTGTTTTTCAATTTTAAATGAAATCAGATATTGAACACTGAAAGACTGGTGCAATAAAACGGTTACTTGAAGGCCACGTCTGTTGTTTATTTTTTACTATTATTAATCTTATTTGTATATTTCTTAATAGATATAGTAATATTCGTTGCGTAATTTATACCGGAGACGTTAACGCAACTCCGGAAGATATTATAGCCCGTGCTCGAGATCGTTTCAATATTGTTTTGCTGAGAGATGTTCAATTTGTTTATCTAAGTCAACGTAAATGGGTGGAAGCCGCTACATACCCGCATTTTACGCTTTTAGGTCAAAGTATTGGTTCCATGCTTCTCGGGCTTGAAGCTTTACTTAAATTAGCTCCAGATATTTACTTGGATACGATGGGTTACGCATTTACCATTCCAATATTCAAGTATATAGGTGGTTGTAAAGTTGGTTGCTACGTTCATTATCCGACCATCAGTACGGATATGTTGCAGAGAGTTAGCAATCGAAGTTCAACGTTTAACAACTCAGCAATGATCTCCAACAGTCGGATATTTAGTTCCATTAAAATTCTGTACTATCAGCTGTTTGCAATGATGTACGGATTCGTCGGACGATGCTCGGAACTGGTGTTTGTTAATTCCAGTTGGACTAAATCGCACATTGAGAAGTTGTGGAAGAATACCAATGTCATCTTTCGGCTTTATCCTCCCTGTGATGTTAGTGAGTTCCAGAAAATACCTTTAGAAAGCGCACAAAACGAGCACATTACCATCGTGTCCGTGTCGCAATTCCGACCGGAGAAAGATCACCGAATGCAGTTAAAAGCGTTCCACATTTTACTTAATAATGTAAGCAGCTCTTTGAAGCAGAGGTTGCGTTTACAGCTTATTGGAAGCTGTCGAAATGAGGAAGATGAGAAACGGGTGAGGGAGCTTGAAGAAGAATGCCATGCGTTAAATATTGAAGACAAAGTCGAATTTTTACTCAATGTTTCGTTTGAAGAACTAAAAGATTATTTATCAAGGGCAACTATTGGTCTTCATACAATGTGGAACGAGCATTTTGGCATAGGTAAAAATAAATTAAATGAATTAAATTTAAAATCTGAATGACTAAGTTACTAAGAACCAACTTTTCGGTTTAAAAAGCTACATTTTATTAATTTTACCATTAGTTTGATCCATTCTTGTCATTTTGATTAGGTGTTGTGGAATGCATGGCTGCTGGTTTGGCGATGGTAGCACACAAATCCGGAGGACCTCTGATGGACATAGTGACAGATTTCGACGGTCATTCGACTGGTTACCTCGCTGACAATGCGTTAGACTTTGCTTGCAGAATGGAAGACGTTTTGAAGTTAAATCCAGAGACGAGGCTAAATCTTCGAAGAAATGCCAGACGATCCACTGTTCGATTTCATGAGAATGTTTTTGAGACAGATTTTCTGTCCTGTTTTCACGCCATTTTTAGTCCACATGTCCACCTTGAAGCCAGCAGTGTGAATGGAAGTATTCACAACAGTCAAAATCATCAAACATGGTAATAAGACGAAAACAACAGCATCTTACTTCATAGAATCACGTTATGATAACCAATGATTGTGTAATATACAGTAAATAAAAGTTATTCTGTTTAATTTGACTTTTGACACTTATTAAAATGAGTCTTTGCTACGTCGTCTGAAAAGCTTTAGCATCAATGGGACTTTGTTCAACAGTCAAACTAAGTCAATTAAACATGGTATTAATGCAGTGGTGCTACAGTGCACGAAAGTACAATTTTGTTTATCTTACAATACATTATGTAAATGGTTCTTTATTGAATTTTCCAAACTCAGTATTCGGGGAAAACTGAATTTACTGTATCTTGCAAAAAAATACAGTAGTTCACTATTCGGAACTGCAGAATTTACCTACAAAACGATTATGAAAGTTTTGTTGTTCAATTTTGTATTATTAATATTCCCAAATCCCTACAGTATGATGATTGATGAATAAAATGAGATAACGCATGTTCTACTTTTAAAATAGACTCGGGAAGTCATAACGTAAACATCATAATATGAATATTCATTATAGGACATGGTGTCTAATTTCAAGTTGAGAAATTATCAGCTTAAGTTATATTAACGCATAAAATTTCAAGGATATGCTAAAAATATTCCGTGGGTGTAATCAACAGTTTATCTTTCAACGATATTCGTCCACCTCAAGTTTTCAATTACTGTAATTAGATATACTTACAAAAATTGACAACAAAATCCGAAAATAAACCGATTATTACTAATCTAAAATCATAAGAAAATCAAAATTACAATACATTTTGCACTTTTTAGATTTTTAATTAGTACAGTATATATATATATAAACATAATTATGCTTTAAAACAGCTACGTTTACTGAAAAAATTATTAATTAAAACACGTTGTGTGTGAACAAAGACTATAAAAACTCTCCGACGTAGGAAAAATAAGTTGAACAGATAAATAAATTGAAGAAATTAAACACGGCAAATTTATATAACATAGAAAAAAAACCAACGCTGATTCATGTACATGAAAAAAGTAATAAACCTAACTATAAGTTTTTTTATTTAAAAACTATTATTGTATTTAGAAAAATAAATTAATCGTCGTCGAGATTTTTAAGCTAATTATTGCATATAAAAAACAAACACACACTCGTAATAATAAGGAAAAAGTGGACTTTACATTTCTTGGTATAAAAATATGATCAACATTAACTTGTTAATAGATATTAAAAGGTTAGATATAACAGGATAGTATTTAAAAATAGAAAATATAATAATATATTTTTTATGTCCACCATGATATTGTTTTTAATGTACTTTATGTTTTGGGAGATTTTACATCATACTTCCTTTTATGAAAAGCTGCCTGGAAATATTACGAGATTATTTATTTAACGTGAAAACAATCGAGAACTTGTTAAACTAGGTTTCCGTTGTTGGGTAGCTGAATCTGTTGAAGATTTAGCTTGAGATGCGGTGGTTGATCTCATGAAACCAAATCTACCACTTCCACTTCCATTACTAGTTTTATTATTAGACTTATTACCATTAACCGGAGTAGACATCATGGTTCCTTCTCGATTATTACTTACAGGACTTGTCACCGATGAATTAGTTGAGATTTTACGTACTGGGAATAATGAACGTTTTGTCGGAGAACTTGTTTCTCTACGAGGCGTTAGACTTGAAGCTAAATTGTTAGACGTCGACTTTGGTGTAATTAAATTGCCATTATTGTTATGTCCATGATGTTCGTCTTTCTGATTATTTGATGACGAGGAGGAGGCTGAAGATGGAGTTCTCGCGACTTGAGTGCGAGTTGAAGAACCTGGTATTCTGAATGAAGATGAAAATGGAACTGCAGCTACATTGTTATTTTTAGAAGTGGTGCTCTTTTCGCTAAATGACAATCGTTTTGGAAGATTTACTGACGTTTGACGTGAAAGGGGAATTTGTTTCCGCGTTGACAATTTGTTTGAGTCACCGTTACATGTAGCGTTGACTAACCCGTTTGTGCCCATAGACTTTGTCGGCGTTCTTGCACTTCCGTTAGCCGAATTAGTTGGCGTTTTCATTTTGTTACCATTGGCCAATGGCTTATACGTTTCGTTAGCCATTTTCCCGTTGTATGGTATTATGCTACTTGATTTGTAAGGTGTTGACGATCGTGAACCTGTAATCGTTGTTAGTGCTGGAATGACAGTTGGTGCACTAGAAAGGCTGCTTTTGGAACTTCTCAAACTAGATCTCGAACTTGACTTATCCAACTTTGATTTTGACAATGGTAAAGCAATGTTTAATAAACCATTTTGTTTACCAGTTCGGTTATCGACTAGCGGACTTGAATTATGTGTTTCATCGTTTTCTTTATCCGAAGTTTTTTCCTGGAATAAACTGGAACTGTTAACAATTGGTTTTAACTGTTCATCTTTCGATTTGTAAGCTGAGATTGGAGAAATAATTCGATTTTCAGTGTCAACTAACTTATCAACCGGTGGAGACTTAATAATTCCAAGAAGTTCCTTTTCAGGAGATGTTGGAGTATACGAATAAGTTGACTTAAAAGTCTTCTCTCCGACAGTTCCATCAAGTGAAAGTGATGTTGGCCTTGCTCGAAGTGAAGGCGTCCTTCTTGGCGACGTCCTAGAAGTAACTTTATCGTAATCACGAGTAAATTTATTTGGTTCATCGTCTCTAATATCGTGTACTGGTGATGTCATATCAAGTTTAAGTTCCTCACTTGTCTTTTTAATATCTCGCAAAGCTTCATCAATATCATTATCTCGAAGATTCGATGCTTTTACACAATCGGGAGAATCAGAAGATTTAAGACGATTAAATCCTCTTCTTGTGCGACGAATCGAGGAGAAACGGTCAAACTGCCCATCACCTAAATCGGAATCCGGTTCTGCATGAGCCACGGGAGTGACTGTAGTGTCTGCAGTCTTTTCAACCGTGTCCATTAGTCTCTTCAAAGGTGACTCGGACATTAAACGGCGTGGCGAAACAAGTTTTTCATTACTTAAAGGTAACGAAGAACCGTTAACCCGAATAATTGTTTTTCCTGTTGGAGTCTGAGTGTATAGAGAGGGGTGTTCTTTATCATGCTCCAAGATAGGGTGGAGTCCGTCTGTGTCTTGATCCCAACTGCTATTACGTCTCGGCGAATGTCTGGACGGTGATAACGAACCAGATGTATGGTCTTCAGGCGAGCCTCTCCTAATTTTAGAACTGGTTACGGTGGAATTGCTATCCACTACAGACTGGTCCTCATTCGGTGTTCTAAAATAATTAATGAGTATAAATTATAACAACATTTTAAAATGACGCAAAAATAAACCAACAAATTTTAACCGATCATTGTTTTTTTTAAAAAAATCGATCGAATTATAGCGTTTTAAGAAATTAAAATATTTTTTAGCTATCAAAGTCAAAATTAATAAGTGGATTTGATGTTTGAAAAGATTATTTAACTTCTCAACTAGCAAACACTTTTTAACAGTAACACATCCATTTTTTAAAGCTTGAAATGCTAAAATGGTCATCAAATTTATCAATGCCATATACTTACTTTGTGAAGTATAAACACAGAGTGTCGCCACCACCAGGGGACGGAGTTGCACCTAAAGATGCCCGTCTTGGATTCAATTTAATATCATTTGAATGGTTAACTGGTTCCGTTGTATTTCGGACATTGAGGTTGCTCTTTCTCCAGGCGGATTTATCCTTCACTTGGGCGCTTTCAATTACGTCCAAAGCTTTTTCAACGTCGGCGTTCTTCATAACAGGACTTTTCCACCTTTCTCCAAGTGCAGAAGTGTATTTCTTCGAATCTTTTTTATCAGTTGAAGTTTCTAATCGATTGTCTTGCCCAGCTTTTTCTAACCAATCTTCAACTTTTTGTTTTGGTAATTTAGCTGACAACGGAGGTTCTGTTTCAATGAAATCACTGCACGGTGAAACTGGTGTTGCTAGAGGAGCAGGTGAAGCCGGTCGTTCACGATCTAGAAATTCAACGTTTAATAAATCAGGTCTCTTTTTCCTTTGTCGTCGACCAATTGATCTGTCGAGACTTCCATGGCCCTCAAAACCATTCCATGATCGTCGCTCTCGGGCTTCATTCTCCTTTGCACTATATCTTAAAAAGTCCATAAGATCATCTTCGGTTTCATCAGATGTAACGCGAGCTCTTCGTCGACCACGCATAGTTCCAGTTGGAGTAACATCAGGTGACTCCAATTGAACGCTGGAAGAACCATCGCCACTTGTACCAAGATAACGTCTACCAATTCGTGGAGAGCTTGTAATTGATGGTTCATCCTCAGATGTGAAACTTCCATTCAACGATTCCATGTTTTTCTTGCCTTTTTGCATTTTGAAACTGCCATCGCCTTGGCGACGAAAGATACCTGGAGCATCGCTGCCGTCACCTTCACTTGGTGCCACATTTAGATTTTGTTCTCCGTCTAAATTTTAGATCACAAAAAAATCATCATAAATCGTATAGAGAATGAGCAAAACTTGTTTTGGTAACAATTACAGTATTAAATAACAAAACATCAAATGTATCTTACAAAATGACTGTCTTTTTCTGGCATTTTCTTCACGTTGCTTACGCCTCTGTTCAGCTTTTTCTTCCGCAGATTGTCGTTTAGCGTTTTCCTGATTATAAAAATTCGATCAATAACAGTCATAATTAAACATGTAAAATTTCTCAATTACCTCAATTGCTGATTTAAACTTCTGACAAAAATTTGCGAATACTTTATAACATTCTTCCAATTTAAAAGTTGCTTCGTCCTCGCAGAAAAATTTACACAGGTCTACACGAATATTCTCCAAGTTTTCTAAACGGTTTTTCGACTCTTTAATTTCCTCATTGGCTTGCTAAAAAATTGCAACAATAGGTTTGCTTAATAAAATGACTAGATTTGTACATAATTTTCGTTTCAATGAACCTCTAAAAATGCCATCATTTGCAACTGAATTTCCAATTCAGCGTGTTCAACCTGAGTTAATAAGCGACTAATTCTTTGCTCCATTGCACAAACGATATCAGTTTTTAGCTGATCAATGGAAATTCTAAAAACAAACAAATTTTTAATCAATTTATGCAGTCAACAGAATATTAAATTCATACTTTGAAACATCATCCAAGTATTTTAAATCGTCTGGAAACTCCAATAGTCTTTTGTCTTTTTTCTCTGCCATCTTTTAAAACAACAATATTTTAATTTTTGTTTATACTGTACATGAAGTTAAAATGGACATACTTGAACAACGTAATGAATAAAATTCATCCCTGGTTTATTCGCCCTAATATCAGTTAGTTTTTGTAAAGAAGTCATTTTAAATCCAGCTGCGTCCCCTGCATAACCTCCCTAAAAAATCAAATTGTCACATAGTCATATAAATCAAAAACATTCTTAAAATATAAAAAATCTTACCGCATTTATAAAATTCCCAGATACAATAACCATAAACAAAACATCTTGAAGTGATTTATTAGTTTTCAGATCTAAAAAAACAAAAAACAAATACAATTTAAATGGAACTTGTTGAAATCGGAAAACCACAAAGTAACCATAATTTTCATCAAATTTTAATTAAGAAAGAACTAAAAACTAATTTTTTAAAAAAATCATTTTATAGAAGTACTGTAACTTTATTTCAAAGGACAAAAAGAAAACCTAATATCTCAATCCCATAAAATCAATAAATCATATTCATTTAGTAAAAAATATTTTAATAATAATAAATATTATTGCTCTCTTAAAATTCTACCAATTAGTTCGGCTTCATTAGATAACCAATAAATAATGTAATGTCACTAAAAACAAGTCCAAATTAGTTCACCAATAGATTTTAACATCAATCTACAACTACACTTAAAACGAACAATTATTATTAGTTCATAAATTAATTTTGTAACAGTTAATCATAATTATCATTTTTCTTATTTAAAATAATTTAAAATGTTGGACAAATATTTTAGTGAGAGCTGTTTCAATAACACACGTTAACTCGGTCAAAAAGAGAAAGTTAGGAAATGCAACGAAACAAATTTGGGTTGAACGTATCTTTTCTTTTCATGACCAAAAATGGCCAAACCTTCTCGTTTGTTACATGTACTATTACATTGCCGTTTTTATTTTCCTTATTTTTTTCGGTTAATGACACACAAATGATTATCGTTTTAATAAATTTGGCGCCTTCTCTTTCTCTTTTAAATCGCGCCACCTATATAACGATGCTTTAAGTGAATTCTTAAAATGGGTCAAGATTAGGTCATCAGAACTAAATACTAAATAGATATGATGTGGGTGGATTAAACAGGTAGGAGAGTTTCAAAGGCAGGGTTCACTCTTCAGATGCTAAAAAGGAAATCGACCCACTTCTCGCTTTCAAACCTATAAATCTAATCATAATTAAGTTTAACTGACCTTCTCTTTCGTAAAAGTAAAAGCAAAAAATAAAAATTTTGACATTATTTAATTTGATGAAATATGGTCAATAGCGCATGTAGAGTATGACAACTAACTTCTAGACATAAAACATAATTTCACTGTAAATTTCCTAGTTTCACTACTGTTTTTAACTTGAAAAGACAAACTTTACAAACAGTATTAAACTTGTTTTTGAAGACGCATAAATTATAATAAAAAAGAAACCAATAATAAAATTTTGTTTTTAGGAGTAAAACGTTTTGTTTAAAAACATCGAATTAATCTTATCTCAATTTGATTTGATAAATTTAGTTATTGATTTTAGTAATACTAGAAAACAGCAACTTTTTTTTGTCAACACTGATACCTAATTACTATTGATTAAACTTATGATAAAAAAAATAATCAAGTACCTTGAGCTGCTTGTGTTAATGAAGTAATTGCTGGATCTAGATAACTAGCATTAGCGGTGTAGTCTTCTTTAAGTAGCATCCCCTCAATTCGAAGTTTGTAGCTATTTAAAAAAAAATTCATTCATGAAATTGAACACACAGTACTATTAAATAAAATGATGAATGAAATATGGTTCACCTTGAAACGTCCATTAACTGCAGCAAAAAAGTTTCAGCATTTCCTAATCTCGATCTTGGCCCATCGTAAGATTTCAACATCTCCAACTTAATACAAATGTAAATGGGAAAAAAACCGTTATTAAAATCTGTCGTATTGTCAAATAACAGAAAAATTACTTCATCTGATTCTGGTAATATTTTTAAAAGTCCTCTCAACTTTTCTGCTCCAATTGCATCATGGTTTCCTTCTTCAATTAAAGCAATTATATTTTCATTGGAACTAAAGTTGATAAATAGTCTTAGTCAGTTTTAGATTACTTGTAATTTGTAACGAAGGTAAAAAATTAATTTAACTTACGTCCTAAATTGCTTTAAGAATATGTTGATATTTAAACTTCGTTTTCCATCTAACAATGTCACCTGAAATTGTTTTTGAAAATACGAATTAGGAACAGGTAATCAATAGATAACAATTAATGACAAACTATCTAACCTCATTTGATTCTCTTCGACGTTTAATATCAGCGTCAAAATTTGTGCTTTCCTGCGATTTGTTAGAATCTCCTCCTAGATTTTTTCTTCCTAACTTTGGTGATCCCTGAATTGGTGCCGGCTGGCAAAACAGTCCTTCCATCTCCTCAAAATTAAAAATTTCATTTCCGTTTATCTGCCCTTGATAACCTTTAGCCAACTGAGTCCATATATTATCGCCACTTTGAAGAATCTTTTGCGCTGGGATTTTATTCCAGTTTAGAGTTCTCATTTTTGATTTGGGTTTAGGTGTTTCCTGTTGTGGTAACCTAATGATTTCACTTTCAAAACAAGCTGGTGACGGTGCTCTAGATGCCGCATTGGACACGCCAAAGTTTGATGAAGACAGCAAGGGTGGAGGTGGAGGAGGTGGTGGAGGACCGTTAGCACCACCACGAGCGCCAAAATTTGGTGGTGGCGGGGGCGGTGGAGGAGGTGGGCCACCTTTTGATATAGGAGGTGGTGGAGGAGGAGGAGGTGGAGGTGGTGGTGGCGGCGCAGAAGGAAGTGTACGATTACTTAAAGAATGAGGTGGTGGTGACAATGGAGTTGGCGATAAAGAGTTTAAAAATGGTGAAGTAACCATGTTAGACGATGGAGATAAAATGCTTGGCGTCTTGGAACCTTGACCTACACTACACAAACTGTTGAGACTTCCTTGATCACCACCACTCCCGTGAATAGAGGTGGATCTTTTGCGACATATTACACCGCTTGCTTCATCACCTTTATGGCACGAACACAAGCAGCGACCGACATCGTGAATTTGTTTGATTTTATTCAGACTTCGCTGATGACTGGGAGTTCTTAATAAACGTTCTGATTCCTCTTTGGATTCCACAAGCGTTGCACGGTGAACTAAAGTGTCAGCCGTATCCCACATTATGTCGCTTATCGCTTCTTTAGGATCAATCCTCAACAAATGTTGAAGAATATTTAAAAATGGAATTTCCTGAGGTGTTCCAATTATCTGAAACAGCGGTAAAAGTTTCAGCATTTTGATAGCAAGTACGTTCAACGTTCAAAAAAATTAATACGTGTACACGAATAATAATTAACACCACTCATTAACATAAAATAACTTTGTGGCGTTGTGAAGGAGCTAAATCTAGTAACACAATCAAATGGGGGTGACAACATACATGAATTTTAATGGGCAAATGTCTACAAAAAAATTAGTATTCAGAATAAATAGGAAAACTACTGAAAACAAAGAAGATAAGCTGATGCAAATCAGTTTTGTCAACAAATTTGTCAAAACTCACAAGAAATTAGCTACCGTTTATAATAAAATGTAACTTTAAAAATTGCTTTTTGCTAATAATTGCTAATAATATTGGCAATAATTGAGCTAAGGAACCAAATGAAATGATCCTCAACAAAACTAGATAACATAATTAAAACTTTTATGTACGTTATTCAAGTTTTCAACTTCTCAATTTCTCATTCTCAAAACATGAAGAAAAATTTGTCATTTATAATCAACAATCACGCATTTCAACAACACTCAACATGAAATTCATATCTTATTATAAGTTCGCCTGCTTATCAAAAATGTTGCTGGCACATATTCAAAGTTGATATTAATGGTTACATTTTAAAATGCAATCATTATTAAGTTCGTCACATTTTCAACAGCTTCGGAATTTTTTTATATCTTTTCAAAAGATAAAATAATAAGAAAAAACTGGTTTGAATTTTAAGTCATTACATATACAAATCATTAAGTGGTTTTTAAAACTTTTTAAACGTCGACAAAGCTATTTAAGCCAACAAGATTTCTGGTCATTAACGCCAAAACAAATCCAACTGGGTTATATTATTATAGAAATTGACTTACTTGTTTAAAAATGGAGTAAAATATATCCATGTGTGAACCTAAATCAACTTTATCCGGGGTTGACAGCTCCTCTTCATCTCGGAATTGGCGATGCTCAAAATTTCTAATATGCTTAGCCAAATCCTGAGAAATTTCGTCGGAATTTCTGCCAAAAATTGATAAAATTGTATAAAAAATATTGCATTAAAATATTAGAAAATAATTAAATTTACTTGAATTGCTTTAATATCTCCATAAAGCGTAACCCTGCAATAATAATAATAAAAAAAATAAAAAATATGGTAACACAAATCATAACCAAAAATCTCCACACCCCAAACTTAACCCTCATTTTATAATAGAAAATATTTGTGTGAATATTAAAGTCATGATGTTAACAATAATCATAAGAAAAAATAGGACATTTTAAGTTTTTCCCCTTTTCATCGCTTAAATTTTATAAACACGAAACTCCCATTGCAAAAATTTTATCAAACAAAAAAAAAATCACACCACGTACTTTTATATTCTTTTTATCAAATTTTTCTCAATAAAATATATCATACCACAACTTCACACGTTACTGGTTCTACTTGCCTATTAGTTCGTTTCTAATTCTCAACCGGTCCTTCAAATCGAAACGTTTAATGGCATCATTCACAAAAGCCACCAGTATTTTTCGGTATTCGTTAGTCGTAGCATTAGCCAGTTCGTCAATTACCAATTTAAATTTGTACCGCTCACATTTTATCTCCTATTGATAAAGAAAAAAACCCCAAAGTCATTAAAAAGTTTTAAAGATCAAGTGGCTGCTATATAGTTTTTTACTTTGTACTTATTCAGCGATTCCATAGCCCGATTGTGGCCGGCATCACTGTGACGACAAAGGGCAGAGAGAATCTCAAACACCTGCTTCTTTACGGTCGGATTATTCGTGTCCAAAGCTGAAAAATGCAAATACAAACGTTATGTAACAAACTGTATAATATGTACTGTATAAGAGAAGAATTTAAATTGAAGTTTTAAAAAATTAGCTCCAAACTTCTAACATTTTAAGCAGGTCAAAGTTAATTACTATGGAGACTGGAGAGGGCTATAAAGCCCAAACACTAACAACCGAAATAAGTTGTAAATTAATGTCTTAAAGGGCATTTAAATAAAAAAAAAACTATTACAAGACCTACCACAGTTATTGCATTTTTTTAATAATCGTTTTAGCAAAAACTAAGTGATTTTTTTGCTGTGTTTAATATGAGAAATTTAGTTTACCAAATAAAAGTGGAATTTCTTTACAGTCGGTGAATTTGTAAAGGTCTATGGATATTTCAGTAATACAATTAATTACTTCTAGGATAACTGAGTATGCAAAGAAAGTCAAAATTTTACTTTAAATTATTTAAATACTGTTATTTTTTAAATTGCTTTTCATAACATGTACACAGCAAATACAAAACTTAATTTTCTAATGGCCATTTTCTAAAGTGTTTATTTTGCAATTTTGATACATTATCACTTCTCCGCCACAAACTTAGATTGGCGATTAGATTTAACAAATAGAAGTGTAGTACTTATAAAAAATTAAGTAGTACGTGATTATTGTCACAACTGAAAATAAACCGTTATGGCAGTCCCTTATGTTATTCAACTTGTGAGGCGATAGACAAGGTCGAACATTTATCTTGAATACAATATCGATCATTATCAATAAAATGCATTTTTCTTAAAAATAAGGTATTTATTAGTTCGGTTCGTAGATAAATGGTTGGAAATACTATATGTCAAATAATTAAAATGTCAATCACTGTCAATATGAAGTGCACTGTACATTGTTCTCTACACTTTTATTGCTTTAATTTATTACTCCACATTTACAGTATGTATTTTAATAATTAGTCAACCATTAAATTAATTAGGTACAGTAATATACAGTATTTCAAAAGTAACTGCAATAAAAGTATCATATTCCAAACTAAAACAGTGACAAAAAAGATTAATAATTATTTACAATATCTAATAAAAATTAACATTTTACATTAATTTTATTGGGCTTATTGGTATAAAAAACATCTACTGTACGATAAATATAATTAATAACAAGGAACCTAATAAAATCTCAAAGTATTAAAAACATCAACTTTTTTTGTAATAAAATTGTCCTAAGAATCATTTTTGTAATCATCTTAAAATGCGAACAAGCTGTTTCCAATTTCTATTATCCAATTAGTTACTTCATTCAAAGCAATTTTTCTAACCAGTCAGAACAACAAAAAACATTCAATTAGCATATTTACAATAGGTTGACGTCAACGTTACGTCATGTTATTCATCTGCCTAATAGTTGGCGAAATAATTAAGCATTGATCCAGATTCGTAATAAAATGACGCCACAATGCAGAATGTAATTTACGCTCATTTAAATATATTATACAGTATTTGTCATTAGTTACTCATTAGGATAAGAAACATTACATACTGTATAGTATTACCGTTTTTAAACTATTCAATAAAGCACAGGTTGGTTTATAATTAAGAAGTTCATTTAACCACAAAAATTGTAAAATCAACTTACGAAAAAACCACTTAAAACTTGCATTGCTATCCACTCCAGATGTATGAACGGTTATTTCAACAATGGCCATTTTTACAATAAATACAGTATTTTTAGTCCTTATTGTCAGGAAGATACGGCACGACAATTTAAAATCATCATTTAACATTTGCAAAGCAACAACAGCAGGTACTGTATTTCTCGATAAAAATTCAAAGTCCTTCAGAAGACAATTTAACGGGAAGAAAGTCAATAACAAACTTAATAGTCCAACAAAGCACACGACACTAAATATATATTTTAATATTGTACAATGTTAACAGCTCACAATCAAAGTAAACTCCTTCATTTTTGCATCAGATAGTTTCAATCTTGATACTGGATTGTCAGCAAAATTTTTTAATATACTGTAATTTTAACAACATTACCTTCGTAACCTTTGTTCCTTGGCCTTTACACTACACTGATATAGTAAATCTACTGTATATCACTGTACAATATACTCCTAGATAACAAAATTTTACAAGCAGTCTATAATAATGTACTGCAAGTGTACAGTACGTGACTTTTATTACACTCAAAATACTAACATATCGAAAATAACTTATGTTCAGTACAATAATATTGTTAAGGTATTGGTATTGTACTGAGAGGCATTGGAACGACCTTTACACAGGGTTTCAAAATTTGTTTCAGTTTCAAAACGAATTAAATTATCTTTTTCCGTACATTTCGAGTATCATTTACAAAAAATTGTAAAATTTCACAATAAAGGTGTACAGTATATATCGTGATTAAGGGAAAAATCAGGAGATTATTTCATCTTTAATGGTATTGGTATAGATTTTGGGCACATTCTAGTACATAAATCAGCGAATACCTTAGAGTTATTTTAGATGTGTCATAATTACAGTCATAAATATCTGTACAATACTGTAATGATGCAATATTGTATCGATATAGTTATACACGTAACTTGATGATGACACAGTAGAAGAACATTAGAAATCTTAATGACAATAAAGCTGTAACAAAAACCTACGACAAAAAACTGTCTAGTTCATTAAAAAAAATACATTAAACATACCGCACTAATCCTCATGCTAATTATAAGTTTCATATGTCATTGAAAAAGTTGACGATGATATACTGTACAGTAGTACTTACAGTAAACTTAAATAATAAAGTGATGGTAATTATTGGAAAAAGGAATTATGAGAATGTTAACTCCTGACGAAAAAAACCAGTCTCAATTATTTTGTTTATGCAATTGAATAAGAATAAGATGCAGAATTATTGTACTTAAGTTGCTGTAATATCATCTGTATGAGGAAATGACATTGTCTATTTGATATCAACGGTTAAGGTCGTTCATTGATATTGGAGAGTCGAGTAGCTTCTAATCTACAGTACAATAGTCTCTTGAAAACCACCAAATTAGGATTGTCAAGTGTCTTAACTACTAAACAATCGTTAGTTCCTTTTTCACTTGAACAAAAAGTTTTTTTTTTCTTTGGAAAAATTATTTCCCCGTTTCTTTTTTATTTTTTTTAATTCTTTAGCATTGAGATTAACAGTTTAACAGTGAGCGGTGTTTGACGTCTTTAATCTCCTATTTGCTTGTTTACATTAAGTATTATAATAGTTAAATAAATTAAAAAATTCAAAAGCCGGAATCGATAGTCAATTGTCATTAAAACAGGGCGTTGTCATGTATAGATTTCACCATTTCAGTAATCAAATAAATCCGGTTAACTACCCACATCAAAACCAAATAAATTAATCAAAAGCCCAACACGAGTCACAACATGTGCGAAAAAAAGTCTCAAAAAATTAGCTGTTGGAAGAATTAATTTCAGTTGAAATGTTATGGTCAGGTGTTCACTCACACAAAACATCAAGATAATGTATTTTTATTAGGGTAAAAGTCCAAATAGATTTCCAATTTCGGTTTGTCAGCAACTAATTAGTATTCAAAAGTTGTTAAAATCCTCCCAACTCCCTTTGAAAAAAGTGATAAGAAATTGGCACTTAATCAATTTCAAGGTTTTTTCTTTCTTTCTTTCCGGAGTATAATTTTATTTATTTTTTTTAATTTTTTGCTTTGTATGTAAACAATCAGAACCACCGCCTTTTATGACGATGTTTTAGTTTATAACATTTTAAGATTTCAATCAAACCATTTATATACACCATTTTCTTCTTTCCAATCAGCCCAATTACGTTTGGAAAAATACATACAATGGGTTATCACTGTGGTCCCCAAACATTTTTACTGCGTACCATTTTTCATTATTGCAGGAAAAAGACTTATTAATTTTTTTGTTGCAATTTTTAATATTTAGTCCATTATAAAATTCTAAATAAGCGAATGGAAATAATAGCATTGTTCATCTTTTTCTTAGAATTTAAAATAACTTTCTAGTTCTTTGGTTTATTTAGCCATTTCAGTTGTCAATGCCTTTTGTGGCTTTGTCCAGCTTTAAGAAATTTTAAAGTACCGGTATTCAATTTGGCTATTTGGGTCGCGGACCACTGTTTGGAAACCGTTAAACTATCAAATCGGTTTAAATTAATTCAGTGTTAAATTAGTGCTCATTTTATTTTACTACATGACAATTGAATTTTTAAAAGGCCACTCAACTGATAACAAACCATTAATAGTTTTAATACTTTTTAAAGTGGCGTCTCTCGTCTACATTATTTTCTTAAAGTTTTTTACCAGTAGACTAATTAAGACAACAGCATTTTAAAACCCAGCCATTTATCACTTCAATTAAAATCAATTACCACACATCGTATTTAAATGGTACTGTTTATTATACAGAAGGAAAAATACAAATTAAATTAAACTAAAAAACCCGGAATTCCAAAACTTAATACAGAACCTAAAGATTACTAAACTGGAAACTCTAATCCCTGGAACTGAGAGAGGAAATTCTGGAAAAGTAATCAATTAATAGCGCTAATTTAAAATATTTTATTAATAAAAATTCCAATTCTTAAACTAAAGTAGAAGTCAGCTGTTTTGATTTGTAAACTTTCTTAACTAAAAAAAACTCATTTTGTAACTTAGTTATCAAACTTCAAATAAGCATAAGATTTTTGCAATAATTGATTTAAAATTCTAAGAACTAAACTAAAATTTGATCTAATAAAGATTTAATGATCGTTACGTACATAAACATGTCGCAAGGGCTAACTAATTTGACTAGTTATGAAAAACACCCTTTTTTCTATCAATAACAATAACAATAAAATGTTTTGATTTTCGTATACATAAACTCAGTGATAAGTCAAGGTTAAATAATTTGAAAATAAGCTATTTGTATATAAATTAAATATTCCCTCAAGCAAATTGAGAAGAAAAAAATTAGATAGAGCCAATTAGATTAGCCTATATTTACGATAATTGATTTGTAATTTATATACTACAATTATAAAGAATCCATTAGCTATACAATTACTGTGAATGCCATCTGTTTCAACTGGTTCGTAATACAGTACAGTAGTTACTAACTAAATATTTACTGTACTAAAAAATCATACTACGCATTTTAATAGGCAAATTAGTAACTTTACCTTATAATTAACATTGTTTAAAAGGCAAGTAATTTTATTACATTTTAAAAAAAAAAAAATCAAGATTGTTCACGTAATTTTTTTTGTCAATTCACATAGTATTATTAACTTAGATGTAACTTATACAGTAGCCAATGTAACTTAAAGACTGTAATAAAAACCAAATTGAAAGAACCTCTGTGTTAACCAATAAACATTTCGATAACTTTAAAATATGATTAATATTGTGCAAATTATAAAGAAAAAAACAATATAAAAAAAATGATGCAGTAAAATTCGTTAAAAATATGTTTTACTTTGTTGAATTGATATTTGATAAGAAAACTTTTATGTTTTTCAGTCTATTTGATATGATTTCACATGTTTTTGTCTTATTATTCTTAAAAGAATTTTAGATCATTAACTTGATACACCACAATTTATTTTTAATGTCGAGTTTTTCAGCACTAAATTTCAAATTTTGTTGTAAACTGTCAATATGCATACATATGATATCAATAAAGTGAAATAAAAGAAATAACATTTAGAATTTTGATAAACGGATTCCAATGTTTCTACAAAATATTTTTCGTTTCAGCAACTAATATAACTTAAATAAAAAAATTCAAGCGGATAAATTTCGTTTCTTGAACGGTTGACCATATATTAATTATTCGAGAGAAATTAAATTTGCAATTCAACAAACATTTCTCAGATACAACCAAACAACATTTGGTTTGACATTTACTGAACTCATTTTAATAAACAAAACTTTATTATTCAGTCATCATCATATTATAGACTTTTTAAAGACCAAATACAGTACATTAATGTTTCAAGAATGTATTTTTTAATCAAGATTTAGTAGCAGTCGCTTCCTTTAATAAAAAAAAAACCAGAATAATAAATTTTGCCTTGTTAACATTTATTCTACGGTGCAAGTACGGTATAAGACCTACAAGTCAGCATTAATTAAAATTTATCCATTTAACGGCTTTCACAAGTCATTGAAATTGTAACATAATAATTGACCGCACATAACTCGTACTGTCCATTTCCCTACCAGTTCAAACATTTCTTAAGTATCCAACCACTTAAAAATTCAAACTTAAGAAGAAGTTGTTAAAGTACTGTCTAATAAATTAACATAATTTTCTAATTCCTTAAACAGAATGAGCAGAATACGTGACAAATAGTGGGATGAATTGCCGTATAACATACTTCAAAATTCAAAGTAGACGCATAAATGAAATAAAGAATTCCTTAAATTCTGTCATAGATTACATGATCACGTATGTTAAATTCCTAGAAATTCTATCTTACTTAATGCCTTCCTAGGCTATTTGTCTATTCGGCGCCATATACATCGTAAAGAAGTGTTGCGCAACTGCAAAACAGGAAATCACGCCCGTAAAAACTGTAAAATTTTCATCCGAGATGCTTTCGTTTTCAATAACTAATTTCAGTTTTTTACACCTAATTTGTCTTAACAAAGCCTTTACCTAAATGAATGCATTTCGAAATTTCATGGAAAAAGTTTACAACTTCCTATTTTAATCTTCGGCATTGTTCAGTTTTTTTTTTTTATCAAAAGAAAGTGATTATCATCTTAATTTTGTTTGGTTAAGCTCATCATTTATCATCAGGTAATTGGAGCTTGTTTCCTATCACAATTATGGTTCTCAAACTTTGGTTCATGTAGAATTTCTTACAAGAACAAATTACTAATTTAATAAATTGTGTAAAATTTTGCGAAAGAGAACTGAAATTAAATCAAAAAAATCAACTAAATTTCCAGTAAAATATTGGCAAATAAGATAATCGTACAATCTCATTCACTGTCATTCTACTGTAAATTTAAATGTAAATTCTTTATATTTCAAAATGAACTTAAGATATTTAAATGTTTTAACAAGCACTTATGAAAATTAATAAAAAAAAAGAGCACACTGTCCTCAAAAGTATGAGCAACATTTTCTCACAAAATCATTTTTTAACAACAAATAACACAGATAAAGAAGCTTTAGGTTAATTGTCATCACTAAAAACAAAAAAAAAATCCGTATATTTAAAATCCAAAATCACTTCAAACAAAATGTAGCAGATTTACAATATTATCTAATCCTTCAGAGACTATCTTTAACTTCAAATCCCATTTACGACTATTCAAACATTTAAAAATCAATTTAAAAAATATAAACCGGTATTTCGAAGTTAATGATCCATTAAATTCCATTACAAAATCAATAATCAATTACAAAATTTATCGACCATAATGAAAAAATCCCACAACAACAACAATAAAACGGCTATAAATTCACCGATTATAGAAGACAAAGCAAAAAAAAACATAAATCGTTAATCATTAAATTTATTACTGGATATATTGGCTTAATCCAATTTATGTATCTTTACACCGCTTGACATTAACGTTAACAACACATTACACAAACGTGACACATTTCCATGCTATTAAAAACAACCTGAGTTTGTGTGCATGACGCCGAGCAGACTCTTAACCAAATATGGCCGAGCATTTTCTCAAACACATATTTATTTTTTATATAATTCTTTCGTAAATATTTTCTACTTCTTAATTTTTTTTTTCACTAATGCAATGTGTAAACTCATCCTCTCTAAATCCCTAGTGAAGTCAGCACAAGTTTTAAGTTGTAGGAGTCATGTGACTAATAATACCTGGCGTCAATTTAAATGTTTAAATTTGAGATTTCACATACGGTATATCGTTTAAGAACTGTTTAATCACCTGACACATACAGTACGATTGGAGGAAAGTATATTATAATTCAGATGTTGCTATACGTGACTACACATGCGGTTTGGTCAAATTTAGTGAACGTCAAATTTAATATTAAAATTGTTTTTGCTGAACTGCTACAATCAAGTTTTCACAATTCACGTGTGGCCGTGGATTTTGCTTTTATATTGAAGAAAAAAGTTTACAAGCAAAACACTCCTGATAACTTTTTTAAATATTTACCACAGAACAAAATCGTTTATTAAACTATAATTCCTCTACTGTAATTAAACAGCTACAGCCCTTATGAAGTAATTACACAAGAGATTTATTAATTAGAATAATTTTAGTACAAATCTAAACAGACAGTACTGTATGTTACATTTGCAAACAGCACCATAATTCAAAACAATTTAGCTTTAAAAAATTCATAAAAAATGTACCCTAGAAAGTAATCAAATGCAAAAGTAAAACAAAAGTCCATTTTAAAATTTGCCATATTTTGTTCCTTAATTTGAATTTTGCTATGCAAATGAGTGAATTTTTATACAGTCGGAAGTTCTGTATCCTTCCGTCTCCGCCATGTACCGTTGAACATGAATTGTACAAGGCAGTATTGTTTGTTAATGGTTTTTTTGACCTAAAGAAAAATTAATCTCCTCGGTCGGCTGCTTACTTGTTATGTATGGGACTTTAGATAGAAAAAAAGCAAAAAGTTTGAACTTACCATTGGCTAGTTTGACGGTATAATCCGAATTCTCAACGATAAAATCCAGTCCTATGATGGAATCCATGATGTTTTTGATGCACTGGTAACACTTGGTGAGCAAAGTAGCTTCTATTAAACCTCCACCACTTTTACTAAGAAATTCCAAAGAGTCGAAGAGTACATCGAGTCCACCGCTATTTAAATATTCTTTAATCCAATGATCTCTATACTTAGTGTCAGGGGTATTGTTGGTCGACAGAGATCTGGATAATTGTGAGTATAAACCTACTGATGGATTTCTCAAGGCTGCCACAAATTGGCTTGGAGTTAATGCACAAACGGAGTAGGTTCCGGTACTGGCTGTGGTGATAGTAGCAACGGCCGGGTGACTGCAAGGTCGAGACCGATTTTTAGCGCTATTAATCTTCTTAATATCTTCAATGACGTTTGCAGCCACATCTTTTAAGAAAACTTTCTTCAGCCTCTGATGGCTGGGAGCCGACGAAACAGCCATATTTGTTCTTCACCAGCCAATCAAAAAAACTTAGTATAGCCCTAATAAACAAAAAATAGACAAATAAATACGCAAATAAGTAATATAAACAAACATTTAAAAATTTTTAGAAAGTAAATATACACAAGTTACTTGTGTAGTGCTTAATAACTTAGTAGCTAGCAAGCTGCGGTACGTGTACCTTTAATGAAATTTTTTTAATGACTAAAAAATTCATTGAAATTTCAAACTATCAAACTTTCATAAGAAAATAAAATGAGACAAATTGCCATTAGTGTCGCTTCTTGACACTTAAAAGAAAGTGTCTCAATTTAGAAAATCGTCCGATGCAATTTAAGGAAGTATTTTTACTGAATGACACTTGTAAAAAATTAAAAAGAAATGCACATTCTATAAAAAAGTTTGAGAAACTCAACTGTATACAAATAAAAATAAGATTTTCAAAGCCTTAAAAATTAGATTGTGCAAATATCGATACAAATTGCCGTGCAAAAAGTGTCGTTCAACTTTTTTTTTGCCATTTAAACTTCTTTATAAATTAAACTAAACAAAACGATTTGACAAGCTGATAAAATTGACACCTTCTACATTGTATTATTAGAATAAAAAATAATGCCATAAATAAAAAATCGGTACCTCATTTTTTTATTAGTTCAACATTACGATTGCAAGATGTACACAATTTTTTTTATTATCATTATTTTTTACTTGTTTCGTTATAGAAATTTTATTGTGTACCCCACATTAACATTAAAAATCCGGGTCATCATACAAGGCAGTCATTTTTTTTCGTCTGTACTAAAACCTAAATTCTTTTATTTTATAATCATGAATTTAGCTCTCTTTTTATCTTGTACTAAAACCTTCAACAAGCCATTGTTAAACCAAATTAACATATCAAACACAACTACAGCATTTTTATAAAAGTAAAATTAACAATAATAAAAACTGTTAAATAAAGACAACTAAAATCCATCTTCAGTAATAAAGAAAGTAATCCTTCATTATCACATTAAACACATCAACTTAAAAGAAAATAATCAACAAACATAACAACAATAGTTAATATTTATGAAATGTAAAGGCAATTTTCAGGTAAATAAAACAATACCAAATAAATCACCAGTTTTAATTGTTAAAATTTAGCCAGTATAGACTATAGTAACAAGTTACTTTGATTCAACATCAAACGTCACTACATCAGTACTTAATTTTTGTTAAGTAATCAATTTTACACCTCGAATAGGCTGATTAATCCTACTTTAAAAGTCTTTAAAAGTTGCTCAACTTTTGTTATGCAATACAGCCTCTTTATAAAATTCAATAAGCAAAATACTGTAAAAAAAAAGTAACGGTTAGGGACGCAATAAAATCGTAAGATAGTGTTAGTTTTACAACTATGTAGTTTGTAAAAATGGAAATAAAGCTTTAAAATATTAAAAAGTGAGTGTAGTTGAAAATGATGTTAATATCGACCTTTGACGTGGATTGGCTAATGATGCCCGAGGTGGGCGAAAGGGGATTACACCTACCACACCTTTGAAAACATTTTAATAACTAAATATTAATGCAAAGCCTCTTTTTCAACCGCATAACTCTGTTGCTGACTTAACTTTGGGTTTGTAGTTATTATTCAATCGACAGGGAAAGCAATTCATGTGCTATTTTATTGCTTGCTTTTCATTAGTAATAATCGACGCCTAACACTAATTGATATTTCTTCTTTTTTTAAGTTAATTAATGTCTTAAGTTAACTAAACTTAAGTTATCAATGACAATTGATTCCTCATCACGTTAAGGTGTGCTAGAAATACTGTATATCGACGTCATTCATATTAAACGTCATGATGACTTGTTTTAGGTGGAGATGGTAGACAGATTTCATCGAATTTTGGTGCCTTGCTAATTTTTTAAGAACATGTACTTAACGTGTACCACAGTTTGATAGTGAATGTATAACTATAAGTTACTGTTTTCTTTAATACTGCACACATAAAACAACAAACTAAAAAAAAACTGTCACACTTTTTTATCCAAGTAACAAAACACGCAACTTCAAAACAAAAAAAAAACCAGTTAAAAAGTGTAAACTAATAAAATTTGAAAAGTGGGATAAAGGTGATGCCACGACAAAGCCCTCTGGTGATGAGTATTTTACTTTATACGTAAGTTTTATATAGGTATAATGTAATTTTTATAGTTTGATTTATGAAGTGGCAATTGAAAAGTGTCAAACAATTTCCTACGCGATGTTATTTACTGTGTAGAGATAACTGTAAAGTGTAGGCACGTACTTTGTTTTTATACCACTCATCAGAATTTATTTCAAACAAATCAGGTCTATATTTTTTTTTATAATTTACCTATTTTGGTCCTAACCATTTTAACACCAATCACCCACACAATATACACAACTTTTTTTTTGTAAGTTATAAGCGTGTCAAAAAGAATTCTTATACTAAAAATTGAAACTTACTAAGTCAGTTTTCATTTTTCTTATATTCAAAATTTTAATTTTTAATAAATAAATAAAAGTACCAATGATGGTGGGTGGAAGAATTCATATTTCCAGTTCAAAATTCACATGAAAAAAATCTTATTCACCGTTAATATTAATAAATGTACAGCGAAGGCAGATATTCAAGGTAACCAACTGAAAACCAAAAAAAAAAGTCTAATAATTATCGTTCAATTTTACTTTCAGTGGACTAAGTTACTAAAAAAAGTTGAAGCTTGGTTTTAATTTCTTCTAAACCTTTAATAGTATGATGTTGTAATTGTCACAGTAGTTTAATTTATTTATTTAGATTTATTAAGCCATGTTAAATTATTTCAGTTTGTCAGCGAAGATATCAAAACACAAGTACAGCAGTTTTGAACTTCCTATTTTAACTTTTAAATTTGGGTTTTAACTTTTACAGCTCAGCACAACTAAAGGAATTACATTACCATGAAAAACACATTTAAGATGCGAAATAGACAATAAACGAAAACAAATAATTAATTAAAATTTAAATGGAAGGGAAAATACGCGTTTAAAAGTTGTAAATTATGATGGCGTCTTAACATTCAATTCGGAAATTTGTTAATACAATTGTTCAATAAATATATTAAATTTGCCATTACATAATTCATAACCCATTTAGTCATTTCAGGCACAAATTAAGACTCACTTAAACACTACCTGTATATGTTTGCCTAAATTGGGGTTAAAAATGTTAACAAAAAATAATTAAAATTCTGTTAAATAAGAATCAATTTTTGCTATAAAATTCATATTCGTTTGAAAAAAAAAAAAAAGACATACTTTGCCCCATTGTCTCGTTCGACATTGAGTGAAAAACATTTTAGAATTTCAGACAAACAGGCACACAAAATATAAGTTTACTTGATTGATAATACATAACCGTCTGAAATCTTGTTGATAGCAAATCATTAGCAAGAAGTAGTAAATCGACCTTAAGTCTTATAATGAACCAGATAAGTTACACTTATCTAAACAAAACAAAGCCAGTTATGAAACTGTATTACACAAATACATATTTTAAAAAAAGAAAAAAATATCCCTGATAAGAGCAAAAACAAGAGTCGGTAAAAGTGAATATATCTTTGATGCAAGTGGCCACAAGGTCGGGCATATGGTCGATATTATTATTATTATTACTCGCATACATAAATCGTATACGTACATATAATAAAGTTAAAATAAGATAAACGTTTTCATAATATGGAGACACAATAGTATGGGTTAAATCTAGGTCACCTATTTTGACATTCTGTATGTCATTTACGACAAAACATTAAATTAAAAATCTGTCACACACAAGTCGTTAGTTTTCTACGCCATGTGCATGCGATGATGTTATTACAATAGTTACATTTAGCTAAAATATTAAATCAACATTGTGTTTTAATATATTGGAACTCCTGCTGGAGTCTCGATTATCAGAAATGCTTTTAATAGTGTAGAAAATGCTGATGACATACTATAGAATCATTATACGGTAGTAGTCAACAACAATGACAATCACGAACATTTTCACAAAAATAAGTTGCATAGATTTTCTTCTTCAACAACAACAAAAAAACCGCATTTGGTTACTTTTATTCAGTTTTTAGTAATGATTAGGAAATTTTGGACCATTTTTGACAATTTCTATACTGATTTTCTTATTCCTGGAAAACCATTTTATCAATTTTGATAACACAAAGTCGATTTCAAAATAAATTAATTGCATTATTGTTTGTCAATCAAACCTTATCAACAGAACCATGTCCAATCAAAATTTTAAAGTAGCCTTCATTTTCATTTTACAATTAATACTGTACTTAAAATTAGAAGTTTTATGTAATCATTGAATACGTTCAGTATATTTCTAGTATTGTTTTTAACTACTATAGCAAGTGTTTAGGTCACAATAACTCTTTAGTTCACTGAAATGGGTTTCATTACTGTCCAAGAGGCTCGAAAACAGATCAACGAAAATTCAAGCATCTTACATGCAAACTTACAGGCTATTGATAAATTTAAAAGTGTCGAAGCGCTGTTCAGCTCTCATATAACTTAAGCTTATCAGAATTGTTTTTCAATTGCAGTAAAAAGATAAACCCGTCAAATTTTGAGACATTTTTTTTTATGCGATTGTCTTCATAAATAACCCACATCAACGAAAAACATCAACTGTTTAAAATCAGATCAATACCCAAACACGCCAATTGAATTGATTGTCAGTGTAAATAATTATATTATAATGTGATAGTACTGTAATTTTTAACATTATTCAAGACTGGCTTACTCAGTTCGATCATGTGAAAATTGAATACAGTAGCGAAAAAACCAACATAGAATTTAAAGCATTATCACACAAAAGTGAGAAATAAAACTAAAAATGAATGGTTTAAGCGTTATTTCTGTGTTTACATTTACTTTAAAACAGGTAAAACTAAAAAAAAACATTTGATTATCTATCCACTGGTATTAATTATATTGTGTGTTCGAGAAAGTTAAATAAGCTAAAACGTCTTTTCAATGGTTAATTTGTTTTCTAGTTTAATATACTTCATTTTGTGAGACCAAATTTATCTTTTAAAAACATTAACGCTTAATGAAATTTATATGCAGAAAACTTATTAAACTAATTTTTTCCTTACTATTATCCATTACACCTCAGTCAACCTTAAAGGCATGAGTACCCTTGTGAAGTGTATCGGAATTGTAATTGATGTATTAAAGTGAAATGGACAAAATTAATGTTATGGCCTCCAACTGATTGTTTCCATTTTATAGTTATATTTCATTTTAACTTCAACCAACCAGTTTTTAAACTTTACGAGCGTCCAAATGTTTATCTTAAGGTCACTTTATTTCAGATTTATTCGAGAAAAAAATAAATTCTTTATCAGTACTAAATCCATTTGTACACTTAAGATTTTTATCTCTAATTAAGCGAGCACTAATTCAACTTAAATTTAGTGCAGCTGTACTTTCTACATTTTAGAAATTTAAATTAAGTTGAAACTGCAACTGCAATCGACTCTTTTATAATTAAATTGGTGCTAAAAATTGTAAATTTGTAATTGTAACGTTTAAACGATACTTTTTCATGGAATTTTTGGACCAATCGAAATTTTATGGCTATTGCAATCTAAATGTTTTCTTAGTTTAGGTAAATATGAAGATTGGTGTGGCGAAATAGGAGAAATGTGTGGCAGATGCGCTGACAATGTCACATTTGAATGATAAGAAAAAAGAAATAAGATGATGGGGATGGTAATTATGTTGATCGTGAATCATTAGACATATAACTATAAGAAAATATTTATCTGTTTGCCCAATTCACCCCAATTCTTGCTCACCTTGCCTGAAAGAAACGCCAAAAAAAATTTTTTAAATAAAAAGAAAGATACACCCACTAAACATTAAGTAAAAAAATCTGAAAAAAACTTAAAAGCTCAAAACCAACCAGTGTTTCTCAAACACTGGTACATCAGAAAAGAAAAAAAAACACTTTTGAAAGACAAAACAGATTTTAGCCAAGGCTTAAAAAGTACAGTTCTTTGATTAACATGTACTGTATATTAACAAGCATAAACAATTAAAATTTCCATTACAAAATACTCATTGCAGTATCTACTACACATTATATGAAAATCAAAAACATAAAAAAGTTACCTGATAATATTAAAAACTGCAAAAACTAATAAAAGTTGCCAAAATTGTAATAAAACGTTCATGAATATTAAAGTAAGTTTAAAAAAAATTAAAAAAATACAATATTTGCCAAGAATATTTCAATAGAATTATAGAGAACTTATTAAAAGTATCGAGATCTTTCACAATGTCTATCATGAATCAATTAAAATGTGTTTAATTTCATTTAATATTGATCAAAACTAAATATGAGGTACTTTACCATCAAAAGATTGAGAAACCAAACTTTTTATGTACTTTCAAAATTTGAATTGTCTCGATAAATCAAATTTATTATTCAAGTTGTGAATATTAAATTATTTAAAAAAATGTAAAGTAAAGTCATTAAAACGTAACTTGCAGAGTTTCATTGCATTATTATTAGCTTTGCAACTGCATTAATTAAATTTTTTTTCTTTAATTAATTTTCTTTGCAAAAAAAAAAAAAATTTTTTTAAATTTTACTTACATGTTAGCAGCGGTTATCATAAAAAAGATTTCTTTATTACACACAACAGTAAATCGCGTTGAATAAAATATTCGTGTGTTATAAAAAATTAAATCCTCAGGCACCCTTTGCAGACATCAAATTAATCCAGCACTGGTTTAATTTCAATTAATTCTCAGCACCACACAAATTTCACCACCATGTTTCAAATTAAAATGATTCTCGAATTTTTAATACACCGAAATAGATCAAAACCATTAAAAAAAACTAATCATCAAAAACCGTTTCTCGGCAACTTTAGCACACCGACAAACGATCTGATAAAACAAACAAAATTTTAAGAAAAAAAAAAGTATTAAACTAAAACACTGGCAACAAAGCAGCTGTGAAGCGCTATATCAAAGTGGAGCAATGCGATTTGAGCAGCCAATTTCACCTTTGGGGAGGAGCATCAAATCTTTATAAACTTTTTGAATCAGTGGTATTCAACCAAGATGTACGCGTACCCTTATGTATATGTGACAATTCTAAATAACAGACCCTAAAAAACAACTTCAAAGTAACTTAGTATTAAAAAAGTGTGCTATAAAATCACAATGACCCGCAAACACAAAATTATCAAAATGCACTACCGTTTCAAATTAACATTTAAAATTATACTGTATTTTCATAGTAAATTAAAAGCGATTAGATTGAATTAGAAATAGCTAATATATACTAAAAAAAATACTAATAGTTGCTCAAATATACAACAAATGTAGTTAAGAATTGCCAAAATATTATTGCTTAATTTGTAATTTGAACGGATTTATGAAAATGTTTTAATAGGCACGTAAATGAATAATGGCTGAGAACCACTGTTTTATTCAAAAGAAAAATTTAAAAAACCAGTAGAGAAAGTTACGTCATGCACACCGACTGGTAATCAGTATACACAAAATTGGTTTGATAACTGCTTTTCCCAAAAAAAAAAAAAAAAAAACTGATTCCTGACATGTAAAAATGTAAATGTTAAAAGTTTCTTTTTCTGAAATTAAGAGCGACAAAAGGAAGGGTGGATACACCATATGTGTATTTATAAGCATATTATACTTGTATAATATTACATTATTATACAACAGTTGCTTTTAACGTGAAAAGTGAATCACAGAAAAATACATTATTAAGTCGGCTTGGTTTTTTAACTACTAGTATATGAATTTCCTTATAAGGCTGAAAGAAGGACGTTACCATATATAAACAAATAATTTACTATTTAAGAAAACAACTTTCTCATTGAGTTTCTCAACTGTCAACTCTGATTCTACAAAGTTCTTATTACATTTTTATTAATTAACCGTTTAGCATTCATTTACATGTTTGAAATTTCTTCAAATTTAATAAAATTGATGGTAAAAGACAAATGGGTTTACTGATTTATTAAGTTACGGGTATTCTTACTTAATTTAATGTAAAACGATTATTAGGTAATGTAATTAAACTTGACAGAAAATAAATAGGTATGCAACCTTACTTTCTAATTGAATTTAGCTCTTAAGAAACAAGTTTCACTTTTTAACACAAAAAAAAAAACTAGCTTCTGTAATTTTTCAAACATTAAGTGAAATACCTCAAGAACTTAATTTAGTAATTATAAAACAAAAGTAGGTCTTCTAAAATCCTAATTAAGTGCATGTAAATGTAATGACAAATTAGTTACAGAAAACACAAGCAAATAACGTAATGCTACACCACCACGAAATTGTTTTTTAAAGTCAATAATACTGTAATTTGAAGCCTTATCATACAAATCATTTTCTCCAAACACACATTATGCATCTTAATCCTTACATTTAATAACTTAAATTTGATTATGAATCTTTAAAAGCTTAAATATATTAATCGATGAAATTTAAATATCAAGCCAAACCTAATGTCAGATTTTAAGTCGTAAAAAACGTCGAACAAAACGCCACCATTAAGCGTGCTTTTAACTAACATTAGAGATCAATTAACACCGAAAATTTAATAAATAAACTGTGATTAACGATTAAATTATTTGAAGTATAAAAATAACTTAAAAATAAAGAAGCTTTGACCTAACTAATAAGGAGTGTTGATGTGTTAGTGGTATGTGGTGTGGCCATTGTAAGGGCATAAAACAGATATTAAATCACAGCTGAAATTGCAGTTAGACGAACTCCCAAAATGTACAGGGTGTGATCCCTGAACCAAAAAAGTTAGTAAGAGAACATTAGTCCATTTTTTTTATAGATAAAGGAGTTAAAATTAATCCACATTCTAGCACCGTTTCATTCAAAATACAGTAAAAGATTGCTTTCAGTTGGAAATTTTTTAAATATTAAAAATAGTTACTGCATTTAAAAATCTCTTAAAAATTATTAACTCTTTTTTTAATTTCTG
Organism: Helicorthomorpha holstii; assembly: GCA_013389785.1. Classification (NCBI taxonomy): domain Eukaryota; kingdom Metazoa; phylum Arthropoda; class Diplopoda; order Polydesmida; family Paradoxosomatidae; genus Helicorthomorpha; species Helicorthomorpha holstii. Next base: position 15,879,703 of record JAAFCF010006680.1, read on the forward strand.
AATTTCAGCAATTTGATTAAAAACTATAATATAACAAATTGTAAATTAAAGAAAAAATGACCTAAAATGTAATTTTTAAAAATTTAAAACTACAGTAAGTTTCCCAGTAAATATTATGATCCTGTTTCTCCCAAACTAATAGTTTATTAATCGCCCTGTATATAAAAAGGGATCGTTCCTTTATTTATATCACATAAATTCTTGTTGGCATTGCCATTTCGCAACTTAAACATATTTCAATGAACTTGTAACTTTTGGTAATAAACTAGAGACTTTTTTCCATTAACATTTTGGTTTTAAAATTTGTAAATAAACAGCCATGCAGGCCCCACCTAAAACCAAGCCTATAAAATAAAAAGCTTCAAGCGATGAAAGAGTTGCCAATAAATAAGATCTTTTAATTAATTATCATGAATTAAATAATGAAAAGTACAAATAAGCAAAAATTGTAAGCCCATCACCACTCAAACTAGATTCATGGTTTATCAGTTTACGGGTAACTAACTAAAAAGCTAAAAATCCAAAATATACGAGAAAAAAAATGATTTATCTAAAAAGTACAGATGTGTTTATTTCTGCTGGGCATAAACTTGTACTTGAAAGTCGTTACGAAATTGCAACTCAATTTCAATATTCGTGAGAAAGTATAAATCAAAATCCTGAATCAGCTACTTAATTTAGAATTGCAGAACCGCTACTTTGGATCTGTTCAAGATCAGCCTAAATGACACTGCTTCATTAATAACTGGGAACTTAAATGTATCCAAATTTTAACTAAAGTTAATTAAATAATTTCATGTTGTAAAATTTAGTAAACCGTTTAATTAATTTGGTAATAATTTTATAAGTCAATAAATTGTACAAAGAAGCACCAAACTTAATCAGCGAAATCAAATGTCTTTCTTAAAATAATAATATAAAAATTAATTAAAATCCTGAAAACAAAATTAAGTACTAAAAATACAGTAATAAATCATGAATTCAATTTTGTATTCTTTCGGTTGTATTGTCATGACTGAGTTTACCATGAAAATTGAATCGACCATGAGCCCTAATCATAATTTTATTTTTACTGATGAAACGTTATAAAATTCATCGCAACTTCAATTTTTGAGGTAATGACGTGAGCGTTAATAATTTGATAATGGCTACAATAGTGACGTCAGGTCGGTCATAACAGGGCGTTTTTAGCCTTGAGTTGCAAAATTATGTTGACGTTGAATTCACGCATGGTGCTGTGTATGTAATACTGTACTGTATATACTAATGTACTGTAAAATGTAAATGGTTAAGCTAATCAAGCGTAAACATTTCGCTCGTAATTCTTCTCAAGTCACATCAGCACTGCTCAATGCATGATTTTTCGTGCTGTAACGATTACATTAAAAAAATAAATACTTGCATGTTAAGATTTTAAAATAAAGCTAATCTTAGCATTTCTGACAAATTTAAATGTCAAATTTTGATAACCTTGTATGTTTGTTTCGTCATACTAGACAGAAAAAGCTAAATCTAACCAAAGATGTTGAGAGCAAAAATGTCTACAAGGAAAATCTAGAAATTACAGTAACTTTAAACTGACTTTGATTTTTTTCTAAAAATTGCGGTTAAGTCAACTAAAAAGTTCAAAGATACCGTAATTATTAAAAAAAGATAACTTGGTCATTTTAAAAACAACATTTGGTGATTTTCAAAATATTTCTTAAATCAAAACTCTTAAAAAGATGCACAAACCCTATGTGTTTTGGACCCTAAAGAAGCATAAAATATAAGTTCAGTTCCTACATCTAATCTTTACTCAAATCTATCAAAAGTTATTTACATTTATAATATTGGCGGTGTAAAAATAAAACAAGAAGCAATAGAAAATTTGAAAATAAAATGCGTTTTTAAAAGCAAGACATTCGTATGCAGGAAATGAAGTAAAGAAAAGAGGGAAAAGTCAATAACAGCAGAAATTCGGCGCCGTTTCAGAAACCCACTAAACTAGTAAAACATTTTCATTTTTATGGGTTACTACATTAAAACCTTGAATGGAAAGTACTTCGGATGCAAGGGACGACTCAATTTATTTATTGGTTTTGACTTGACATCAAAATTTCAGACATTTTAATTGATGTTGCATTGTATTTGTTTTCGAATGAATTTTATAGCTATCATATTGTACATTTTAGAATAAGAATTTTCTAAATGATGCTATAAGAAAAATATGACAAAAATGTATGATTTGTCCCACAGTATGTAAGCTTAAACACTAAATCTGACTTTTTAAGACACAAAAATAGATTTATAATGCATAGAAATAACTTAATCAAAGTTTCAGTTTATTAGAACACATTTTTCCTAGAAACCAAACATATAAAATAATTTAACTGTTCTGTTTGAATTTTATTTAGTAAAAAAACTTTTTTTAAAAAAATGGCCTTGTTGGCTTCCTTCTATATAGCAATTTATTTTATCCAAATTAATTTGCTTATTTCTCCAGTATAAAACCATTAAAAATAATGCATAATAATGTGCACCATCCGGCTCGGTTCGGGTTATCTTACAATAAAAGCCACTTTAGCCCTGACCCTCTCTAACCAAAACATTGAAATACTGAGCATTTACTGGAACCATATGTGAAAATTGTAAATTAAAAAAAAAATAATTTCAAGATTTTTTTTAAGCGTGGGAAGTGTTTTTTAAGGTGTTTCCCCCACCCTCCTCTCACACAATTTTATACACATAATAACTCTGACTCTCAATCATTTCTCCTTCACGTGCCTCTGGAATACCATTTCCTAAAGTACAGTACAGTACTTACTTTGCAACTTGTAAACTTTTATTTAAACACAGTGTAGTACATAGGTCGTGTATTTTTAACTAAAAAAAAAGTTTTGCAACTTTCAGAAACTTTTAAAAACTCTCTTGAAACTTTCTTGCAACTTTTAGAAACTCTCTTGAAACTTTTAGAAATCTTCTTGCAACTTTTAGAAATCTTCTTGCAACTTTTAGAAACATTTTTGCAGCTTTCAGTAGTTCATTGGCTCATTAAGCTATTAGTTAATTAATTTTTGTATCAATTCTATCAATACATTCTGTCAATACAATATACAGTAGTATTTCATTTGATCGTGGTCATGCATACAGAGTACATCAAGGCTCCCAAGAGGTACGTGTGCCACTAGATTGATTATCATGAAGAAATAAAATACGCTTCTTCATTGTAAAAATAAAAGTTAAAAAAAGAGAGTTAGCAAGATATTTACTGTAGGGGAAATGGCGCTCCTAAGTCACGAAATTCCAATTTAAAGGTCGGACACGTCAACACCCTAATAATTTTTAAGCACCAAATCCCTACTAAACAAAAATCTTCACGGGTATCTCCACTATCTCTAATAGTAATATGCTAACAGCACTTGGGATAGTGAAATATTGTGCACAGGAAGCAAACGGATTGAAAATTGAGAATGACAAGGACGTTGACAGTACCATTACATTACCCTCAATAAACACGAACGAAAATCAAAATGACTTCTTCTTTTACAAGCTTTTATTTAGTTTCACTTGTATAATAAAAGAACGGAAACGAATGTTGAAAAACGATGTTATTTGTTTATACAGTACTTTGTGTGAGGGTTAGCCACTCAACCATTACCATATAAAAACCCAATAAGTAACTGTAAACGTCTTCACATTGAGTTTTACAGACAAAACAAATCTGTGTCTATCGCAATCTATTCAAACTTTAAAAACAATTTCGGTGTGGTATTTTCCAAGAATAGTATATGATAACAACCAATTAGACTATTGAAATGGCAAGTTTGGCAACACAAGTACCGTACGGCAAATGTAAATTAAAAACTATACTAAACGTTTAATCTTTACCATATCAAGTTTATCTATCGACAACTCGTTACACGGATAGATTAACTATACAGTATTTCCAGTTAATAAACTTGTAAACTTTGATAGCTAATTTTTAGAAAAGTTGTAAAAGTGTGTACTATCTAATAATTGATTTCAATAAACTGTTTAAATAGTTTATAAACTTCAAATGTCGATTATTAAAAAAATAAACATTTGAAATTGATAAATAACTTAAATAAGAACAATTAATACTCTTTGCTAGTTGCTTTAAAAATATTTCGCGTGTAATTTTGCTATACTACCACTAATACATTTAGCAAAAACTATAATATTGAATAAAATTAGACAAACAATGGATGACCATGACTGCAATACTCTAAATACGTCGCTGTTTACATTACACTTAAAACACGTTGTTTTTAAAATTTTCTGCTATCTGTTAATTACAATTTAATCTTATTTTCGACTAAAATACCTCATTGCCATTTGCGATTAACTAATATTCAATGTAACTGCGATTCTTACAAGTTACATAAACTGCAAATAAAGTTTTATCTGTTAATAGAATTGTTCGCAGCAATAACAATTACAAAATACATTACAGTACAACACTAAACACTAATTTAAAAATCACGTGAATTTTCTTCGAAATGCTATTTTAAAAAAACATTTGTTGTTTCTACTTAAGTTATTTTATATTTACGGTAACACTTGTTTCACCTTTTATCTCAGCTTATACTAAAAACTAAATCTTGTTTGACATATATCACTGAGTATATCTTGCCTTGTTTTACATTTTATATATACAGTACAATAAATTATATCCAGTGCTTTTACTTATAATTGCACTTACAAGGTAAACACTAACACCGAATAAAAACGATAAAAACAAATTATTACACTGGCTTACACTTAATGGAGACCATGCCAAAGTGAAAAAAAATGTCACTTTCAATGAACTCGGGTGACCAACTCGACAACAAAATGCTGATAACGCACTTATCCGGTAAAAATAAGTAAGTTTTTAATGTTGTTGAAAAACAAAATAGTGGTTTATGCCAAGAATGACTGTAAAATAATTTGAATCGAAGTGTGAAAACCACGATCGTACTTCTCGGTTGTTATCGACAACGTGTAGTTAAGTCGATGTTTGTAAATGATATTTGAAAAAAACAAACACTCCTCACGAACGTTGCTATAACTATTAACTAAACCTTGATACACAATTGATAATGCATAGAAAAAGAAAAATCTGATTGCAGTCATTATTACGATAAGTTGTATTCTAATAAAACGATAACCAATAGCTGAGGAGTGTTAGTCAGGTGCGTGTGTTTTAATTGTGTAATCTGAACTCTCAAAGTCTAAAACTTAAATGTTGAATTGCCAAGTATTGTAATACTGTATTTTAAAAACCAACACCCTCATTTGTCATTATTCCAAGACAAATACTTTTGTCACACGATTTTAACTTTCCCCAACATGATCTAATGGCTTAATACTGTTTGTTTAACTGCGTAATTATTTGATAAATAAAATACAGCGTAGTATGAAATTTCATGTAGAGTATTTTGTTTCTCTTGAAGGAAAAGAAATTTAAAATTGCATCAAATGTCTTGTGCGTCAAATACAAGCTTAGTACAGTGAGAAGCTCAATTTTATAACAAGTTTTAAGAGAACAAATGTAATTGTGAAACAGAAAACAAACTTGAGCTTCTTAACTTTTATACTGCTGATAATACTGTTAGAATAATTTTAATGATTATTTCATAAATATCATGAAATAACTTACCAATAACACCAGTAAAATTAATTACTGATCATTTCGACAGAATAAACCGGGAAAATCAGAAGACATAACCGGTGGAACTGGTTAATTACTAACAGGTTGTACCGTCTACAACAACGAGTTTCGGTGAATCACGAATGAAAAATCACACATGGAATTGTCAAAGCAAATTACAGTCAAATTAATTAACTGGTAAGTACCAAAGTAATACTTCTGAAGGCATTGATTCTGCAAGCCAATAAGTAACGGCAAATCATTTACATGACGAATCTTTCCTCAATCCCCAAATCTTGTAATGCAATAGTGTAACTGTAGCTGCTTATGACAAGCCTTACTAAAACCACATTATAGTCCGGAATTACATGGATAATCGGATAAAATATTCCATTAAAACTGAAATACACACGATAAGATTAATTAAACAAATTACAGGCTTTACAACAAACAGTGCTATGCTGTAAGCTACGATACCGAATTAACAAAATTGACATGACAGACAGCAGCAAATCTGACACAAATTCAAACACATGTCATACTGTAACTTGGAATAGGATTAAATTTATATATACGGTAGTTATACACTTTAAATATTATTTTGCTTATTATAACGTACCTTAATGATGTGTCGACAATAGACACAGTGGAATCAAACAATCCTCCATGTTGAAAATAATATACTACGCAAAACACGTAGACGTACTGTAATCGAAGCGTCGATTAAAATAAAAATTTCAATAAAATGTCACTGTAAATTCAGTGCAGAATAGCTACATATTAAAAACGCAGTTAAGTAGTTGTTACTTAACAGCTGAAAGCCGATGATTGAATAACACAGACGACGGTTAAAATATAATTGATGAAACAATGTAAAGCTGTAACCGGATACGAAAACATCGACTGGTTTAAAATCGATACTGCTGTTGTTAAGTCAGGGGAATAACCGTCGTAATTAATTTACTGTGATAATAAGAAACCGATTTAAGATCCGCTTTTAACTTGTTATTCATTCCTTAAAGAATACCGGGTGATTTTTAAATGAGATAATCTGAAAGAAAATTGCATGAAAAGAAACGGGAAAAATCGCGATTGAATTTGATACGATTTAATCTCGTTTCATTATTGGCGCTGTAAAACCTAAGTGTTCTAATTGATAAAATCGTCTGCTATGATTATACTGTAATGAAAATCGCACAAATAAAACACGACACACATTTTTTTTTTCACAAAAAATTGTTTTATAACAACGTTTCATTGGTATGGGAAGAAGGGGATAAGAGGGGTTGTAAATTAACGCGCTAGATAAATTTGTAGATATAATATTTATATATTCACAGCAAAGCGCATTCAATTATAATTTTCGTCATGATTATAATCGTCGTCAACAACACACTTTTGATAGGTGCATCGATATAATTAAGAGAGAACAAAAAAATAAAAAGAGAAAAAAAAAAGATTTACACAGATATACAAAATAAGTCGGATTTAAAGTCAAATACGGTTATTTCGATTGCACGCCCTTATCAATCAAAAAAATAACAAGAAAACAAACGCTATACTTGGAAATGGGATTTTGGATAGGATTAATAGGGAGAATGGAAGTAATATATTTTATATTATATAATCATAATCGAATGTATATTATATAATAAATGAAAAAAATCCACAGCTAAAATCACATGTACATAATAATTATTTGTCGCCAACTAAACTTTTTCTTTACCATCATTCTGTCAGTAAATAAACCCACCACATCTTTCGAAAAAGAAGACGTTGGTATTATAATTACAAATTATCACGGTTTTCGTTAATTTTAATTTTACAACCCTATTAAACACATCATTTTCTCTGCATATACGAATATAATGAAAAACGTTCAATTTACTTTTAGATGAAGAAAACTAATTTCTTTTTCCAAAATTTTCCACTTACAAGATGTTTTGAACAACCAATAAATTTTTTTTTTTTTTTTTTGGTTTTTTTTTTTTTTTAGTTTTGTTGTTCATTGATTATAGTGGTGAATAATGGAGCACAGAGAAAACTTTCAAAAATTCAAATTCAAAACGATGATGTTTTGACAATTAAACAAGAAAACAAAGATTTAAAAAAATATGTACAAACAATCCATTTTAGATTTTTCCTATATCCTCTGCCTCATCAAATTACGACTAATGTGTCGAACTTGTAAAATACAATAAGGTCTTAGAGAAGAAAAACAACGATGAAACTTCAATGCAAAATGTTTTTGATAAAAAATAAAAGTCCAAAAAAAAAAAATTGTTTCATACTGAAAACCAAACTATAAAAACTTTTTGTTCTCTATTAGCGTTAGTCTATTTAAATTAAATTTAATAAATTTTGCACCAAAAGTCGCATCGCCCAAAACAGAAAAAAAAATTGTGCTCTTTTTAAGTATTAAGTTGTCTTACAAGTTCGTTAGTTTTTCCTCAAATGACAAGTTTTCAAGGAAGCAAGTACGTTTTTATTTCACTGTGCAACGATCCAGTGCAGCTAATGTAAACAAACAACTTTAGTGCATAGCATCGCATTTAAATTGCACATGTTTGATACCCTTAAAAACCCATTGAGGTGAAAAAACCAACGAACAAGCCAGACATCCCAATAAATTATAATGGATCGAAACTACTTTTTAAAATAACAGTAAAATGGTTTTCTTCTGGAAATATCAAATTCTCCTCTTTTTTTCATCAAATTTATTTTTAAACTTAATTTTAAAATTTCAAAAGAAGAAATAAACTTAGCAAAATTAATGTTTAATTTTACATAAATACTTTCTATTCTCAGATAAATTATACAACAACCGAAAGACAAATATTAAGACCAGTGCAAAAGTTTACATTTCAATAGTGCAGAAAAAATATACATTGAAAATTATACCAAAAGTGTTTTTAAGTATCGCACCATATGCATACATTTTTTCCTATAAAAAGAGTGCGTAACTTTATGAAAACATCATTATCCCCAACCCCAAAAAATTAGAATTTTGTGACTATAAAATTCAATTTTTGTAATTTTGTACAAATTTTATTATAGTTTCAAGGAATGCAAATTCGGTATGTTTTTTCATGCTTCAACAGTTAAATTATCTGCTATCAAAAAAGTATTTTTTTTTTTTTTGGAAAATGTTTGGTCTTTCTTTGGTAATATTCATCACGGTTGTTTTAACGAGTGACAGACTGAGAATAAAAGTTGTATATGCATGCAGTAAGATATCTAAAAACACAAAAAATTCTAAAGAAATTGGCAGAACTTGACATCACTTTGCAAAACCAAAATTAAAAGAAACTTAGAACAGGAATACAAATGCACATTCCTCATTTATTTTACACGCAATTTTGTTTTATTTTAAAAATTTAAATTAATGTTTAGTGGAGGAGGAAATAAATAGTTTCAAAATTTTTTATTTTTTGGAATATTAATATTGGTTAAAAATTAAAATTGGAAGGGGAAAAAAACGAAGAATGTGCAAACAAAATCTCAACAAGAATAATGAAAAAAAAAAACCCTTTTTTTTGCATTTGGACTTGCAGTAATTTCTCCAACAATAATAATTTACAGTTTTGGAAATTTTAAAGTTTTTTTTAAACATAATTACAAATAAAATAAAAATTCTTACAATAAAATTAAATACTTTCGCTTTTTGAGAAAAATTCCGCGTTTGTTTTTATCGTGTCCCTATCTCGCGTGCGGTATAAACATACATGTGCATTTTTTAACATAATGCATATTATCTCACTCTCATTTTAAGGTAGTATACCATAAAGGCTCAATTTTTGTAAAATGATTGCATTTTTGTCTTATCAGATATCAGAAAACTTATTGATCGCCCAGTTTAAATTTATTTTCTTTAAAAAAAAAATGGTCAAATACAAATGGTCGTTTTAGCTTCAGAACTTCTCAAAACATATTAAGTTATAATCAATTATCAGCAATGATCGTCATCATAAACCGAAACGACTATTTGAAAAATATGGTAAGTGACCATATCATGATCCTATCATGATCTATTAAGGAAATTGAAGTTAAGCGTTAAATCAACTTAGTTATTAAGTTAGCTCCCTATTGGCAGAGTATTCTAATTTTGACAAACTTATTTAACGTTACATATTATGACCACTTTTTTTAAAAAAAAAAATTTAAATCTGAACGTTAAACTATCCCTGCATTCTTTCTGTATATAAATACGATTTCTCTAACATACTGTATGACCAGGCCACGATTCTATTAATAATGGTTACTACACCAAAAAATAAGGATTTTGTAGTACCAATAAAAGCTGAGGCAATGCAATAAAGACTTGAGGTTAGGAGATACAAATTTCTGAGAGTATTACACTAGAATTTGACTAAAATTTAATACTAACAACTGCAATTACTCTATGTACGTTTCAAAATATAGCTTTTGCACACATCAATGAGTGAGAGACTCTGGAGGGTTGGGGAAGAGGAAGGAAAAACAACTAACGCAAATAAAGTAATGATAAAATGACTGGATGAGAATATTCTATTTAAATTTATTTTTTGGGTCTTATTGTGTTTGTTTGAGTTTGGAAAAATTATTATGAATATATAATAGTATGTCAAACACATACTTTGAATGCATATTCCGTTGACGAAGGCAATTTAATATTGGTTTGCGAAGATATTTCGTTATTAAGTGGCCTTCGAACTCGTCATGTCATCATTGCTTGTGTATATTACTATATAAAACAAACGCGGCGACTTGTTTACGATTTCTTTGGGAAGGGGAGGGGGATTAAATATGGACAAGGGAGTGATGAATCAGTTTGTTAAAGAAAATTTAAAATCTCACAAAAAATTCCATCCCAGCATCGCGATTCCGGAATGGTGATCTTCAGTATACAACACGTAGTTCCATCTTCCATAGAAAATAATTCATATTGTACTTTTATAGTTTCTTCTTCTAACACAATCATCCTAAGGTTTTAAATACATTCACTCCTAGTAGATGTAGTCCTAGAAGCACATACTGCACCATGTCTCTCAGCGAACTAAACATATTCAATTTGCCACATCGAGCATCGATTCCTCTAAAAAACTCTGTCAAAATAAGAGAAGTCGGCATTAAAAATTTGGTTTTCAAATCTAATGTATAAATGACTTGTTTTTAACTTACCTTGAAGTCCATGCCTTCGAATAACGGATTCGGCTTGCTCCCAATTTTCATACGACATGTGTAAAAAAGTTCCGAACTCTAACTGTTTTTGCATGGCCGAATACACAGGTCCTGGGAGACTTATCATATAATGACTAGCAGTGACCCCTAAATTGGGAACTGCTGCCACTGAGTTTGTACATACTGCTGGCCCCATTCCGTTAAATGATCCAGTGGCGATTGATCCACCATTTGCGCTGTTCGACCTGGATTGCTGCTGCTGTTGCTGTTGTTGACCAATCTCAGAGCTACTGTAACCACTGCTTTGAGATTCTACAGACCCCACGCTTCCAGCAGGTGAAGGTAGTGGTGACATTGGAGACGGCGCACCATTTGTTTTATTCCACATTGTTGTTGGAACGGCATTTGTTGATGAAGACTGACCAGGAGAAGTCATCTGCTTTAAAGCATTTCTGGACACAGCAGACTGAAAAGATAAAATATATATTACATTAAACTAAACAAAACAAGCAGCTACTGTTAACGTTTACATTTTTACAGTTGAATTAAAAGAGGGAGACTATCAAACCACCATAAAATTCATATTTTAGCTATACAAAACTTTAAACTACTGTAATAACGTTTAATAATTACCTTTTGATATTCATCTATTGTTCTTTGACATTCTCTCAATTCGTTCTTTCTCAAATCGAAACATTTGACATGTAAAGTCGACAGGCAATACAAACTAACAATAAAATAAAATTAAGAATGCTATATTTACAAACTCGAAAAGCAGTAATAAATATCCTACCATAATACTACAAGCTTATGTTCAACAGCTGAATTTGTACTTTGGTTGATTTTACCTTTCAAGATGTGTCTAGAAAAGAAATGCAAATATTAGCTTATATATTAGTTCAACTGGTAGCTTAATAAGAATATGACTAACTTACTTTACTAATTCTATTGTCGTCGAAGATAAGTATGGATTCGCTTGACTACCCACACGCTGGCTTCGTTCCTTGGCAATGCCAGCTAGAACGAAGTACAACACAGCTTGCAGATATAAAGTCATCCAATGAAAGGGACGCTCAGCCTGGAATATTAAGATTAAATAGTATTTCGTCAACATAGATGAAAACAAAACCACAAACCTGCTTTGTGTTATCCGCTTCGTGTTTTAAACGTTTGGCAACCGTGGCGTAGTATTCTTCAGTTCCCCGTCCATTTCTAAGAGAATTAAAATAATTTAAAAGTAAAAAAAACCTTCCACAATCTGCCAAATTAAAATTCCATGCCTTGAATCCAAAATCTCTGCTATCCTTTTCAGGATTAATTCAGAGTTTGATGGGTCTATAGAATTAGATGTGGAGGATGAAGATTTATTTGATGAACCTTCACTAGCAGAAATTATCCTGTCGTGATTAGTGTTCCTTTCGATTCCTTCTGATGTAGTGGCCTTCTGAGTATCGGTAAGTGTAGAAGACTAAATTTGGTAAAATTTGTAAAATATTTTGGTAAAAACCAATCTCTGAACATGCAAATGATCGATAATTGCAAATTACCCAGTGAATGGCATTACGAAATTTACCACATTTTTTCAATTCGAAGGTTGAGATTACTTACAGTAACCAATAGTCAACCATTTTTTAAAAAAACTATTCCAAATTTTTTTTCATTATTTTATTAATTTTCACACAAAAACGATTTAATTTTGTTTAAAAAAATTTTGGTTTTCCCAACATTGACCTTCGATTGTGGTTCCTAGTGATACTCCAAAATATTTTTTTGCACCTTTCTTTTAACATTTTGTTTTTATGAATTTTTTTTTAAAAAATTTTGATGTTTCCAACATTGACCTTCGAGTGTGGTCCTAGTGGTAAACTCCAAAATATTTTTTTTTAACTTTTTTTTTTTATGAATTTTTTTTAAAAAAATTTTGATTTTTCCAACATTGACCTTCGAGTGTGGTCCTAGTGGTA
>JAAFCF010006680.1:15892471-15942022 GCA_013389785.1 Helicorthomorpha holstii
TTTTTTTTTTTTTATGAATTTTTTTTTAAAAATAATTTTGATTTTTCCAACATTAACCTTCGAGTGTGGTCCTAGTGGTAAACTCCAAAATATTTTTTTGCACTTTTTTTAACACTTTGCACTATTCCTTATTCTGCGAAATGGGAACTACTGGAATGCATTGCCAGACACCATTGTTTCTTTTGAACTTTAATATTATCCTATTCACCTGACTAGCCGAAGAACTTGACTCATCCGTTTTTCTTTTGTTGATTTCAGATGCCTCTAGTGGATCTCTATTCCTTGATTTGTTTTCTTTCGAGAGGCCCTGCGCTGTTAAACTGGTATTTCCATTTAAACTGCCAACTGAATGTTCGATTTTTAATGAATTTTCTTTCTTTCCATTAGTCGATTCGTTGTTGATTTTCTTTTCCGTCGGTGTTTTAGACTTAGATTCGTTTTCCCTAAACATAAATATTGTTATAACTGTACCACTCAAACATTTCTAAACTTATTTATTTAAACAAACCTGCTAGATTTTTCCTTTTTATCAACTGTTGACGATGATGAAATGGAAGAAGATAGTTTCTTTTCTTTTCGTAACGGTGACTTTTTATGACCTGAAAGTAATCCTTTGACTTTCTTATCCAGGAACTCAGTTGGAGATTGAGACTTAATATTGGCAGGTGAAGTTTTAGCAACATACTCCCTATAAAAAAAAAAGTTAGGGTTAGACCAGTCCTAAAATTCTTAAAAAATTCTAAACTTACTCTTTTTTGAGTTTCTCCGTAGCAATCGGTTTCGCCTTAAGAGACGACTGAGCAAGACTTTCACTGGAAGATTTATTTTCTTTCGACGATAATTTCAGTTTTTTCGACTCAGATTTTATCGCATCAGAATCTGGCAACGGCCTCTTTCCAGGCTTAAAACCAGACTTATTTTCTCCAGCAGAGTTCAACGCCTTTGAACTTTCTTTCACACTTATTTTATTTTCACTTTTCAATACTGATGGTGATTCAGACCTCTTTTGTTCAGTTTTCAGTTTCTTGTTTAAAGGTTCCAATTTTTTCGACAGTAAGCTGTTAGGTGTGAGCCTCAATTGATTTGGAGGATAAACCGGCATCCTCTCAAACATCAGTTTATCTAAAGACACCACTAAACTTGGATATCCTTCACGGTAAAACATGGTTGGCAATTTGACATTCAAAGACACATTTCCCTTCGTTTTTAAATGAGACCTTTCTTCCTTAAAATCATCTTTACCAAGCGGTGAAAGTGGAGCTGTATTGAACGACATTTCTTCAGCCAGTGATGCCGCATTTCCACTTTTACTTGTAGCGCTACTCTTTGACGACTTCTTCTCATCCCGGCTGCTGGATTTGGATGATGATGAGTTTTCCTTAGATTTTCGTGAGGATGAGTGACCACTTGAGCTGCGATTGTTATTGGATTTTGATGTTAAAACTGTTCCAGTAGCGATTGAAGTATCGTCAACCGATTCTGCAACGCTGGAAAGCGAAGTTGATGATGAAGTATGAGGAGGCCTGCCTAGTCCTTTATTACTTTTATCACCAACAGGATGAGTTGGTTTCTTGGGTTGTGGTACAGACGCCTGGGCGAGCGAGCTAGCACCACCACCGATATCAATATCCGAATCAGAGTCGCTTGTATCCGAAATCAGTTCTTTCGACTTAATTTTAGGCGATGACTTTGACGCACGTTTGTGATGTGGACTTTTATGTTTTGCTAATGAAGCATCCTTTTTCTCAGAAGATTTTGATTGACTTTTTGAACTAGATGATAACGAACTTGATTTTGAAGAGACTGTAGATGATTTCGTCGATGTAGATGAAGGCATGGTGGAGGCGGTTGCCCCTTTAGAGCTGCCACTATTCTGCCTTGCCAAAGTCTTGCTTGATGTATTCGTTGGTGGTACATGCTGAAGTACTGGTGGCGATGGAGGTGGCGGGCCAGGTGGAGTATGAGGCCTTCTCGTACCAGGCGATGAAAACTTCTTCGATTTATTATCAATATTTAAGCTAAGGTCACTTCCTGCTAAATCTCTGCTTGCTGCATATTTATCTTTGGTCTTTGCATCAACTTGATCATCTAACTTATGGTTCTTCCGTTTTAAAGTATTGGCTTGAACTTTGATATCGGTTTTTGATCTTGATAAATCTTTTCCCGAAACATTTTCAGGTTTTGGTTCAGAAAGATGCCCTTTCTTTGTATTACTAATACTACTGCCATCAGTCTTATTTTTAATAGGTCGGCCGACCGGATTCTTAGATTCTCCCGAATGAGTGTTGGAAGCTGCGGATATTGAGTGTGAAGCCACTGCTGGAGAACGACTCCTGGGTGAAACTGATAATCTCTTTTTAGCCAGAGAAGATGAAGATAGATGCGATATTGGTAATAAAGGCGGCGATATTGACGACCGGTCATCCTTGACCTTGGAACCGACTACATCGGGCTTTGGGTATCGCGCAAAATCTTTCAGCGAATCTTTCGGAGGACTAGCAATACGAGTTTTAATGTCTTCTTGGTCGCGATCATTGTTCACAACTCCAGACATCGAATCAAAGCGGGCATCTTCATCGTCACTATTGAGCACTACTGCTGTCCTACCGAACTGTTGACGACTACTACCGGAATCACAGACATTTGTTTTGTTCGTTGAGTTAGATCGACTCGAAGAACTTCTTTCGACGACAGGCGTATCAGAAGGAAGCCCAAATGGAATTTCAGGCTTATTGGTTATGAAATTATCCAAATTCCAATTCATATCCGGCGGCTAAATCACGAGAAAAAAAAATTAGTGGCAAGCTAACACCAAGCATAAGAAATAAAATCAATTTTCATTCCATCATAATCATTGTCAATTCCACGTAAAATCAATTGGATTTTGATCGAACAATAAAACAAACGACATTTCTAGAAATCCTACAAGTATGAATTGATATTAAAATAGCGCCATAGAACGCTTAATAAACCTCAAAGACGTATTTTGTATGTGTTATACTACCTTGAGAGGAAACAATACAAGTTGCTATAGCAACTAATAGACTAGTGTCACTAGTCTACACAGCATATTGGAAAAACAAAAAAAAAATCTTTTGACTTGTAGAAATTCTATACTGTATCAACATTGTGGCTTCCAATAACTGCGTATAAAAAATCCATTTGAAACTCTAAAATCAATTTTTATTTTCAGTGTTTGGCCTTCACAAGAAGAAAACCGAGCCGGAAAATTATTTGCTGTTGAATGTGTTTAATAAATTCTTTCAGTTTTTATTGATCACTAAAACGCAGCTCACAATGCTCCTTCTTTAAATATTTACCCTATAAAATGGCTAATAAATCACATTTTGATTTCTATTAAAAAAAATTGCGCAATAGTTAGCACAATTATTTTTATATTTTTCTTTTTATAACACCCTCGAAGTTAAAAACCAATGATTTTAAACGGAAATGACAAAATTTGATAATGATAAAAAAGCATGGTTTTTTTTTCTTACCTTTGGAGTTTCCAGCTTTGGCTCATCATCGCTCGGATCTGAATCTGAATCAGAACTGGAATCGGACTCACTGGAAGTGCTATCGGAGGCAGGAGACGAGGGTCTCACCTGTGGGGCTGGATTAGTAAGCACATTTGGAACCGGTGATCTAATAAAATTTTATCAAATTAGTTTTTTCATAAAATACAAAATTAGTGTTTCTAGTTAAAAATAGCTCATTACATGTTCCAAAAACGGGTGCACTTAGCACTATAAAACAAATTTTAAATCGCATTTAAATTAAAAGATATAAATTTCTCTAAATACCAAATTAAGTGGCTCAAAGCCATTTTTGTACATGTCAAGGTTGTCATACCCTAGATACACCATTACATAAAACAAAACTATTAAAAACTCGAATGTTTCTCACCTGACTCCATTTCGCGACTCTGGTGGCAGCAACTTCTTCTCTGGTGGATCCTAATAAAAATAAATACAAAAATATTATAACTTCATTTCCTCAAAATAATATTCATCACCAGTACACTTGACTATTTTAATGCCACAATTTAAATGTACTCAAAATAAATCCTCAGTTGAAAACATGTTTAAACATAATTAAAACCTGGTGTACATAGTTTAATTAAAAACATTAATTACAATGTAATGAAGAGCAGTCGCATTTAAATAAAAAATATTGAACCAATCCAACAAGTCAACATAAAATCAAATTTAGAGGCTTCATTTCAATGCAAAATCACTCAGCAATTCAATTAATCATTAAATCAGTTAAATAACAGTCAAAACAGTTTTTAAACTCGGTCATTTATGTAGTATTTGATATCTTTTAAGTACATCAACTATAAAATGCTGATGCACTTAGCTAAAGGCCTTTACCATCACGCGGTAAGCCTTTTGGTGACATTTACAAAATCGGTCAACAGGCGTCGCAATATGCAACGACAGTCACGACAAGTCGCAATGAATAATATTACAAGTAGAAATTTTATGGCACAAACAATAGAGAATACTAATTTATAATGTCGATTCACTGCAACGTCACATATTAACATTAAAAAAACCTACTACAAATTTAAAATAAAATAATTCTAAAATTAAAAAAAAAAACCACTAGAAATTCAACTAAGTTGTACTAAGAATAGCAATTCAGTATAATATTTTAAATATTATGAATGATAGATAACCTTTGAATTAAACCAATAAAATCAACACCCACTATTATGATTGCATTCACTATATCAAAAAACATTACAAAATTGTAGTTATAGTAAAAGCAAATTTATTTTGTAATTCGTTATAAACTTGGGTCTTTTTTGTCTGGCATTCTCCACTCGACATGGGGTGGCGCCACTGATCATAATTATGGAATCTTCATATCGCAGCGTCCTTGGAAGGCACCAACCCAATACAAGCGAGAGCAAAAGATAGGACAGAATTTAGAGAATATAGAAACAAGTACAAAAACCAGTTTGAATTGACCTTCAGGAGTCCACACTGAACTAAACTCGAATATGCATTTTAAAATCATGTTACTTCACTAACTAACAAATCGCATGATATTCTCGTGCCACTTTGCCACGAATTTTAAAAGCCATGTAATCGTCGTTCATAAATCATCATTAATTTCAAACTCAGTTTAAAATGTACAATATGATGTTCTTCAAAGTTTCAAATTAGCCATTTACCAATAAAGCATGTACAACTTAGGTTCCCCATTTAAAGAAAAAAGTAAGCTTTCACATATTGCATTACATAAAACAAATCAATGGTTTCTGGCGACTAAATTAGGTACATCTATTTGGCTTTATCAAATAAACTGACAAAAACTTAAGTTCCTGTAGGTAATGAAGTGGTTAATTTTAAATAAGATCGAAACAAGGAGTTTATTCACTCCCTAACAATGGAACAAATAAATTTAAAATTGATAGAAAAATCGTCACGTAGTCTGCGGTGAAAGATAAAATGTCACCGATAGTGGCGATATGCTATCCTGGCATCTTTCAAAGCACAGGTTGGCCACCCTTGACCTTTTGCAAGGTCTTGCATAGAAGAATAGCGTTGTGCTCGCTCTTACAAATTTGTTGTCGACTTGCCATTTTGTCCATACACAGGAGAAATACAGTGCTGCAACTTTATTGATTTTCCATTACTATTTTCATGTTAGCAACTTAGCAGTCACTTGTTAAGTTGTCATATAGCATGAACCGCACCAAATGATAAACAGGATGCGCTTAATTAACGGAAATCACCCACACGTTTAATATTTATACTACACGATTTTATATACAGCATATAGAAGATGGACCGACAAATAAAAATTTTCAAACCAAATTATGAGCAAACTTTAGAAACTATAATACGGTTTTATATTTACCAAAGTCATTTTTTTTATTCCTAAAACCCAAACTGTGTGTCATACTCGTACCGTACAAGTTAAAATTTAATTACTCAAAAGCTAACTATCACAACCACATATCGAATTGTGTGTCCTAGAACTAGAAGCACAATTTAGTGAACCCTAATACTGAACAAATACTGTAACAGAATAATCAATGTCCATTATCTATATGTTTGTAGGTACAGCAATTTCGCATTAGTGTGGCACTATCATTTCATTATCAACAAGACTCCAGCACGGAGATGTCCATCATTGTATCACCACGATGGTGGATTTAGGTCACATAACTTTTCCTACAGCAATTAGCACAAATAGCTACGGGGTGTTAGCACAAGAGCAAATAATTATTATACAGAACTCTCCTCAAAACAGCAAGTGTTTAATAAATAAAACTTTCATATGGCAAATAAATTTCGATATGCATCTAATGATATACTGACCCTTTTCTATTCGAAATTTCAGTTGCAAAAAAACTATGTGAAAGTATATCACAGCATAACCATTTTATGTTTGTCCTCAATATAAAAAAATTTCTGTTTGACAAATTTCTATAATTATTTGCTTTTAAAAAAAAATTTGAGAAAGTTATAAAATTTCGTTTATAATTCGCTATGGGTATAACCTTTTTTTTTTTTTTCATTTTAGCTTAGTTTATCTACATACGGTAGGATAATAGCCTAATAGATCTCATCAAACAAGCTCAATTATCAACTGTTTATAAAACGATTCGTTCAACTTTCATGTTAACAACTGATACAACTGTTTCGTAACGTTTTGCAATTTACTTCACAGCATTATCATAAAACTTTTTAAAACATTGAATTACAAATCAATACCCCTCAATAAAGTCAAATAAAATAAGAAAAAGTGTCCAATAAAATTTCCTAAAATCGTGCCCTGACCCTTTGAAAACGGAAATAAATGACCTTGCTTAACATAAGACACATGTGAATCACACTGTACAATCGATTAGTGTACAACTAAGCAGTCTTAAAACACGAAACACATCAAATTATGAATTAGCAGCAAACCTGTTACAATATATTTCTTAGAACTAAAATGCATTAAATTATTAAAATCTTAGTTTTAACTTTTTGCTACTGTACTGTTAATGCGCTCATGTTAAACAGTACATTACAGCTTTAAATGTCGATCAGTAGGGCACCAAAAAGTTCTATAACGTCATTGATTTATTTCCTGAGGGGGAGAAAAACAACCTACATAATGTAATCCTGTTCATTGTAATTTACATAGCGAACACGCGTACCTGTTATCTCTTACTAAGTTAAAAGGTAAAGGCAAAATGTCAACGAACTATAATAAGTTATGCAAAAACAACTTTTTTTCATTGCACACCCGAAATCATAAAAATGCAGAGCTTTAATAATTTTATCTTATCCGCAAGATAGAGCCCATTTTAATTTTTTTTAAAAAGCAGAAATAACGGATGAAAAGCTGAGGCTTTAGGAGGTTTAAGTACTTTCGAATGAATGGCCATGAACCAAACTAGCCCGACATTTTTCCTTAAGCAGAGCCTCGTGTCATGTATCGTTCATTTACACTCAAAAGTCATAAGATTGTGAAGTTAAACTAAAGGGGAATTAGTGACAATGCACTGCAATGAGATGGGGGAAATAAAAGAAGGAAGGCGGCATAGAGGTGGTTCTCACCGACGGACATTGCCACACACCAAAAAATGCCATTGATCGCTTACAAATTATCTATAAACGCAGCACTCGAATGCCAAATTTAGTAAATAAACGATGACATATGTACACGGTATGATGACTTTACACGAATTTAAATTTGAAAAATTTCAAGATCACACGCTAGCTAGTCATAACGTTAAACAGTGGAACCTTGAACCAAATTCTTCAAGCATTTTATAATTTGTTAAACAATTTAGACAAAAATTAATATACTGTGCTCGTACTTGTCTCTACCGCATTGTTTTACTGGAAAATTTTAATGTGACTTATTGCTCTGCCCACCAATTATTTTTTTTTGATGTAATAAATTTGACACTGGAATTCATTCAATTATACGAGGCTCTGCAATGCATTTGGTGAATCTGGTAATGACATAAGGATTTCGACCAGTCAAAAGAATGCATGTTTTTGTAAATTTACTGTACATCAATTTGCCTGTGTAGTTAAACTATCAGCATGTACGAAATTATAACTAAAGATCTAATAAAATGATTTGTAACTAATTCATAACATGTTCTTCTAGTTTGTCTGCAACAAGTTTCATCATAATGTTTTGAGATTCAGCCAATCAATTTGTCATTGATAATTTACAGTACATTATTACAACGCAAATTACTGCAAAAAATTTATATTGGATGTTGCAACTCGTTTCTTCATACAATAGAACGTTTTAATAGCTGTATACGACACCAGTAATAAAAATCGATAACTCAGTTCACTGTTTTCAATGCTGAAATATCAACAGCATTTGCATAAAATTTCAAAATCAATAAATCACTCATTACTCCACATGAAATCTAAAATCACCGAGACATTAACAACACTTCAAAAAAAAATTTAAAAATGCTTTTAAGCAAACTAAAAATCTAAGAAATTATACTATTACATTTTCTGTATATTAACTTTCATTTCATTCAATCGCACCTGTTCGGGCATTAAATACCAAATTTCCTTTGCTATTTAAATTAAAATTGCAAAAGTAATCGTACAGTAATTTAATAGGTAGACGTAATTCTGGAAGTGTTTGTTTGCTATTCGACTCCATAAATAGCTGCAAATCACCCGAGAAAACGCTTTCCTTTTCTAAGCTCAATGCAACATCTCCAATTACTTCCATCTTTTAACACAGCTTCGACTTTTAAAGGTCACACAGCAAGTTATTGTAATAAAAACATAAACACCAACCTCTGACCCTGCCATGTGAAAGCATATCAGCTGCCACTTAATTGAAAAACATTAAAACCCAAATGGAAAACAAATTTGAAGGTCAAAATTGTTTTTGTTTACCTTCCCAATCAGTGCGACTGTACTACCGACAATATAAATATCGATATTTAAAACATTAATTAAATTCGACTATTAAAATAAAGTAGCTCAGTAACCTATTAAGAACAATAATTGAACAATCTCGCATCCTCAACGACCAATTACGTTTCTATAGTTAACGAGCTTACTTTGATAATCACAGTTTAGCTACTAATCTGGTAGTTGACCAGAACCAAAAAATATAATCATCCAAACTACTTCTGTCAAAATAATAGCTAAGCCAAATTTAGTTGGAAACTAACTGTAAACACTTACTAAACTAACAAAAACTAAACTCTGATCCAACAAGTAAAACGCATAAAACACTATAGAAACCAAATTTAAACTATCATTTGTTTTAGACACTAAAGCCTGATGAAACAGTTCATTTTTCTTACAGAAATGAGCCACTGTAATTAATTCTGAATTCATGAAAGACATTCAGTAAAAGCAATGAATAGATTAACGGATGACTAAACGTAATGCTAAAGGTTTTCAACATGTATTCAACTGAATAAAATACAGTAGAGGTACATTAAATTGATTGTGTTAAGTAAATAAGGTCAAGTGTACCGTAAAAAAAGAAATAGTTGAAATATTTGAAACGGTCGTCTACAGTTGACCAACCAATTGGAAAATGTATAAAAATAAAAAAAAAGACATGTTAGACTTACCACTTCATCGTCGCTTGATTCACTCAACTGCAAATCGTCAATTAAATTAACTCCATTTCTAAAAAAAAATTATAATAAAATTAAAAACTGTTTAATAACACTGTAATATTAATCAATAAAAAAGTTAAACACAATATGTCAAAGTCAAACAAGTGCAAACAACTCTGCATTTAATTTTCAGCGCTAATTATCGTCATAGTTTGCGTCATCACCTTGCTTGTTACGTCATCCACAAAAGAAAATCGGATTAAATCTAAATTTATTTCAATCGATATCTTACAAAAACTGTTATACATCACCACAACATTACGCAGTTGCTAAATATAACTCATCTCACCCACGCCATCAACGTACTTGCACATGCCACCAAATCCTCTCTGCACATGGTTTAAATTTAGTCACAATATCAAAGCTAAATGACGTCAGCAGGTGGCATATAGACGCAAATTTGATTTCCATATAAAGAGAGATGTGGGCGAACGTTGCAGTTTTTTCAAGTGCAAGTAAACCTGCTTGCCTACCACATCTCATCAATATTCAAAAATGTAAAAAATTTAATATACATTTAAGTACAATGTAAAGTCGCATTTAATATTTTCCAGAAGCTGTACTGGTTCCAACTGCCATTTGAGCAAAACAGTTGATGAGAATGAAGTACAAGTATTACTTCAATCATCATTAGTCATTACTAAATTAATCTCCTCAACTGTAAACACGAACAACTCGTTACAAAATAAGCTCACATGTTAAAACAGCTAAGTTTAAAGTTTAAATTAATATCCAAAACATGTCACAAGAGTAAACAAAAAGTTTACACAGAAATTATAGTACGTGTGTATACGATTCCTTTAGGTAAAAGAAGTGGGTGTAATAGCAGAGACAGAACATAAATGTTTACAATTTTCAAAACAAAAACAAACCCGGCCTTGACTATTTTTTTTTTTCTTAAAAAATAAAGATCAGTTCTAGCTTTTAAGTTGCTTCTTAAAATCCCTCCCCACATCAAAAACAATACCCTACATCCTTTACACAATCTATCTAGCTTATTGAATAATACAGTTACTCTAAAATCGTGTACCTGCAATAACTGATCACAGCACCAACGTCGTCTACATTTTAAACTAAGATATCAAAACAAGGTTCAAAGTAAATTTAAGTGAGAAATTGAGAATCACTAACACTAAGCTTCTTTCACTATCGAGAAGCAAATGAAGCATTTCGGTCAAATTATTAAAATAAAAGCGTAGACACGTTTTATTGTAATTTTTTGCTTACTGTACTTCAATGCTTAAGGCATTGGTAAATTCTGCTGATTAAGCAAATTGAACCAAATTAAAAGTGCAAGCACACAAATCGCTTAACCAACCAATTAATGCAAACATTTTTAAAACTAATTAAACATGGACAATCAATTAGTGATCTGGCAACAAAATAATGCTCCTCTTTTGCATACAAATTTCTAAACCGCCGAATATAGTTTCAAATCTTATTAACATTTTTGATACGACAGTCAAGTGCTTCCTCATATAATTTACACTTGCGTCCTTCAAAACAGACCTAAAAAAAAACCTTTAAATAATTGAATACCGACGACATCTAGATGTCAAACCCCGCCTATTGTATCTTTAAATTGGTATAAATATTTTCTACGTCTTGGTTTTACGTCCAAACAAGATTCCTACCAATTTCGCTTTACTGAAAAACAAGCAAGTACGTGACTTTGTACACTAGTGCAACCTACACTATATTCATGTATTATTACGTGTATTCGTCCTCATAAGTTTATCATGATTAATTTAAATGTCACTAACAAAACAGTTGGCAATGATTCAACACTTAACGCATAAGACGCATGTCCACTACAATACAGTATGTAATGCATTGCAAGCGCACAATAAAAACCCCTTTTTACGGCAAATTAATCAAAACAAATCATAAATCGATATTTCCACGTAATGTACAATCATTCACAGATAACAATACTAGTCTTATTGGTCAGTGGTGATCAATTCTAGAATATGTTTGCCGTGAATTGTGCCAAATTACAAACGAGTGCGTCACTGGAATTCCTCCACACTTACAATATTTAATCGCTTATGTGATTTTATTAAATTTTTTCTTGATTTCTATGGTCTCACGTGATTTCCATTTAGTCTACAGTATGTAAATCTACTTAAAATATCCTAACTTTTATCTACCGTTTTGTATTTTAACTTCAACTTTACTAAATGTACCAGTAGTTTGAGAATCTGCAGTCATATAGAGCACGCAATTAATTTTTTGCCTTTACTTGTGCAGTGTCAAAATTTGATGCTAAAAATACCAATTTAATGTAAAATTGACAATTTTTACTGCTACAGAATAGCCAGACCTGAAGATGTTTTTATGATTTAACGTGCATAACGATTAATCATTAAAGTTGCAGACTCAATAATAGAAAAAGCAAATGTACAAACTGTATACACAATGATTAACATGATATGTTTTTTATATGATTGATGGTTAACAGGTGTTTTTTTTTCAAAAGACTACACGGGAAACTTGATAAGTGACGATCAAATGCGTTAAAACTTATGTAGTTATCAACAGCAATATATAGACTGTTGCATGTTCATTATGGTTACTATCTGAGTCCTCATTCAGGTTTAATTACTGTGCACTTTAATAATTATGTTCCCCTCCCATCTACACTTGATAAAAAGGCCATATGTTTAAACTTAAAATCGTTACAAAAAGCCGACTAAATACAGTAAATCTCACCAGAATTGGTAAATGTTTAAAATTAGAAATTAATAGTTTCTGATTTATGAATTTAAAACCACAGGCAATAGATTATTTCTGCAGCTGCATTTACCGATTCTGGTATTACATTCAGCATCATAATTTCATAAACCAAAATTCATAATTTTAAAATTAAATGCAGTAGTTATAAAACCACAATGTAGGTTTTAAAAACCTATGTATATTAACTACAATATTATTCTCATAAAACGTCATAGCTATTTCTGCAACTAAGTAATAATAAACTTCTGTAATAGTGCTATTAAAGTATTCATAATTAAATAATTAACAATTCTATAAACTAAAATTTTATGATTTCCAAAATGACACATGCCTCATGGCACTTGCATCTGTTTCAAATTGTACTCCCACTACCAGAAAACAAATGTTTGCAAAAAAAAAAATTTAATTGCAAAATAAAACAATAAATAAAAGATTACCCCAACTGAAAATCAAGACAATCCCACGAATGAAAAAGCATGGTTTATTAATATGATATGAGATTAGGCCAATCCCACTTCATTGTAAACAGTCAATCATCGCGTCATCTTCCGCCATTAACACGTCACAATGTTATATCAGAACAGAGAATAATTATGCTAAACTTGAAACAAAATATTTAACACCAGTAAATGGCCACTTTCCACAAAGTTAAATATTTCCATCAAATTTCAAAACTGATATCCAACAAATTGAAAATCAGGATTTAGTTTGTTTCTTTTTTTTAAAGACGAAAGAGTTTCACCGATCTCAATATACAACCCATGTGATCACATAATTCACAGCATGTTCATAAAATTCGCTTGAGCGGTTCGAGTTAACCAATTTAGTCGTATTAAGTTGTAACTTTTATACTTTTCTCTTAAAATGACGAAAGTTGTGAGATGTCGCAGTGGTTGAAAATGCCATTAATTTCAATAAAAGCACCGACTGAGTTTAGTAAGAAACACACACGACGATTTTATAAAACACCGCACAACCCACGCATACATCCAAGTACCGAATGCACTAATACTAGTAAATAAAATAAAAAGCACACACAGAGAAGTGATTGTGTAGACTGTAGACGAATACAAGTTGGGTTAAGGTTAAAATATTTCTTTTTAGCTGTAAATCCACATCAAGACCCCCTCCTGACTCAAAAGTAAATTAATAGGGAGCATAAGAGACCAAGAAAACTGCGCGCACAAAACACAATTTAGATCTATCCTTTAAAGTTAAAGACCACCAACGAGGTTAAAGGTGAAATCCTTAATAAAAATAACAAAAAAAAAACTCTTGAGGTCAAATCCGGTGGCAAAAAAAAACCGCCACTATGTCAGTGACCCATCGTTGTCGTTAGTTTTATTAATCCAATGGCAATAATGAGCAAGTGGCGATGGAGCAATGACAACTTAGTAAATAATGTAATAAAAAGCAAAAAACCGACCACCACAAGTAAATCATTCTTAAATAGTTTCCTTTTACATTTCAGTTTAATAAAATATCGAAAGTAGCCACATGAAAAATCATTTTCAAATCAAAAATCTTGCTTGCTCTTTTGAGCAGCTGAGCTCCGGTACTACGACTTGATGGCGCTACTATCAATAGTTGACTTTCCCTACTCAGACTACTCGGCCAACAAAACTGGGTTGCGTGATAACTTCAGCGTTCAACAACTAAAACGAAACTAACTCCTATGAAACTGAAATGACTGATAACATAGCTGCATTTTGGACGAGTCGACTTGCCGTTCTTGAAAATCTTAGAATCACTTTCACATCCAAGTGTACGTATTCATATTGCGTTCTTAAGATTTTACAAGAATTCAACACAGAAAAAACTATACCGTACATACAGAACCCAAATAATAAAAAAAGATAACCACGGCAAGCCAACCGAAAAATAACCATAATAATTAACTAAACAAATTACAAAATAATATAATCATTTTCTCTCCTTTCACCCACAATATTCGACTGATTTACAATTCAAAATCAGTGTGCCGAGACAACTACAAGTCTGTCAAGGTTAAATTACACTACTTTTAATATTATTGAAGCCAATACATATGACAAAACCAGAATCTAGTTGAAAACCTGGGATTTAAACAAATATTTTTGTCACTTCAAACACTTTTCAATCATCAACTCGATTATTGAAAATAGCACTGTAAGATACAAAATTAGTATTGTCAAAAAACTTACTTAAAAGCTAAATTTAAATTTTCTATCAAGTTTAATTTGTCACGAAAACATGTCCAGTGTTATCAACTCAATTATGATTAATAACTCAACTAATAAACAACTACAATTTATTGAAGGTTAATTTGTTATTCGCTTTCAAAAACCTGTCAATTTTTTTTTTGTTATTACACTTAGTTTTGTATATTATGTAGTGTATTATTTGGTTTTGTATAATTCAAGTTCGTTCCAGTTTTATTCGGTGTACACTGTATATCGTCTGATGACGTTTACATAGAAGAATGTAACCAAAATACATGGGAACATTAACTATGTCGAAATCAGCCTCAAGCTCAAGTCTGTAAAATCAACCCTGTATTTTATGAATATAAATTGGTATAGATCCGCCGTAAGGTATACTAAACCAACTGAATTATTTCTATGAAGAAATAATAAGAGAAAGACAACAAAAACAATAAATTATTTGTTATTAAGAGTGCACGAATCACTATCAGAAACGCATGTTATGAATCTACTAGAACAGTCCTGACAATAATTATAACTTTTATGCACTTGCACTAACCTTGAATTGTACAGTGTATAAAATACACAAAAAAAGATACTAAACTTAATAAGACATGTCAAAAAAATAGTATTTTATCAGTGACCAATTTAGTGTTTTAATTGGACAATTGCAACTCCAATAATTGAGGTTATGTAAACCAAACACCAAATCAACTAACATTACTCAAACAAAGTTATTACTTTTAAATAGATCCATGTCTTTAAAAGTATTTAAAATAATCCAAAATTGCTGTTCAAAGAAAGCTCAAGCTATTTGACATTTCACTCCTAATAATGTGCATTTGTTCCAATGAGAAAGATGTAATCATTTCAATCAGCAAATATATCCATCACCCATTTTTAGCTTTTCCCCTCCAGTAATTCTCCTCTTTGAATCAGAATTTAGTGCTCCAGTGTTTATAAAAGCATAATATTTCGAAATTCGAAGGATTAGTAAAATGGTGGATAAGGAGAAAGTTGGTAGCAAACGACCAATCAACGTCGCCTTTGATGAAATCCCCCACCCACCATCAGAAATACTGTGTAGAACTACGGCATTTCTCGAGAAATGAAACGCCGTTGAAATTCAAAGGAAAAACCTTTACGCTGTTGCAGCCGAAAGATCGTTACAAATTTATTTACGAGTTAAGCAGAAAAAAAGTTGATTGAGTGTGAGTCACATCTAAATATTGGACAGCTAAGTGGGTTCATATATACTTGCTTGCTCAATTTCAATTTGCATATCAGAAATGCATGCATTAGGATTCTTTTTATTTGAATGCTAGTGAATTCAACAGAACTTCGTATTAAGTAGCTATTAAATTGCTGGAGTTTGCAGCTGTCAATTATTTACGTCAGTTCCCCCATTGTGTTTACACAGTTGTATTTGATGTGTTTAAACATACAAAAAAAAAAATGTACAGACTAAAACAAATTTATAGATGGGAACAGATGATAAACTATACACCAGCACTTGATGTGCAGTAGTTCAAACACAAAATCGAATTTTAAGTATGAATTATCCAAATAATTATTGCTTTAACACACTATTTCTAAATAAAAACTGAAAAACTTTAAAACTGACTGAAATACCAAATAAAATTTACAATTAGCTCCAAACAATTAAAGAGTGAAATTATTTAGCGACATAACTACAGTATTTACTTTATGATTATTAATTAAAAAATATCAGCTAAATATTTTCCCAAGAAAACAACCCGTAGTGTAAAATTATTTTCAATGCATTTTCCCCTTGTTTGTTTATTGTTTATTTGTTCTGCTTGTACATTTCCCTCAAGAGCCTTTAATTCCTATAAACAACTACCACAGTTCAAATTTTCAAGCTTCAAGGTGCTAATTTCCTAAACTCAACTCTCACTTTATGATACCCTTTCACCAATTGACAATACAGTAAAATCAACAAAAACCCCATCAAATAGCCCTTTAAGCAGTCTATTTAGCTAAATAAACACTCGTAAAAGATTACAAAACGTACAAAAATCCAATCAAACAATACTGAATGCTAACTGTTTAATGAAACTAAAAACTTGCTGACGGAACCGAGGAACCCCCTTTAAGCTCAGAAAAATTAAATCAATTAACCTTTTGTAAACTGCTAATTACCGTTCCTCAAAACAGTAAACACCAGTAAAACATCAACTTGAGGATCCATAAATAAGAGACCTTTCAAGCAATGATTGATCCGTTAAAAATAGCATCAACAAGAGCGACTAATCTAATAAACTTATTTAACTTTTAAACATGGTAATCAAGCAACAAGAGTCAAGGAAGAACCAAAACAGCAGTGCCAAGAAAAACAATACTCAGTTGCTACATTTTCCGTTATTGAAAACTCTTAAACATCACAAATTTACCTACAAATCGACGATTAAGCCCTACGATGTTTCAGATAACTTACTTGAATAATAATTATACAAGTGCATTTATCTCCTAAAAGCAGCCTTCACATCTTACCAAGTAGAGCTTGTCATTGCATGTTTTATATCTATATAAACCGACGTCACTTGACATCAATTAACAAATTGAACGCCCTATTAAGCTTTAATCTTAAATTGGCATCTTTAGCATTAGTTTGATTAATGTGTTGTGCATTAACACGTAAACTGAAAACGCACTTGGATTAAGCCTGCAGTATAGATACAGCTTAAGTTTATCATTCACTTCCGTCAACATACAAACTCCTGGATTTATATTAGGTCATAATATAAAAGACTACCCTATAACCAAAGAGGAAAAAAAATCCTCTGTGTAGTTTCAGATTTTTTTTCTCTATTGTTATGACGTTAACTCGAACGTCATAAAAGAGGTTAGGATGTCATGACAAAATCGTAAACAAGCAAGAGAGATAATGAAATAAAAGTGAAAGACGACCTCGAAACCCTGTACTGCAAAAATGTCTTACCCCCTCAGACATGCAGTAATAAAACTTTCCTTAATTTAACATTATTATCAAATTTTTACATCATCTTGTTCAGAACTATCTTTACAATTAGTCAAAAACCCTGAGCACCAACCACTTCTCCGTGTCTGTATTTGCACATAACCAATTATAATCCATGTAAACACAGTACAACGCAAGTTGCGGTACTTTTGACAAACTTAATTTGCAAATTACATTTAGTTTCAACGAGAAAACCAGAAAAACAAATTTTGAATTATTTTGCAACTAAATCAATTTTAAAGTAATAGTCGAGATACTGTATTGGTATTCCAAAATTGTCAGTTCACTCTCAAACTGTGTTTTGGTTTTACAAAAATTAAATTGACTGCTTAAAATGATTTTTTTCCAACAGTGTGACGAAATTCTAGTACCGGTACTGGTTTAATACCGGTAACTGTGCTCTTTTACTACAGTTATGCCAACAGATTTATGCAGCACAGTAATTCACATCTAATCGAACTCCCCTACTCATTCCAAACCACCTAGTGACACAGTTCCGCATTCCATGTTTTAGATTAACATTCTAACGAGTTATCCCACCCAATTTTGCTTTTATGCGTCTACCATTTTTCACCTAATGAAAATTTCCATACCAAAAATATACTAATTTTGCCCGACGCTTAACATTGTTAAACAGAATTGATGCACTTGTTTCTATGACAACAAACCAACCGTAGTATTATCTCAGCGGATGTGTACTACTGTATTATTTGCCATTTACGAAATATTAGTCTAATTATAACTATAGTAAAAAAAAAATTATGACTTACTCAGGATTGGTGTTCGCAATTGAAGGCTTGTCTGCCGCTGAAGGCACAGTTGAGACGGCATTTATCGAGCGTTCCAAAGATCTCACGGCACCAGCTAAAAAAACAAAACGTTAACGTTATTAATTGCATGTAAATTTATGTACATTGAAAACGGCTGACAAACATAAATATTTAATTTTTGTCAACAAACATGCATGAGTATTAGCTACAGTGATTCACCTAAAAAGCATGTAAATTTTAGTATTGGAGGGCACTTGCAAATAAAAATTTAAATTTTAAACTGCGAAAATCAAATAACCTTTTAAATTATTTAGCTTTTAGACCATAGTTAATATTATTAGTGACATTTGCATAGTTTTGCACAATTTCCCATTTTGATTTTAATTCGAAACTTTCTAACCAATTATAATAATTTAGCTAACAAATTTATAAAATTTAATATAAATTACTTACATTTAGACGAATGTCGATCAACTGGTGACTTCTGAAAAAGCAAAAAAAAATATTAGTAAAGTTGCACAGTTTATAAAATAATTTTACAAGATTTCATAAAAAATCAAACCGGTTAATATCCAATAGACAACAAATTATCCCATCATAACATGCAATAATAATATATTAGAACTCGTTATTATCAGTACAGTTAACGTTTTCACTAACCCCCAAAAGTAAACTTCAGTGAACAGTAACAGTTCTCATCGAGTGCTCCCATAATGTTTACAAATTCAATTTCACTAAATAAATTTTAACTGAATATTTAATTTATTGCTAAACCTCAATATCATTGTAAAATAAATATCACTACACCGTTGAAACCACGCCTACTTAATTAAAGTAATTTTTTATAACGTTTAAAGTCCATTTCTAGTGTCCAATTCTCAATACTTCGAGACGACTTTAACCTTAAACTTAACCATTTTCGTCAATAAATTTTGTAACATGAACAGAATAATAATAAAGTGAAGTGAAGCGAGATAAATGGAGGAGGGAGGGAAATGTTTTCCTGAATTTCAAACGCCAGAGGTGGTGCTGCTAGTGGTGCCATTGAGAATGCTTGTGTGGTTTGCAATGACGAAATTTGGTTTCAGAGCCATTACTCATCGGATTAAAGCCGTCAAGCCATGAGAGAAAAAAGTATAATAAAAGTTTATTAAGAAATGTGAGAATGGAAGATGAAGAAAAAAACCCGCTGGTAAACAAATTTTAAATTCACAATTTTTTTGCTTCCATTTCAATTTTAACTACGCGAAAAAACCAATCGACTGTTTCCACAACAGCTACAATGTCAAATTGCATTCATCTCCACGCTAATATCACTCTATTTCGGTGTCCCTATACGTCTAGTGTACACAGAGCTACAAATTTGCCTGAAAATATGGATTTTACTGTACTGTCTTATTCCATGTACTAATCGTGTGCTGTATTGTCCATGTATCTAATACTTAAAATGTAAACAGTCACCTACTAACATTCATACGTTTCGAATTTCCTTTGATATTTAACCAATAAAGATTAGCTACATTTGTATTTCCTTAAAAAAAATAAAACTATTTCCAGACAGCATTGTTTGCTTTGCCAATATCGAAGAACAACTCTGAAAGACTATTAAAAGCGTTAACCGCTTAAAGAGTGAGCACTGAGTACACACAGGAAACACCAGGCTTTGAATGCGACCAAATTAATCATACAGTATATTATACAGACTTTCTATATGTGAGAAAAAGTACAAATAAAAGAGCAATGACCTCTATGCTCTTAACTCCTTTTCACTTTCACACGTTCAATGCATTACAGCATAGACAAAAACTAAAACTTAACTGATTGCGTGTTGATTTTTTTGCGAAACAGGAGAAGAAATAAAGGAAATTTACGACAGATACACATCAATATAGAACAAGTAGATTTTAAACTGATATCACTAAAATAGCAGCTGCTTCTGTCACTAACATTTTCAGAAATTCCAATCTTATGTTTCCTGTAAATCTAAATAAACCTGATTTACTAAAAGCAATTTTAATGTCTTAAAATCATACATTAGATTAATTAGCACCCTTGATTGCCTTATCCTATCAAATTTCACTTAATCTATATTTGATTAATTTCTTATTATAAAAGTGACCTCGATTTTCTAATCTAATTATGCATTGATTATGCTTTCACGTCATATTAAAAAGTAAAAAAAAATCTCAAAAAGGAAATGCTAATGGGTACATTCGTCTAAAGTTCTAAACGTGTTTACCTTCGAAAATTTGTTTGACAAAAACATTCACCCAATTTTAATAATAAAAAAATTTGTAATAATAAAAAGAAATACTGTGTAACGTCAAGGTGACATTTGTGTTTTGTTATTACAGTGACATTTGCACACTGAATATCGAACGGTTCTTCTACTATAAATGTTGGAGTCTACAGTATGTTTATAAGCCATTGCCACCACCACAATACACAGAAAAAAATGCATTATATCAATTTCAGTTTTTATCATATCGCCCACTATACAAGTATAATATCAATCGTTGCTTAGAGACAAGAGTACTGAGTAGATACTTGAAGCATGAGATGACTACATGCCCAAATGAATTTGGAGCATCGTACTTTTCAACACTTCAGTGTTGGCCAACACAGTAAACAGGTGCAGTAGTCTAACAGTACATTTAGAATTTTAGAAGCAAATTTCAAATCGCTTTTTAGCTTGGTAAACTTAGCTTGGAAAGCCCCTGTAACCTCAACCCAACTCCCACAACAAATCTCTAATGTCTTCCACAATATTTTTTAAAATGTAACTGATAAATCTCCCACTGTTGCCTCACATCGACTGTCACTTGCTATCCAATGGTATTTCACAACACCGATTGACACAACTAATGCTATTCAATTATTGTACATTCAGGTTTTTCACTATATAAAAAAAACCTGCAGTGTATAACCACTTTAATGAAGTTCTGTACTGTTAAAAACAAAGTTCAGTTTGCACCGTTAAAACTCTTAAGTGTAAGAAGCATTGCGTTAAATATTATGCTCTAAAGTCGTATTAACTTGTTTGTTGTACAGCACTTCTTTTCCCTATTTCTATCTCACACATTGTACATGTATCTGGGTTTATCAGTTACTAGATGATGATGCTTTTCCTTAAACCCACTTTCTCTCTCCCTCTTTTTGTCTTCCCCCCCCCCTCACTTTTCCACCCAAGTACAGTGTCATCATCTCCATCATCATCATTCCCCATTCCTTTTTCTCTCCAACCCAGTTACTCGCAGTGAAGAGATGAAGTGGATGGAAAATTGATGGAGGCGAAAAAGGCGAAATCGATTTACTACACTTCGTCGCTAATAAACAACGACGTCTTTCCCTACACCCAACGGTTTCGAATGCCACTTATTATACTGCTAGGAAAATTAATGCTCGTTTATAAAACTAGCAATGGGGAGAGAGAACTAACACAGAAATATGGGCAACACTTTGCTTTTTATGCAACGCGACGCACAAGTGGATAGTGATACCGTGCAGGGGTTCGTCACGGCTTAACTCGCAGAATTTAATAAGCATTATTTACATTTAAGAGCAGAAAAGTGATACAAATAATTTTTAATGTTAGGTAAATAATTTAGCTATTATCAGCATGATGTATGTTTAGCTGGTTGGATATCATTTCCAATTACCATAACATTAATTTAACTATAATTTAGAACGAGAAATGACTATTCTTAAAATATTAATGCAGAGTTCACTTCAAAGCCTAAAATTTATGGACGTTTTTACATGGAATTAACAAGTCTGACTACAGAGTAACTAAAGCTATATTAAAACTCTAACTCAAGTGCCATCTATCCCTCTGTTCTTCTAATGTTTTTTCATGATAAGGTCTTTTATCAGAAATTCGGATCCTCTACTGTATTATTTTACTGGTATAACTCCTTAGTAACCGATGAAATTTTAAGAAATGTTCTCCCAAAGTTTCACTCCCATGTAATAACACTTAAAAGTATTCAACGTTATCTGTTTCTAACCCCACCTCAACTTTTATCCAACTTTTTCATGCAAAAAGTACCCAAAAAATCAAGAATAAAACTGTAAATACACTCACCGCCACTTGATGATTTCCAACGATTGAAAATGGAAATTTTGTTTCATCTTTGTTAGGAGTTATGATAGCAGTCAATGGCGTTGGTGCAATCATTTCCTATAAATAAGCAACAAAAAATTAGTACACTTTCAAATTTCAGGTTTGTATTTAAGTTCACAAACACTACTGTAGTTATATATATAAAAATTAAATAAGTATCACACTTACTTTTAAGATGTTTTCTATCTTATTTTTTACGTTATTACTTTTAGCCTGCAACAAAAAACAATTTCCATTAGTTTCTCATTTACAATAAGCACAAATCATGTAAACAATCAAAAGTAAAGATTTTTCACACAAAATTAAAATATAAGAGCAATCCAATGCTTGTGTGATTATACTATGAAGAAAAAATTAATAAAAAGTTGGTAAAAATAAAAAACTTACCGCTTCATCAATAACTATTTTCAAGGGTGGTTTAGGGACAGTTGGGCGTCCACTGATGGGTTTAACCATCCCATTAGGAAAAGATCCATTCGCTCTTGGAAGGTCACCGATTTTATTACTTGGTGCCATTGTGGCGAGCGAGGAGGACGATGATGAGGAAGCTGAAGATGATTTGGAAGCAAGTGAATGATTAAGAACTGCACTTTTCGTTTTGTCCGTATTTGTAAATGGCGAACAACGTTCACCAGCAGAAATTGATGACGATTCTGATTTAAAATTGTCCTGGGCTGAAGCTGCAGATGATGAGTGGTTGTGAGCGAAGGATGGTAATGGCGAATGAGTTTTATATGGCGGTTTTGACTTTGGACAATTGCTGTTGTTTTCAACAGGCGGTCTCCCTTTGCTGCTACTCCAGCCATTGCTAACCGGATTTCTAGAAGTTGTCGCAGAACTGGAACTGCCACTGCTCATTCGCGGATTGCTACTTGAACTTGAACTTGCAGCACCACTCCCTCCTCGGCTGTGATGATGATTGTTAGGATGATGATGATGAGCACCACTAACACTACTAGTACTACAACTACTACTACTACTGGATGATTTTGGTTGTCCGTTTGCAACGGGTTTTGTAGACTTATGATTTAACTCCATTGAGTGTGAGTTAGGATTCCAATAACAATACTTCTTCATATCTTCATAGACGCCAAAATATTTCTGCATTTGTAAACTTTCAGCACTTGGCTGGTCAGCCTACAACATAAAACAAATAAACGTCAGTCATTTATTTCCAAAATATACGAAGATTAAGTTATGATCGAAATTTCGGAATTAAAAAACTCTTATTAAAAGCTGTGTAGGCATGCAATACGCCAATTAACAACACGTGCTGGTCATATCTACAATCGATAATATCAATAGTATCGATAATTGCAATGCCAATAAAAGCTATCGGTTTTTTTCCTCTGGTTTTCAAAAGACATTGGGCCAAGATAGTTATTGGCGATAATTAAACGATATTAAAATTTTACTGATTAATATATAGATTCTCAAGATTAATTTACCAATATCTAAACTTACCCTATAAATAGGTTGACTGAAGAGATCGGAACCATTGGATGTCGAATCGTTTGCGTCCATTACTTGTGCTCTAGCTCGGTTTGCTCGCTGTTGTTCGCGAAGTGCGTCACGCTCTAAACTGTAAAATAAAGAACATTCATTTCATTAATAAAACTATTGAAATCCCAACTTTTTTTCAGCATTACTGTTGTTTTTCAAAAAAAAAATGGTTTTGCGTTAGACTAACCACTTAAGAAACAACACACGAATTAACTTAAAATGTTCGTTATAAATGGATACCAAAAACTATACCTTTGGAGAACTACACTTGTGCGAAGATAGTACGTTTGTGAAGATACAACTTAATTACAAACGGAAATAGTTGTTAACTCCACCCCTACTGGAAAGGGCCAATAGTGACGTTTCCCTCTAATTGAGGTCACCTTTACATTAGGGCCATTTAAAAACTTTTAGCTAATTTTAATTTTCGTCTATATTTTAAAGTTTAAAAATTACATTTTTCTAGAAGCTAAATACAATTTTTATTATTCGATTGCAGTCACACTAAAAACAATTTCTTAGTTTATAAATTATTTATGTTTTAATAAGTCGTGCCTGAATTTTGGAGACAATTAAGAAACAACTAACATACAGCTGATCTACAATGTTTTTTGTATTTAGGCTTAAACTACACCTATATTGTGACTCGTCGTTTTCTTTACGTTGGTGATAATAAAAAACAAAAGAAACTCCTATACTGATTTGGTTTAATCTATATTTAAAGTTTCAAATTGGAACCAAAGCAGAGTCCAACTAAATATATAACACCAAAGCCACGAGAACAATTAAATGAGAAAATGCCAATATTACCTTAAACTGCTCATTGTAAACGGAGACCAAGAACTATTACACCTTTCTAGAAGTACACGTGTGCGAAGATAGTACGTTTGTGAAGATACAACTTAAGATATACACAGCAATAGTGCTTAACCCCACCGCTACTGAAAAGGACCAATAGCGTCGTTTCCCACTAATTAAGGTCAACTTTACTTTAGGGTCATGTTTCCCAACGTGGGGCGTCCGCCCCACAAGGGGGCGTTTTGAAAATGGATTTTTTCAAAGTTTATGGCAACTTATAATATGAGGGGGACATACAACAGTTTAGAGGAGCTTAGGTGGGGCATAGCACAAAAAAGGTTGGGAAACACTGCTTTAGGGCCATTTAAAAACTTAACTAATTTTAATTTTGGTCTATATTTTAAAGTTTAAAAATTACATTTTTCTAGAAGCTAAATATAAGTTTTATTATTAGATTGCAAAACAATTTCTTAGTTTTAAATATAAATTTCTCAGAATTATAATAAGTCATCAATCCCATTGAGATTAGCGCTTCTGCAACACGGCCATTTCATTTGTGATTGTGTTGCTAGAAGTTTCAAATTGTAAAAGCTAATTAAAAAATGTTAGTAAATGAAATTAACTTTCCGTATTTGGATTTTAACTAAATGATGTGCTTAATTTGGTTTAATCTATATTTAAAGTTTCAAATTGGAACCAAAAGCAGAGTCCAACTAAACACTATATACCGATATTGCAAAAAAAAAGATTTTATGAAATACAGTAGTGTATGTTTTGTACACATTAAAAAACATGTACTGTACTTATTTTTCCACAACAAACAGATACCATATTACAATGATATTTTTCTAAAAAAAGAAAAAAATTTGAAAAAATTATTACAAAAGAAACAACCATTTATTTTTAACATCAGCTATACCAGCCAGTAGCTACTGTATATGTTTTACCATTCCATCCAATCCATTAAACAACCCCACTAAACTCCCCTTAAAATAGTATATCCCCCAACAAAACCCTTCTTTCTATAAATTTTATTTTTTGCAACAAATTCGATTTGGTGTCCATATACCCGTTACACATTCAGACGACGCCATTTGAAGAAAAAAAAGCCACCTAACAACAACATAAGCTAAAGGGTCGATGACTTTTTACTTCGCCATCGACTACGTTAATAACGTCATCCTATATTTGAGTGACGCCAATCGATGAACGTTGTAACACCACTTTTCTCTCATTTTAACATAACATTAAACAAAAGTATACTGTACATACACGAGCAAACTACACGGATATATTGCACCTAAAAAATAAACAAAACACGTGGGAAAGAGAAAGTGCCTAGTTGCGTCATACAGGATGATAATAACGTCACATGGAGCACTTGTTGAGACTTTCAATTAACTACAAATATAAGTATATAAAGACTAGTTACGTAATAATGCACTGTAAAGAAAATAACGTTATAGTCGATCATCATCACTCTGTGGAAAATGAATTACAGTACTGTTTATAACATATAAACTTTGCTCTTAAAAACGATTTAAATTATCTTTATAAGCAGTATATGTAATCCTAACCGATTAATTAATATCCATTAAATTCAAATGGTTTAACTTAATGTGAAATAGTCATTTGCAGTTACATTTGATGTCTATAATGGCCAATTACATTTCTCAACGTTTATCTAGTTATCTGATGACCAACGTGGTCTACTGAATTCCAGAAACTGAATACAATTTTAAATTTTAAAAAAACGATTAAAATTGATACAAATACGGTTTTCTGAAATGAAAAACTGCTTTGTCACCTACCAGGAACTACCACAGACTTCTGTTGGAGTTACATTACCTATGCAAACATGTGTTAACTAAGTATTTTGTTGTTATATCTTGTATTTTATGTGCGGCTAACCACTGTTTACTAGTACTCACTGTGACCATTCAAGCGATAAAGGTTGGCTATTAGGAATCTAGTATGTTAATTTTCGTGTTTCAAATCCCAAATTAAGCACCTAAAGTTCCAACTCTTCTGCCATAAAATAATAAACTTAATGTCGTAAAACTAATCTTAAAATTCAACAGTATTACAAGTTAATCATTAAAAATCCGCGATCCTAGTTCATATGGGTCGCTGAATGTCATTATACCTGTGCAAAAAAATGTTAAGAAGATTACAGTTAATAAAAAAAAGTTATATAAACATTTTTCAAGGTTGATTTTTGATTATTTCCACTTTAAACAAACCCTTTACTTCCGTCTAAACAAGTTTTTAATAATACACTTTTTTCTTTCTTGATTTTAAATACGATATAAACACAGGTATTCAGTATAATAAACGTTTTAAAAAAACACATTTTAACAGCTAAATTGTGTTCAGAAATGATCACTGATTATTGATCAAAACAAAGTGAAAAAAATACACTGTAGTAGAGAAAGGGTGGTATCAGGAATTTTAAGCTAATGAATTTTTTTATCATTTGCTTCGATATACTTCTGTGCTTTGCTCCTTGTCTCCCTTTTAAGCCATTGTAATGGCTAAAGTAGGCCATAATTAAGCTAACCACAACCCTTTCAAACACAAGAGCATTTCACG
This sequence comes from Helicorthomorpha holstii, assembly GCA_013389785.1. NCBI lineage: Eukaryota > Metazoa > Arthropoda > Diplopoda > Polydesmida > Paradoxosomatidae > Helicorthomorpha > Helicorthomorpha holstii. The sequence goes on from JAAFCF010006680.1 coordinate 15,919,809, forward strand.
ACATTACAATAATATTTATTTAAACTTCCAGTAACAGCACGCATGCTTAATCTCGAATAGCCACATTCCTTTCTTAGCAGGTTCAACATCCACATTTGTTAATGCTATTCAAAAAAAAAAAGTAGTCATTGATAAAAAGTGGTCTCAACCGACCATGATAAATCACAAACAAGACCGAAAATGCCCGTTACCCTGTGACTTTAGAAACTTAAGATTCTATTTTTAACATTTTTTAAAATAATTTTCATGGCTTAAAATTATTAAGACTAGCTCATAGGTAATTAATCATTAGTTTTGAAGTGTTTAGTTAGACCAAAATCAACTTCAAATAGCAAATACCCAATGTTTAAATAGTAAACCTAAACGATATTGTCCACTAAAACTATTGTAATTACATTCAAAAAATGATTTTTAGTTTAACAAATAAGCAGACCATGCCATAAGATAAAAACTTAGTCAAATGGCATTTATTTCCACATTTATGAAAATAAAAGTACAAAAATAACAAAACGGTTATAAATTTAAGTCAGTAACTGGAAATACCGTAATTTACCAATTTTTATAGTAATCTATATTTATATTTATTGTGAACAGGATAATAATAATTGTAGTGAGTACTACTGTACAAGTACAGTACACAATACTGTATAGCGTGTTCAGTCAAAACAAAATTGGGTAATGACCCCTAACCTTAGTCTTCCTATTCCCACTTTATCCACTTGGCATTCTTCCTCCTCTATATTCCCACCTCACTTCTAACCTCAAACGTTTTCTAAGGGAATTCAGGCCAGTTCAGTCACACCTGGCCCACTTCCCCTTTGCTTCACATTGTGCTATTGCAGTATTACTCAAGCGTAGTTACTACAGTAGTGTAAATGTTTAAAAAAAATGGGTGGTTTGATAGTGATCCCCTCCACTTCCCCTTCCACTCTTCCTTATAAAGTTACATTTAATATTGGGTGAGATTTGATTATGAATTAATTTGTGTTAACCTGCAAGAGTGAAAGAGATAGGGATAAAAAAGCTACTGTTTAACTTTTACAGCTCCAAATCATTTTGCAGTCAGAAATTTATTGGCACCGTCACTTTGCATAAGCCATTTAACACGAACTTGGTTAACAGCCAAGGACGTCAGAAAAAAAGTTACATTTAGCATCGAGTTAATAATGAAATGCTTTAAAGTTACTTCACGATCAAGTTATGACAATCAAGGTCTCAAAACAACAATACAAATGCAAAATTGTACAATGGTGTACACTGTACTGCACGTGGAACTAGAAAACAATTGCTTACAATCACACTAAATTTCCACATGTAACTGTATTTAATATCTAAAAAAAATCGCTTTATTTTTACAGTGCCCAATATACAAATCTCAAATCAAAAGAAAAGGTTTTCTTTGCATGAAATCTTTTACTTTGCTAGGAGTTTTACAAAATAAATGTTTAACTTAATTTCATTTCATTTGACCATGTCAAGCACATTATACAGTTAAAATGCAAATGTGGAAAGCTAATTTCATAAATTTAATCACCTTTTTTAATTAATTATTTTAATTTGAAACTTCCTATTAAATCAATTGCAATGGAACCTCGCAATCAGCTATGAAATGGCAGTGTTGCAGAAGCGCTACTATTGGTAGGATTAACGACTGTTCTAATTAGTATAAATTTTAAATTAAATTGACATGTTTAAAATCGTTATAAGTTAACTACCTAACATAATTTAACCTAATTAAATCGAAATGAATGTAATTCACATTTTACTGTAATTTCGATTAGCAACCCAGCGCTTATTGTTTTTACAAAATCACAGTACCGGTATCTAATTTTATTGATAAACCGGTACTGTATTCTTCGTGTGTCATTCTTAGTATCAAATAACCTTTTAAAATATTGGTATTTCCAACTAATTGTATCCCTCTATTGTACTTCTTTCCCCCTTTTTGTGTTAATTGATTTCTTTGTATTCATTTTCGCTGCTTAGGCCTAAAAACGTTCTTAGAAGTGAACAGAAATGAGAGCTTCAAAATAGAGCTCTAAAATTCTCTAAATTAGAAACTTGGCTGACCAATATAGTATACTAATATACTCACTGCCCACTGCTTAAAATATTAATTTAAACCTAAAAAAAACTTTCCGTTTGCAGATTAACAGAGAACATGTTTTAAATCAGCTGCACCACCTGAGAAGACACAAAATCAGACAAAAAAGAATTCCCCATTGAGTGTATGTGGCGTTTGTAGTAAATTTAAAAAAAAAAATAACATCATTCACTGTGCTGAACAATGTTATTAAGGGTTCACGTTTATAAGTTTAGTACCGGTACTGTACTGTAGTTGTTACTTGTTAGCAGCTGCCATTTTGACCCCTCCTACTTTTTTTACTTCTTTTCTCACCTTCCATTTCTCCCCTTTCAAAAAATACACTGACTGTCCAAAAGTGTGAATGAAACGAAAATGTGTAAAAAATTTACTGTAAATTTTACTTTTAAAAACTCGACCGAAAAAAGACCTTAAAAGTTAAATCCATTCACAAACGTTCAACACAGTAGGTGCAAAATAAGTCAAAAAAACCCCAAAAAAATTAACTTAGTTAATCTTTGAGCTAATTTCATCAAGAGACGTGGTGCTCCAGTCTATGATTTATTTTGATAATTTCATTAAAATCTTGCTGTATTTAATCAATCTTTATCGCTTAAAAATCAGTACTCGTAATAAACATTTCTTAAACAAAAACTCGTGAGGCTCCCTATAAAAAACAATCTACCCTTCAAAAATTCTGTACTTATTTATTCACCGTCGATTTTTTAAGGGGACACCACCGATTTAAAGAAACAGACCCCCTAGGCTCTCCCCTTCATACGAAACTTATGTAAATGAGAATGATTTACGGCCATAAAGACACAGTCGTCTGCTGTTTATTAAAACTGGAATAATGACAATGGCTCGGCGACAACAAGCTCAACGTTGTTATTTTTGTCTCGTCGTTTCCTCGTAAAAATTCAAACGTCATGCAATCGGCATACACAGTAGTACATAAACATTTGCTGTGTTTGTTGCATAGCCTAGGCTAATACGTCAGTTAGTCGGAAATAAAATTAAAAAAAAAAATAAAAGCAACAGCAACACAGCTTATCCAAGGCCATTATTGCTCTCTCGTTCAAAAGCTCACATATCACATCTACTGGCTGTTTTATATTAAATTTAACTTTTATGATTTTTCCATGGTAAACAATCAAAACTACTGTACTCTACTCGGTTAACTACATTAGTGACATGTAAACGATACCGCTCGAGTCAACTGTGTAATTCAATTTAGTATTTAGGAGCTCCAGATTAAAAGTCTGATTAACATCAATACATGATCCGATAATCTAAAATCATCAAAACAAGCAGTGCCTTAACAAAATCTGCTGTTTTTATTCTTGTTTACGAATTCATACCGTTTAACCGCACTGATTTTTCTTTAAATTTACCTTAATAAAATATTTTATGCCATATTTTACTTATTTATTAAGATTTCTTGCAATATTAATATTCAGAGCAGCTTCTGGTTTTATTTGATAACAAAAAAATCGTTCTAGTTACTTAAATAGACTGTTATTAAGTGTTCTAATAGTTACATTTTTATTGGTGTGATTAAATCGATTACCATAAAATATCTGAATTGCTTTACGTACTTAATTTCACTATTGTTACATACGGTAGTAGCTTTAAGCATTAATTTGTCTTTGTAAATTATACAAGAACAGTTACATACTGCAACAAACTTTTTTTTTCTCCATAATAATCTGAGCTTATAATAAATTTATATCAACTTCATTTTGAGCTGTAATTGTAAACTCATTCAACCACGTGACATCTCAGTTTCAATTCGAATTTTATTTTTGTTGTTGTCAACTTATCACTACTTGAAACTCTGCATATTAAATTTCACCGGTAAAAAGCAATGGATGGTACAATATAAATAACTAAAATCATTATATTTTCTACGAGTAATACCATAATATTCTAGAATCTAGATTGTGATTCTTTTTTTAAGATTACCGGTATAGTACACTGCATTAGAAATCAAAGTTAGAGCTTACGAGTCTCTAAAAAAATCGATATTCTACTCTGCATTAATGCATAAACTTATTGCTATGTTTAATCATTAATGTACTGTACTTAACTTTCAATCATTTCCATCTCTGTATAGAATAGTGTGTGGGGGAAATGATAAAGCTTATTTTACTCAGCCCTAAGGGTGGCAGTCATATCGATTTCAGTATCTTTCACATAACCGATCAGCTGACCCACTTAACATGCGTTTTTGATTTGTTGAAACATTAGTCGCATAGCCCAGATGATTGCATCAAAATGTAACTTTTTTCTTCAAATTTTGTTGTCAACCAAGCTTCTTGTCCCTCAAATGATAAGCAAAACATAAACGTATATATACAGTGCATCGTTCCGCATATTGTAGTTATGTCATTCAACACGTAATGAAATAGAATCCATCAAATTTTAAGAAAACAGGAAATCGATTTCTAATAGCTGATGATATGTTCGGTTACGACATCCGCTAGCACCATAGCAACAAGTGACCACAAATCCGGAAAACTCCACATCTTTCTTAATTCAAAATTAAAACCTAATTTCGATATCCAGTTCTTTTTACTCTTAGGTGCATTTCAGTCTTTCTTGAAAAATTCTGTCCAGCTAGGGTATTATTTTTACTAGTTTTAGAAACCTTTAGTACATTAAAGTGCAACTATCTACGGTAAAAAAAGTCAAATTTACGTGACATAATAAACTATCATAAAAAAAACCAAAGTACCAGTAGCTGAATCAGTCAATTACTATGTAAACTCACATCCTGTAATCTTTTTGACAACACAAAAAAAACCACACACCATTATTATTTACGCTAATATTTCAATTTTACTCCCTTAGTCACGATTAGTTAACCAATCGTCCAAGCTTAACACGTGATCATTTTGCTTTATATCAGACCCAACAAAATCACAGACAAGAAGAAAAACAAATATCATTGTCATATTAACTGATAAACACAGTAACTACAAAAAAAAAAATTATAAACAAAATATAGAACTCCCATTTGATAACAAATTAGTACCTATTGCTTGTTCACTAAATTATAAAAGTGACAATTAAAATCACAAGTTCACTGCTTTATAAATATAAAAACACGGAAACTAAGCTAGTCTACGTTTGATTTTATTGTAATAAGATTGTACTTTGAGATCCTTTTCTTTAGAAACTTTTTTATTATTGTAATAATTGTTTGCATTTACAATCATTTTATTTCTTGCACAAACTGTGTAGCTCTAATTTTTCAAAATTTAAGTGCAAGTGTGTAAAATATTTTTAAAAATGTTTACCAATTCTGGTGATTTTCTTAATAAATTAGTGTCATTTCCTTAATTTAATATTGAACATAATTACTCTATCCTGATAATTTGATATTAAGCTGGCAAAGTTACTAAATGCATTTTAAACAAATTAATGATCAACTTCATAGAATTATTATATGGTATTAGAATTTCATAATCATACACAGAATAATATTCAATAACCAAAATCATATCAAGTGTCTTCATGATTTAAACCAACGTAAAAACTCATCAAATCGCTGTATCGCATTTCAGCTGACAACAAATCGATTTCAACTCTACGCCATTAATAAAATGTCCAAATTTGTCATTTTAGATAAATGCAGTGTATGGAAACTAAGCATAGACGTCAGTGTTGTTTCATAAAACTCAGTAAACATGGTTAACAGCTATGCAATGTTATGTACCGGTATACCGGTGGCTAATAACTCATGTGTCTATTCCTGATCATTAAAGCGTCGGTTTTAAATGTGTTTGTTAGCGAGGTTGAATAAATTTAATGTGACCGACAACAACAGCTGTGTTAAGCATCACCAAAATAGTTAGAAAGCCGAAAACCAGCCAAATAATTGCGGAAATGTGACATACAGATGATAAGACATATTTCTAAAACACAAGTACGCACGCCAATGTCTGAAGCAAGGATAAACAATTAAAATAATTTCTTCCAAGTCTTGGATACACTAATAAATGACACATCATAACTAAAACAGTAATATCAACACATAATATATATGTACACACTGGAAATTAAAAAAAAAGATTTGAATTTGAAGCTTTCAAAAAGCTTGTTTTTGACGTTTCAAGTACACTATAATTTTCAAAACACATTTTTTACTACACTTGTCGATGTCGCAATTCAATGTTTTGATCTTGAGTCGATTTAATGATCAAAATGATTTAAAAATATAATTTTGGTCAAATTAGTCGTTTTAAAGACTAGTAAAACGCACTTCTTAATCCAATATAGACACTCTAAAATTTAATCAACTTAGAATTTTGCTTTACAAGCTCTAATAAAATTTTAAAACAAATTTGGAATTTTTAAGTATCATATTAGCCTCCTTTTAAATATAAAACAAAACATCAGCTGCTTTGTAAACACGCTCACATATTTTATTATTACATTTTCACAATTGCTGACAAAATTTCATCATTTAAGTGAAATAATTTTAAAGGTCATAATAATCGCTGCTCCAATTAATAATAATAGCGTTTGTCTAATGCAGATAACTGCATATGCGTGTACACCAAACAAATAATAATAAATAATACAAATATAAAAACAACATACTATTGATACATGTTCCCACTAAACTAATCGACCTCAACTGACCTCATTCTTTCCCCTGCTATAAACTATAGAGTATAACTATAATTTCATATTACACAAGCAACTCAGCAAAAAAAAATTACATGTACTACAGCAATATACTGTAACTTGTTGCCAAACGTCGCCATATTGTTGGCACAAGTTAAATACATAACTTACAGTAATAACAATTAAAATATTATCACATGTTATAAGTGCCTAAAGTCGGTTTAACTATCCATTAACAAAACAAATTCACAATATTTGCCTAAAATAAAGTCCATAACAATAAATTACTACACAAATCAGCTATCTTGATAACTATTTTAAAAGACAGAAAACTTCTTCTAGGCTACTAAACATTGTTCCTAAAAAACTAAGTTGCACTTTCATGTACTAAGAACCAGTGACCAACTGTCGTACACGTGCAGTAACTGAAAAAATGGAAAAATACCAAAGTTCGATGTACAAGTATAAATCTCAGTAGGTTTATAGTAGTCAGATGATAAACTGATAAGCTAAAAACATGTTAAATTGTCTATGTCTCTAAAGTCTAAAAACATAATGGGATACTTTCATTTTTAAGCATACGAAACGAAAACAATCACAACATTAATCTTACAAATGGTGTTTTAAACCGTTCAAAGTTCTGTTTTAAAAAACTACAATACTTATTTTAATCAGATTTTACAGTCGTACCACTTTTATTATTTTTTAGTAATTGACCGTTAAGTTTTAGTGGAAAGAGCAGAGGCCATAATAATCCAGTAATCAATTAGCTGAATGAGTTAAAGTAGTTTTAAATGAGTTAAACGTCATAGAATACTAGGCAAGCACAGTATAACAAGAAAAACTGCATACTGTATTACCAAACAGTATAAAGTAAATTTTACATGAAACAAATTAAATAAGAAAATAAATATCAATTCGCTGGGGTATAATATTGACCCCCTCCCTTTCCACAACCTCCCATTTGTGGGTCACACGGTCGATAAAATCCAACACAGCGTAATAAAACGCCATATTTATCAATGTTTTGTAATATAATACATTGATCGAGCACTTTCTTAACTAATAACAAGTTAGTATAAGTAACGTTGATAAATTCATATTTGAACTATTTTAGAAAGTATTATTGGGCTCGAATAAATACAAATGAAAACACAGTTAAACAATTTCTTTAACAATTAAACTCATAATACTCTTCTATCAATTACTTAGCCACGACTTAATTCATACTAATGGATGTTACAAGTCACTTTTAAGCAAGAAAAAAAAGAAACTTTAATTGTCTTTTATTTGTTCTCGATCATGCAGAGCAGAAGTGACTTAAGAAAACAGTAATTTTGATTAGCCATTTCGTTTAAGTGAAGGCAACTAACAAAATAGCAATGAAATGTCAAAAGCTGCTGTTGCAAATAACATTGAAACCAGCAAAATTACACACGTTTCTTTTTATCGCAGTACAGTATTAATATAAAGTATTTCAAAATATCATAGTTACCGAAATGCTATAGCAACAGTGGTTAAACTCATAACTAACATTAATATTTACAAAAGTAAGCAATAACTCAAATATTTGTCATATTTTAAGTACAAAATAATCATATTCAAAATTGCTAAAACCTTGTTAGGCAGAACCAAGCAGCCAATTTGTTTACAAATTTAAGAAACAAAAATACAGTACAACTATTTTTAAATATGGCCACGTGTTGTTTTTAATGTTTTTTTGTAGCTCTAACTTTTTTAACTGTTCTATGAATTCGTTTATTCATCCAATCAATGTTGCAAGCATTTTCATCGTTTGTTAAATAAACATGCAACTCAGACAACTGCTTTCCACACTTGTAGAAAGTTTATTCGTCTTTTTTATTATTATTATTTTATCAAGCTGCTAACTAAATTCTAATATGCAATAATTCGAATGCTTTTACTCATAAACCAAATTTTAAAGCATTTAAAACTAGTTGAATATGTTGCACGAAGCAAATTGAACAACAAAAAAACAGAAATGAGATTTATTTCCTTAAATGACCCATTTAGCTTATTTTCAAACATAAAAGCACAATAAATGATACAAGCCCTAAATCTCACTTCTATGATCACAACCTTGATCATAAAAATCCAACTCAATACTGAAATAATCATTTTAGCTACTTAAAGAACCTAACCAGGTTCTGTTCTCTTGAATTGCTCCTGATACTTAAAATCTATATTCAACACACTACGTAAATGTAATCACACAGACTGATATTCATTGTGTTCCAAGCACTCCATGGCTAATTTGAGCGTGAAATCGAGTATAGAAATGCCATAAAATAAAAAAAAAACCCTCAGATGTCTCGAATTAGTTACAACTTGATAGTTACTATACTGGGTGATTTTCTCAATTGTAACACTAACACTGATTAACAAACAAGAAATCAATAAACAAACGAGACTAAATATCATCAGTAACAATGGCAATTTTCTCTCTTTTTTTTGCTATAAAAAATGTGCTCCAATTTAGAAAATCACTCGTTATAGTAATAGAAAACATTTACTATAGATTTCTGTAGTTATAAAAAATTATAGATTTGTTTCAGAAATTATAATCATGTACGTAATGCCAGCCAACAAGCAAGCTTTATTAACGAATAAATGGAAATCTCAGTAAACTATTCTGGTTAAATGTATCGGAAGTAATAATCACGCAATGAATTGCTTTTTTCTATATAGGTGAAAACACACGCACGTAATGGGAGCACAAAATGGCGTCGCACAAGATGTACAAACAGCGCAATAGAATTATTTTTTTGTTCGTGTATTTCTAAAAGAAAACAATACTGCGTTAACATAGTGGAATGCAGGTGACCTCATTTTACGCTTATCCTTACCTAATCCTTTCTGCTCAGCTCAATACAAAAATAAATCCAACCAAAACAAGCTATTACAACTCTATATACGAGTATGCAGAGAAAAATCTTGGCTTAAGCTTTCTGTCTTTTCTATTTTATCGTAATTTGCGTGCAAACATCACATAAAAACGGTTCTCTTATTAATTTTTATTGCCTGAAATCGTATGCCTAATTTGGTTTCAATAATTGCGAAATTTCTTATAAACTATTTCATAAACAGCTTTGCCAATCTTAGTCAGTTAGTGGTTCTCAAATGGTGGTCAAAGCTACTAGTAAAACATAGTCAATTATTCAAATTTTCAGGAAATTATACAAGACAAATCACGGAAGAGCATAAAAAACTTCAACAGTAATTAAGTGCCAAGCAGTGTAATAAATATATTGTGAAACTATCGAAATAAGTGTTGGGATTTTGCCAAAAGAAAGCCGAGCTTATTTGCGATTTACCATTTAAATGTTTTGAAAACGCTTTTATGAATACCTGTTCCCACTACCTCTATCTTAACTTGTCTACAGTATATCTTTACTAATTAAAATAGGTAATATTAATTAGAGCATATTTTAAGTACTACAATTAAAATAATTACATTTGCTAGATATCAGATTCAAATGAGAAAAAAAAACAGCATTGTTCCCAGTACACCCACATTTCAGTCCAATTTGCCAATAACCTTGGCAAAAATGTCTCTTAGAAAATATATTTTAAACAATTAAAATACAATACAGCAAGTAGAAAGTACAAATCCCATTAGTAAAACAACAAACATGAGCATAATTTTGTATTTGGACATTTAAGTTACATTGTGAAGGACATTTTAAAGTAACGTGCAGTACTTTTAAAATAACGAATAGTTAGGTTAACCTAACTTATTATAATAATCACCAACAAACCACTTAAAGTTAAAACAGTACCTCATTATGTTACTGTTCTTAGTTCCTTAAATTATAATCCATTTTAAAAATCTTTACTTCTACTAATAGTTTTTAGATCGTTTAACTAATAATAACCAATCGACTTAAAGCTTCATTTTAACTTAGTGCAACTATTTATAAACAATATTTCTAACACATTACAATATTTCTAGCATATTTCTAACAGTGTCCAGGTACTGTTGTTTGTGGTAAACTTACACAGGTTAGAGTTGGAGAAAATAATTAATCTACATCTTTATTTAGCTTTATTATAGTTTGTAGAACAGTGGCTAACAATATGAATCGTGTTATGCAAAAATAGCAATGGATCTGATTCACCAAGCTAACGATTATTTATAATCATCTTTAGCTTTACTATTCCATCGCAAGTCTGTCAATAAGACCGACTATAAATGGAAGTTATATACAAGGTATACAGAGTAGACATTGTACACTATAGGTGGTTGTTTTTGTGCTGAAGGAATACTAATGACACATAAAAACGTTTGTATAGATAATTTGCAATGTTTTCTTCACTCCTAGTTAGGATGTAAATGACGATTTTAGCTACCAAATAAACACACAAAAAAAGTTAGGAGTGATCATTGATTAGTTTTGTCTTATACTTTGTTGCTCTGAGCAACAAACGGCTTTTTGAACCTTCCTATTTCCTCGTGGAGAAAAACAATTGAAAGTTGTGAATTTAGAAAGGAGAGTTAAAATGACAAAAAGGAAAAGGTGTAAATGTTGACTTTGAAATTCCCTTAAATCACAGTGTCTAGTGTAGGTCTCTCCAATCTATCAAATCAGACAGTTTCTTTTTGGCAAAATCTCAGGAACTACTTTGTGGTATCGGTAATGTAAAATTCCTGATCGATGAGACCAACTTATTAGACTTTTAATAAAAATATGTAACTGTAAAGTCGGTGGTTCTAGTGATCCGGACACCTGAACAACCGAATTTGTTAACTTGTGTGGCTGTTTTAAATGGGGGGAGGGAAATACAATGTATTGTAATGGTTTAAATTTTAAAAGAAATTCTGTATTGTTAACTGTGCCAGTTTATATAGGTGCTGCTTTGTAGGTGAGGGGAATTTCTATTTTGTGCAGCTGGATCTTATCAATTACACCACTGTTAGCGTTATCGTTGTAAGCTTATGTGATTGCTCAAGTACTGCAGACCTCGTTAAACGCAATAAATTATGTTGTTATTTTGGGTTATATATAAATTTTGGTCTGCCAGATTAGCTATGACATAATAAATGTCTAAAACATTGCCCAGAAAGCCAAACGAATGATATTAAGTCGTTGACTTTTAAGTTACGTACTTTTATTGGAATACTGCTGAATTTTAAATCAATAAGTTACTTTACTATTCCTCACTACTTTCAGAAAAAAGATTTTGTAAAAATATCTCAACTTTTTTGATTATCTGTAACATCTGAATTTAGATATTTTATTAAACCAAAAGTGTTCAATATTTTTTTGAGTTTTTTACTAACAGCTTGGAATTAATTTGAAAATAAAAAGTTAATATATTGTCAATGTTGAAAAGTGGCTCCAATGAGAAATGTATTTTTAATATTTTGTAATTGCACAAGATGTTGATTAAAAATAATCAATAAAGCTGAAAAGCATGCTTTAAGTCTTAAATGTTTTAAAAATCCAACATCTTAAATCTCAAGTTAAACATTCAAATCCAAAATATCAATTAGGCCCCACTAAAATACATATTCAATTCATAAAATATAAGTGAACAAATTTACTTACAACAATTCCATTTTCTTGGCAAATCAAATCTGGTGATAAAAAACGCTGATGATTAGATTTGATCAAAAACGCTGTAAACACACGTGGAAAACGTAAGTTAAAGAGAGAACACAGGTAACTGCTTATCAAGCTTCGACTACAACTGTTGTCTTAATGAGGGAAAACAACAAAATTGAGTCCCATTCAGTTTTTTAATTGATGGGACCAATAAGTGCCAAGGACAACGACTATCCCACAAACTGTCCAACTGCAAAGGGTTTTCTTTACTTGGACCTTTGATGTTAACTTGTATGGGATATACACGTGATATGTCAGTGATAAGAGATACTGTATAAAAACAGAAAGGACACATGACCCACAGAAAGGACACATGACCCGTAAAAAGGTCAGGTAAAAGAGAGACAATAGAACATTCGATTTAAATCATAGCGGATTAGCATGGATTAATTGTAACGACATGTACTGGAAAAAATTCCTTACTTAAATGTTTACTTAAAATAAGCCTAATCTTAATCGTCACAGAGCAATCTAATTTCCCTTTAGAAAATTGCTGCTTTATAATTGTGGTTGAAGTCTTTACACATTCCAATGAAGGGCTTGGTGTATCCAACTCTTAAAAAGTTAAGCTTTCTACTGGTGAAAAAAATACTATTGTACAGACGAAATTAGAAAATTCCCAAAAAACTAATTGATTCCCAATTGATTTCCCTTTTAAGCGGGTGAAAACAGTATCCGGTCTTTTTAACTTGTCAGTTTCGGTCCCTCGTCTTTTTTAGTTTGTCTTCACTCTTTTTTTTTGTTTAAATATCTATCTCGATGAATAAATAAGCACAGTATTGCATTTGAAACAGCCATTTCAGTTTTTATGATAATTATATTTCTTCTAGCAATTAAATATTTGTTTTCAAATTAAATTAAAGTTACAACTACACCATGCAAAATAATTAATTGGTACAGATATTAAATTTTAAAATGATGCTCAATAATGTGATTAGTATTAAATGTCTAATTTTCAGACTAAAGCTAGGAACAAGTTTCATGATCTAAAAAAAAGTTCAATTTGAGAAATATTTTCAAAACATGACGTTACATTTCCAAAATTAAGGTGAACTATTAGAAGAGAAAAACAAGCTAACTGCCCCATTTTCTTTCTTAATATTGATAGGATGTCAACTTATCTCCAAACTAAAGGTACTTACAGTAAAGAACCTAATCTCATCAGAAATGCTACAAAGGGGACATCATAAAGCTCAACAACTATCCCACAAACTGTCTTTACCTTGACCTTCTACGTTTACATGTTTATACTATGTGCACGTGTTTGAATGACTCACGAAACTGAACGTTCTACTTCCCTCCCCGTTGACCGGTCAAGAGGATTTTGCATAAACAAGTTTACATTCATTAAAATCATAGGAAAGTGTAAAAAATCAGAAATTAATATTGACAACCTCACCTAATTAGTTAACATTAAAAAAACCATAAGAAATTAACAATCGAATTATTTACTTCTACCTAAATCATATACAAAACCAGCATCCTAAATCTCAAGTTAAAAATTCAAATGCAAAAACTTTAAATTAACACCGCTTAAATTTTAGCATTTTTAGGATTTAACATTTAAAATGTATAAAGTGCAAAGTAAACAAAATCACGAATTGAAACTAATTTTGGTCTTATGATCACTAGCTAATCTTGATTTTAACACGACTTTATCAAACGCCAAATCAAAACTAGTGATAAATTACTTTTTGATTAGCAATGCTGTAAACACACGTATCGAGAGAGTACACAAATAACCCCTTATCACGCTCCGACTATAATTGCAGTCACAACTAAGGTCACCACAAAGTACAGTATAGGAAACTACAGTACTGTATATTAGACTATACTCTAGCGCCTGATTACTTACAAATTTCAAATAAATTAATTATCAGATGTACCATTCATTTATAAAACTAAATTAATTTGCACCGATCATTAAATACTGTATTACTTTTAATTAAATGTTGAATGTATGAAGCTAGCAATGCGTTAAAATGTATTTTTATTCACATTAAAACCACGACTTTCCACTTCCACAAACTGTCAAACACACGGTTTTCTTTAACTCGACCTTTATGTTTAGTTCTTATAACAAGTGCCCCAGTAATCGAAATACTTCTTCATCTGGTCAAATGAATTTCCATATATTTTATTGTGGTCAGAGTTATGGCAACTCAATTACTGAAAACACAACTAAAACCTACGCACATATAAAACAATATTTAATTGATACAGTCTACATTAAATTCTAAGATGATGTTGAGTAAAGTGGTTAGCATTTCGCTTTTAATTTAGATGATAAAGATACAGTTCGTTCGTATTTTAAGAATATAAACTCGTCTCAAATGTAACGTCAGATACTTGAACACAAGTCTAATATTGCAGTACTTTTTATAGACGTAACTTTCTTTAGATATCTACTAAAAAAGTCTTTTTACAAATTACAATAAAACAGGCTTGCTACTTAAAACTACGTGTAGTGTACGAAACATCCGATTTAGCTCGGTGGTTTGTTGAATTGTTAAAATGACTAGTAAAAAATAGCTACCAATGACAATAATACAAAATTGGTAAACATCCAAAAGCATTAAATGCGTTTAAAAGAAGCTAACCTAACGGTCTTAATGCCTTATAATCTAAATTGGAACCAACGGCGCCAACTGATGAAGTTACATAAATAACTTTAAAAAACATGCAATCAATATGTTAACGTTACCATTAATATAAATTAAACGCAATACATTTGACTAAGTAACAGTACGATTTCAGCTTTCTGATCTCCCGATTATTTTAAAGTCCTCATTTCATTTAAAGTAGATTTTCAACATCTTAACTTCAATTTCCGCTTTAACCATAAAAACGTGTTGTCTCAAGTACTTGAGTACTTTAGACAATGGTTTGGTCTTCTTCAGTCGCAGTGTTTACTGTTTTTGTTACTGCTTTCAAAGCTGCACATAAAAGTCAGCGACATGGTGTGCCTCCATCAAATGAATAGCAATTTCAGGGAAAGCAGTTTCTAAACTTCCAAAGCACCAATTAATTGTCTAGATGACCGTTAGACATGTTGTGATCCCACTTATTAACAGTGTGAGAGCTGTGCATCATGTAATTTAAAGTTAAGACGATGAAATCACTGATTATTAACATTACAGTCGTTTGTAATTATGGATTTAACTACTGTCCCTAAGTCATTTTGTTACTCTTACTATAACGTTGATTTTTATCAGACAATTTTATTTGTAATGCTTATTACGAGTCTACATAGTTATACAAACTAGTGTTTACATCTTCACCACTAAATTCAACTAACTTAATTAGCCAAGTGGAGAATCCTACTCAAGTGTCACTTTAGCTGAAATGTTTGCTGTTTTTCTGGTAAAGTATTTATCTCAACCAATTAAAAATAACTATTATATTAACTGAACGCTATATTTTATATATATGATCGATCTTTTAAATCAGACACACCAGTGCATATGAACTTGTGCGTTGAAGAACTATAAGACATAACCGTCGTTGTCTGGCCTCAATACAGTGAATTGGGGCCATGAAGATCTCTATAAAAGCCATATAGCAGACTCCGCAAATAAAAATAAAAATCTTCAACCAAAGCAGCATCTCAGTGTTTACTAAAGTACTGTACCACTTTCATCGGAAATTTATAAGTCATCTTGTAATTGGTCCCTGTCACAAGTTTAAATTTTGCAACCATAACTGCCAAGTCCTCAATAGATAACAATCGGCTAGCAATTGCGAATACTCTTTAAAAAAAAAAAGCATAAACATCCTTATAGCTGATTTTAGATAAAAACAGCAGGAAAACTTTGCTTATTATTCACAAACAATTCGTTTGGTACCGGCTGACATTCGATACACAACGTTAACCTACTCAATAAAAAATATCAAAATTGATCAATAACACATTAAACTAATGTGAAAATAAATGCTAAACTAATATGGAAAAAATAACAGATTTAATTTTAATGGTAAACAATGTTGATGACTTTCATCTGACGATAACAGACTATAATTCCGCACCTATCTAACTGGTTATGCCACATAATATCTATTTACCACTGCTACAGTACAATTATACAATTTCATTACTATCTCAAAATCAAAAATTTGCGAAACGGAGCTAAAAAAAACATATCAATTGAGTGTCTGAGTAGCATGTTCATGCCCTAAAGATTACTATGTGAAGTTGTGAATCTCAAATTTCCTTCGTTTTTCTTAAATAAACAGAATCTAAAAAGTTATTGACGAGGAAGCTTAAACAAACCTAAAACATTAGAATAGTAACTAAAGCACTAAATACAGTATTGTGTCATAAAATAATAGTAGGAATAACTAAAAAGAAAATTCGGGAACTTGACCATGGGAATACTGTAACTTACTGTGTCTAAATAATTCAAGATATATTTAATCCCCCAAAAAAACCCAACAAAACATGTCATTTTTGAAGTAACAATGATTAATAACTAGTTGCTTAAAATTAATTATTAGCCCCTTAAATGTTGTGTTTTGATGTTAAATGCATAATAGATTTCCCAATAACGACTTCTTGGGATAAACCTGATAGTATTCCCCAATTTTGACTGCCTCAGCCAGTTGAAACCAGACTTCAACCGCAGCTTACAAGACACACCAAATTTAATACAGTTCAAACAAAATACTGTGTGTGTACATGTAGGACAATATAATGTAACTACACAACAATACATTAGTGTTGATTCAGCTAAATATATAATGATCCTCCTCACAAATTGATTATTAACAATTGCAATTTATAAGATTAATCTAGCTACAGTATATATAATGTAGATCAATAATTATTTCAGTATTAGCCATCTGCACATAATTGTAATAACTTGCTGACATTTGAACAATTTAATAAACTCTAAAGAGAAAATATTAAATGTTTAAAAAAAAGTTATTCGCTTTTGCATTATAATAGTACAAAGTAGAAAAAAAGCATTTTTATACTTGGATGGTTTTCAATTCCTCATCCGCAATGCCATCTACTGTACAGAATAATAAAAAAAATTTAGCTTTTTGTTAACCTTTAATTGGGTCAACCGCACTTGACAAAATATTTTTTTTTTCCTTTATTCTGACAAAATGCTAATAATTACTTCATAATTTTAATCGCCAAACTGTCAACAAATTTCACCAGCAATATGCAGCGATACAATAGAAGCTTAGTGTACTGCAAACAAATAAACATATTAAGTTGAATGACATTGCTTTCACTTCTGGGCAATAGATGGTGCTCACCAAGCATTCAAATTTAACCCACCTAATATTATATCGTGCACCAGCATCGCCACTAAAGTATAATCATTTTATGCTAGTCGTTTAATGATGCTAATTTCCCTACCTGGTTTACTGCTACATAAAAGTGCACCTGCCAAGTTACGTCAAACATTAAAGCAGATCAAGTGTCAAAAAAAATTACATAAAAAGTGGCTCAACTTCCAAAACAACTACAACAAAACACATTCAAATACACCAAAAACAGCGTTTCTCTTAATATTTTGCCTTTTGTAAATGCTTACACTGCTTCACACACCAACAAAGACTTGTAAATATTGTAAGTAAAATAATAAACCACTATACTACAAACTGTAATAGCTGCTCAAACTTCAGTAACTACAGTACTTGAAACTGGGAAGACGTTTTAGTTGCTCATGAATTTGCTTACCAGCTTTCCTAATAATTTCTAAATATTAAGATCACAGTAATGTTAAATAATTATCTTAAATGATACTCAGAATCTTGCTTTACCACCAAACATTTCAAAGGCAGCACTTACTAGTACGCAAATCCATTAAGATTGAGAAGTACCTGCTTTATTTCTTTATATACAGTACTATAAATTCTGTTAAAACTCAAATTGATTAGTCATTTTCTCTTAACACTGTTTCCAGTAACAAGTCCTGGTATTTACTAAATCTTGGCAAATTACTACAAACAAACAGTTACCATCTGACGTTTTTGCTTCTCATTTACTTGTGATATCAACTTATCGTGTCAAATACTAAAAATGGAAATTTATCCACCATTATCAAGAGTACACTGATTTCTTCAACGTTTTCCAGTAATTACTATAAGTTAATCACTTTATAACTTGCAAGTCAAGTTTGTCAGAGACTCAGAACAGCACCTTTTTTGATAACTAAAACAGTTAAAGCAGTTACATTAGTTTTAACAGTGAAAATACGGTAAGTTATCGGATCATCATAAAAACAATGTCTTTTAAAAGAAGTGAGTCTAGAAGAAACCATGAAGGAAGTTAAGAAGCACATCAGAAACAAAAAGAAGCGGGTGTAAATATAGCAGAACAGAACGTACACGTACTGTAATGTCCTACTTGGTTTAAGCTGTATAGTTACCATAATAGGTCAAGCCAAAGTGGCCTGAAGGCAATTTCTCAAAGTTGAAAAGGCAAATAATTATAAAGTGACTAAACAGTATGTTGCTATAAAAGACGTTAAGATTGATATAAAGAGAAGGAATGCACCAATCATGAAGATAGAACTCGACTGTTTTCAAAGAAAATTCAGCCATCAAAAAGATTCAGGGCTGTAGAATGATTTCATGTTGGCTTCCTCGCAATTAGTCATCCCAGGTTGCCATTAGCCAATTACCTACATGATTTTACCAAGTATATAAAGTTGTAAACAAACATGGAATAACAGTTTGAATTGATCAATCCTAATGAAAATATGGTTAATCAAGTAAATCAGTTAAAAACATGGCATACCCATAGAGATTATAATAGCTGAACGACATTGTTTTTTAAGCCGCTTAGTTATAGTACGCAACACTGTTGCTGTGTGTGTGTCCATGTATTAAAAACTACGTAAACTAAGCGGCCTCGCTGCTTCGTTTACTAAGCCTACAAGCCACAGCTGAAATGCGAATAGCGATTTTAAGGTTAAGCAAAGGTTATATAGACATTTTTAAATAGTACGCAAATCAAGTATGAATTATACCAGATTGGAATCTGAAAAAATGCTTATAAATATACACACACGAACCTTATAGAACTGTGGGCCATTTTTGTGGATGTGCTAGAAGTCATAATGTTGAATTATTAGCCATCCAAACACCTTCATCCACCTTCTCCGCCACTGTCGTCTTAGATTTAGTACACACGCACGGCACTACACTTTATCCAAAAATATTTAATGTGTAGAACACAAGATTATTAATATGGTTTTATTCAATAAAATGTTGTCGATTGTGCAATTTTATTCTCCTTGTGTTATTTAATTGCACTATACATACACATTCATTCACTTTTTTTGTATATATAGGAATTGCCTACCCCGCCGCCACCGTATATTTTGCTTGCCTCTCAATCGTTTCTCCCATATACACTCTTTTTGCACTTGTATGTACGGGTAGGCCAAAAACCGAGTTCAACGTCGACGTTTTTGCCCACCAAAAACGTCGGCCTACATCTTCTAATCCGTATCACAAATCGACGGATAACTTGCCCGATATGCTGGTTTACAATTCCCCATTTTCGTTCCCAGGATTAATTGGTTTCAGAGCCAAAACCACATTGAATTTTTATACAAATCGCGAAACAATCCAAAAATTCCACTCACATATCAGTAGAAGAGATTCAGAGGTTTTACAGCTTAGCTTATGCAAGTCGCAATTGAAGTGAAGAAACTTTGAACTTTTGGGAATCCCATATTACTCCTACCGACGTCTGGCGGTTGGCGTGAAAATTACTGTAACGTACGGTACTAGAATGACAGTTTGGTTTCAATAAAGGAAAATAACGATTTCTTTAAGGAGATTTAGTCGTGTAGTTTATATACAGTACATTACATCAAAATAAAATACTTTTATAAATAATGCTTTTAACTTTTTACTGTTGAACAAATAGATTTAGTTTTGATTTGTGCTAGGAGTGGAATTACCAATGCTTCTCAAACTCACAAAGTCAGAGTGCCACATTTAAAATATTTCTTTAAATAAAGAATACTAATTATACTGTATTTTAACAGTAAGTCTTTTCAATATAAGATTAGCTAGATTTCTGATTGTTGTTCTTATAATTCTTATTCTAATATTTTTTGGAAAATTATAAATTTACAATCAATTTTCATCATTTTTGGTACCGGTACTGCAAATGTTTTCAAATCTTGCACACCGAATTCATTTTAGGACATTAATTTGATCATTTTGTGGTTAAGTTATATCCAAGTCTTTGTATTTAATGGCATACATATATTTAAACAACTTTTACACATTTTATGGCCTTTTATCATGCTTTTGTGCATTACGTTTATTTTTTTTTGATAGATATTACACTAATTTATTAACCAAACAGTTAATTTCTATAATTTTGTATAAACGAATAAATGTTTGCGGATTTGATCGAAATTTTATGTAGATTATCTTAATTATGTCAAACTATTAAACGTTAAGTACTGTGCTTAATTTTATTCCTGCAAAGACTACATTTTGCAAGTTTCATTCAAATTCTTAACATTTATTTTTGATAATTTAACCAAGTTTTTTTTTTAAATGCATTTCAAAAAGTAAACAAAGATTCATTCTACATTAAGTCATTGTTATTTTTTTGCCATTTCGAATGGTATTTGCTTAATGTATTTACATTTTTACATATGTACATTTTTACAACTTCATAATTAATCTTTGCTAAATACTGTAACTTACCGCATTAGCATGTTATTGTTACAGTTCAGCACTTTATTATAAATAAAAGTGCCACGGCTTGAGAAACTCTGAAATAAATATATGTAGGCTGATGCGATATGTGACGTAATAACAGGGAATTTACCTGTGACGTTTTTCCAATCTTTCGTATGGATGTTGCTGACGTAATTACTGACGTATAAATTTAATCATAAATTTTTATAATAAGTTATAGGAGTTTTATGTACCATTTTGTTGTTTATCGCTTTGCTTAACTGTGTGTATATACCGGTATATAAAGTAATAGTGAAAGGCATGAAAATGGCATTAAAGTGAGCGCTTAGTAACAAAATTTAATGTATTCAGTAATAAAGCTCTTAATAAATCAGTGCATCATCCTTATGTTATACTCTGAATAAAGTTATAATGCTCAAAAAATTATAATAAAGAGGGAAAACATTAAAAGCAGTTATAAAGGAAATTCAAAAATATTGCACAAGTATACTGCAATACACAAAAAGACATTTTTGAACTTTAGGAAATGAATATGTTTTCACATTATGGAAATGGGAATGAATTTCCATTACAATTCGGGTTTATGTGGTTGTGATAAGTTATTCTGTATCAACTTACAAAATAAAACCAACTTTAAATTTAATATTAAACTAACCCTTTAAAAGTAAAATATGACACATCAAAACAAACTTCAATTTCATTTAATTTTTATGAAATTAAATAAATTGAATATCAAGATACCAAGTTCTCTAAATAATTTTTTTTAAAGTAATTTATCTTACAGTAAAGATGATAGCTTTATACGTTCAGAAAAACAAAACAAACAGAAATTGGTATAACAAGGAAATTGGCAAACCCTCACCTAATTTTTTAAAGGAAATTACTAGATAAGCAAATTAAAAGTCGTCTAATGTCATCTTAAATTATTTGTAGTAGCTAAAAATAACTTTTAAGATACTGAAGACTGAATATCGAATGCTTGTCATAATAAAATCTAATAAAATCAAATTTTCTTTATCATACAACCCATTTAAAATTAAATAAATCGCATCTTTCAGCGTTTCACTGTCTGAAAAGTCATAATCCCTGGTTTGGCACTGGTGGCTCATATTTCCAAATAGACTCAGTACTTGCTGTTTTGGGTATCACATTTCCACACTGTTTCCTACCTAATTTTTCTCAAT
>JAAFCF010006680.1:15947022-16054989 GCA_013389785.1 Helicorthomorpha holstii
CCAAAAATAAATTTCTCTTCTTGTTGATCAAATCGGTGAGATTTTTTTGCTTTATCCAAAAAGCTAAATTTAGCACATCTCACAACGCATTCTTGTGTATTTTCGACAACTTATTTTCCTCAAAAAGCAATTCTCTGTACTTTTAATATACAGGAAAAACCGTCTTACGCCAACAGAGTAAATTTAAAATGTGATTGTTAAGTGGGGATGTCAAGCATCGAATAACTTCATTTTATTCTCATACCGTATACAGTACTGTCGGTACAGCAAATCCAAAGCATGCTGTACTGTGCGAACTTAAATATACAGTGTTATTTATCTAATACCATATTATTACACTGTAAGCTTAAAAGATCTTATTGAAAAGTGCAGTAAGCACTCAATAACATTATAAAATAATTATCCGTATCGACCTGCACGTACGTTGTTTTATCAAATATCTACATCAAAAGATAAAGTTCTGAGTCAACTAGTCTAAAAAGAAATAAAAAGAATTTGTACTTCGATTTTTAACCAATCAAATCTTTACTGTAAACAAATTTCATTAGAACCTCTCTATGCCACTTACATGAAATGTTTACTTCATTGATTTACGTCGAGATAATAATGTACGATGATCTCATACTGTATTTACACATTTTACAGTAGGGTCTGAAATAAAAGTTAATTATGAGATAAAAACATATTTAAAACACAAAAAAAAGACATTAAGAAAATGTTCTTTCTTAAAATTCGTACATTTTATTTCAAGTACCTTTTAAATTAATTTCGAGTGACTAAATTTGATTCTCAGTTTTTTAATTAATTTTGAAATACCGTACTGAGTTTTTTTTTTAAGATGCACATTTGATTTTAATGGTTCATGGAGATTACACTACTAGTATAAAACTATCAACATTTCATCACCAAGTTAAATTCACATTTTAATTAAATAAAAAGCCCAACCAATCTAATCATATCAATTATAACGAAACCATACTAAATCAAGCTTATTCATTGATTTGACGTCAGAAGCATTAAAACTGGCTATTTAAATTCTCAAATACTGCAATTTATTATTCTTAGTACAGTAGCTACAATATGCATATTTCTTTCTGTATTTACAGTATTAAGCTTTCAAAAAGCTAAATACAATATTCCAAATACTAAATTTAGTTTTAGCACACATACACAAATTTTATCTTTTTCGTATGAATAGAAATTGCCATATTATAGACTCTTTAAAACAGGAATTTAAGTAAACAACACTAAAATTGATGTGCAAAAATCAAAAACGACATTTAATAAGATTAAAAATAATACTACTGTAGATGTAATAATGATTGCAGTTGCGAATAATTACAACTTCATTTAATCATGATAAAATTTTCCGTTATTCAACTCTAGCTAATGCAACTACAATATAAATCTTAATAAAGTTCTAACTTACTGTATAAATTATAATCATTCGGGAATACTGAATTATAATTGCTTTACATTAGATTTTAACTCTACGAATACAATTTAAACATCTTCTCTAAATAAAAAAGCATTAATTAAATGAGTAGTTTTCAATTGTTAGTTTTTATTATCAACAGTAATTTATTTAACTTTTAAAAAGTAATTGGTCAACCGGCTTCTCCAACTTTAGTTAATAAAATTCGATTTGATTAGTGATTTAAAGCAAAAAATGCCCATAAATCAGTAATAATTACTCTCAGAAACGTCCTACCAGTTAACTATTAAAGAAACTGAATAACTATAAAACTGCAATATGTTGACTAAAGTTATAAATCAAAGAGATTGAACTACACAATTTAAATTAAAAGTAATAAAGCTATTAAAATCAACTTTTATAATACCTAATCTAAAACTATACAATTTTATATCTTTTTTTTTATAATGAAGCTAACTTTACGTAAGCAGTTCTATAGCTTCCCGCGGCTTAAAACTGCAAATACTCAAATTACTATTTTCACTATAGAAATAAAAAACTCAAATTTAAAATTAGGTTGTTGAAGAATGTCAACACATACAGTATCAATTCAATAAAAAGCCATAAAATCAAAATCTACTGTATATACTGTTTCATAAAATTTTTCTACAAGTATAAATCAACTTTTTATCAAATGTTTGAAACTTCACAAACACAAGAAGAAATCGAGAAATAAAAAACTATAAAAAAGCAGTGTAAATAAACTTCACTTTCCAGAAATTTCATCAAAAAATAAATTACCTTACCATAAATTCTCAATTAAACTAAAACAATAATGAAAACGTCACTCACAAACATAAAAAAAAAAGGTAAAAGCATGTTCAAAAGTTGTTCTTTGGTCTTTAAATTTGACAAAACAATAACGATTGCGTTCTCAATAATGAACAGTGATCAAAATTCTTTTGTCCAAAGTTTATTTCAAAAGAAATGCTAGATGTATAATGTATATAATAAAATAATCATGGTGGTGATTTCATCGCGTCAAATCAAGAGAGGAAAAAACGATATTGAGACGAATAATCGACATTGATTGTACAAAAGTTTCAATTTTAACATTTTTATCATTAATTCATATAGGTTGATAACATCTGTACACAAACGTTATTTGGTGTCATTTCATTTCTTTCTATCCCAACTACCAATAATATACGCATACAGCACAAATATGTCCACAGAATGATGTTCATTTAACTTTTGTTTGCATATTTGTCTGTTAAAACGCCGTATCTTTCATCACGCGTCGTGTAAACAAAAAAAAATTAATAATTTGCTGTTTTCTGTATTCTTACTTCTTTTGATTCATTCATGAAAAACAATAATACAATGTATTGGCGCCAGGTACAAATTCGAATAGATTTAGAAGTATTGTATGTAAAAAACAAGCAAAGTAAAAAATCAGTTATAAAACGTCAAAATGATCAAACTATACAACATTAGCTGTACATATGTCTTAGGCATTTTGTAGAATACCGAGTAAAGTGTGATGCACCGAATAACAAATAAAAATAAAGAAAAACTATAACGTACCAATAACCAATCTGCAGCAAAACAAGTGATAAATTTATATTTAAAAAGCCACCAAAAACTATGCATAAAAATAAGATTTATATTCCATTTAATGCATATTTTTAATTCAAATTTGGTTGTATAAAATTGCTTTATCAAGTTATCAGTTAACTTGACTAGGCCACTAAATAGAAAATAACTTAAGGCAACTAACATGTCACACTGTACCAAATATAAGTACTCTCAGGAATTCTATGAAACACCTAATACAAAGCAACAACTAAAACAAGTACTTTGCTTAAAATGTCATGTCATTAACTTTTAGAACTTAAACCCTAGGCAAAATATAAAACATTAACTTGTAAAGTGTATTTTGCACTTTACAGTACTTAAAAATTAATTACCTAGGGCTAAGATATTCTATAAAATACTCAAACTCTTATATACCAGTAACGTCACGTAATATAAAAACAACTGTTTATAAAATGAAAGAAAAAAAAGAAGTCTAAAAAAACTGCTGTATTTGAAACCTTTAAAAATGTTCTCAATAATTGACAGATCAACGAAAAGCCAGCTCCTTAAAGAGAATACGAAATAAAACAGTCGAATTAATGAAAGTTCAAAAACATCTTTCACAGTTTGATTTTTATGTTGTTAGTCGTTACTTTACAGATATAAAAATTTAGAGAAATCAAAAGGTCCCAGCCCACAAAATCGATGTTTACATTTAATCTATTAAAAAAACCGCTTACAAGGGATAAATTGTATTGGCGACTTTCTTGATGGTTTTTATATTCAATAACACACGGTTTCTCTCGAATTTCGACCGAAAAACATGCAAAAAAAAATCGATTGCATGATAAAAATAACTGCATTTTAATTTGTCTTGTATAAACTTTGCAGTTTAGCAATGCAATAATTATTGATAAAGTTTAGCATCGAAAACAAATTTTAAAGAAAGAAAAAAAAAACAAATGAACGAACTACATTTTGTTTTCTTAATTACAATAGGGAAGAGAGATATGAAGAGTAGGGATAAAAAAAAATTCAAAATAATCAGTCCACCACCACCACCAGTTGTCCACAACGCAAAACAAAATCACAACACCACCACACGATGTTTGTTTTGTTATTTTAAAAATGGATATAAGCACGCATCTAAAAATAATTTTATTATCTGCAAACTTTGGCTCTGCAAAGTGGGGTTTTATTTAAAAGAGCCAAAGAAGAGAGTAAGAGAGAGGAGAATCTGACATCTTTCTGAAAATGATAAACATTTTGTATTTCCCTCACCGAATCAACAAAACCGCATACAACGTTTCAAAAAAAAAAAAAAAAATACATGAGAGTGCTATCTAAACCGTGAAATGTGGAGAAGATGATGACGAAAATTTACACGATATGAGAAATGATTATTTTTGTCTCGATAATAAAACGCCACAAATGCATAATAATATAATACGTGATCATTTAGTCTGAGATAATACAAGAGACTTGATTTAACGATGGAATGAAAATTAACATTAAGTGAATAAAAATCTTGGGGGCAACCGGTGATGGGAAAAAAGCTGAACAGAAAAAAAACCAATTGACAGTCAAATATACTTTCTATATGTGGGGTGGGAGAAAGCTGGAGAGGAGCCAGCAACAGGAAGTGAGATGTTTGATTTGAGACATAAGAGAAAGTATATGGAAGGATAAAAAACATAGACGCACCTGTGATTATGTTTGGATACGATGAATGAACGTCTCAGCATTGTGGCCCGATTATGAAGGATACGTTTTTTTGTTTGTTTTCTTTTTTGTTTTGTTTTTTGGAGGAAGAGATACAAGAGGGCGGGGCTTTTTTTGTTGTGCGAATACTAGTACCGTGAACGTATGTATATAGCTGAGGCATCATGATCTCCGTATCCAAGGCGTTTGGCATGCTTAAACATCTGCAAAAATGTGTTAAAATATGTTTCAGCAAGTTTTTTTTATAAAAGATAAGCAGATGTTTTATGTTTAACGTTGGTAACTTATGATAAGGTTTACCTCATTTGTTGTTGCTGTGAGAGGTAAGGGTTGCTCCAATTGATCGCCTAATTCAAGGGCCAGCCTCAAGTCCTTTTGCATATGTTGCAAAGGAAAACACGTAGAGTATGCTCCTTCAATGATGGCTATTTTTAAATAGGTTACAAATGTTTACAATTAATAAAATAAAATTCCAAAACATTTCAAACTGCGAAGTTGCAACAACTTAAAATAAATAAAGAATATGATAAAGTTTACAATAAAATTAAAAAAAACAAATGACTTAATACTTCATAGCCCTAATTTTTTTTTCATTAAAAATTTACTGTACTTTCTAAGTTTAGATTATTAATTTATTAGAAAATCTTTTTGATTTGTATTTTGTCATTAAACGGTACATAAATTTCCTTAGCTTAGTCTAAGTATAGGTTGTTAACAAATACTTAACAGATCATTAATTTTCAAAGTATTCTAACCGATATTGTTTACATAATTTTATCTAAAGAGTAGCAAACTTCAACATAAAACAATAATTTAACACAAATTTCCCCCCCCCCCCATAATTTTAAGAGATTAAATTTCCCCAAAAACGCAATTTAAGAACAAAACAAGTAACTATTGAAATAATATATTAACAAATAATCTTACCTCTTCCTTTTTCGATGGCCAAATTGGAAGCCATTGAACTGAGATCTAAGACCTCTAATACATCTTTCTGTTGTAATCCGGCTCTTTCAGCCAAAGCCATCGCCTCAGCCAGTCCAGCTAAAGTGGCGCCCATCATGACGTTGACAACCAAATTCATTTTACACGCGTTTCCAACTTCACCTACACAATCAATACAAAGTAATCCACACGTTATACATTATGGTCTCTTAAAGACGAGAGTTAAATAAACTAACCTAGGTAAAAGGAACTTTTGCCCATGGCTTGAAAACATGTTTGGCTATCATCAAAGAGTGTTTTGTCACCGGCAGCCAATACGATTAGTGTTCCTTCTTCCGCTTGCTGTTTGCTCCCTTGTACTTGGGCTTCCAAATAACGACCACCGCGAGCCATTATAGCCTATAACATTAAAACAAAAAATGAAAAAAAAATTAAACAACAATATCGTTAAAATAATAATAACCTCGGCTATATCTTGAGATGTTTCAGCGTCAATTGAAGTCATTTCAATGTATCCTTTGCCACTTCGGATTTCCTGCAGCACACCACAATTGCCAAATACCATCTAAAATAAAACAACCGTTAGTAAATAAAAGACAAATTAAATAACTAAAAACATCGACATAATATAAACTTCCTTTTGATACAGTAATTTATATGTAAGTTGTAGCACGAGTGGCATTTGACATTAATAAAAAGTTGTTCACATCTTGTATTGCAAAGGAAAATAATAAACTTCCCAATTTCAAAATGAAGATTAAGTCAGCTCTTTCAACAATATAACAAACAAAATACATTCAGATTATTAGTAATTAAATTTTTAAGATAACAAATATTGCGTTTCAGACATTAAAATTACGAAGACAAATTAAAATAAACTTCACTGCCTACAAATCGGCTCCTGGGAGTTTTGACTTTTACGATTCAACATTTCAAGCAACGTCGAACAAGAATAAGAAAACCATTTTAAGAAATCTCAGCATTTGTCATAAAATAACAACCTTTACAATAAAGCAAAACCATGCCACATGCACGGTATGTTAAATGAGCGTAAAAGCTAAAATAATTTACATACATAAAAATATGTAAATTACTGGTTTTCATTACATTGATTCACTAATTACACCAGTCGTACAAAATGAGAACCCCTACAAACATCTTCTAAAAACGTTGCGTCACAACATTTAAGCCGCTTAACACAATGAATCAATTTAGATAAAATAAACCCAGGCTTAACTCAACGGCATTAACAGGAATGGCTATAACGCTAAAAAATAAAAAGTTTAAAAACAAACTCATGAAAGTTAATCTAAACTAAAAGGATTACATTACGCTACATGAAAAACATCAAAGTAGCAAACACTTCAGAGGGCACCAAATTGGAAAATTCAACTACAGCAAGCGCATCGCATGGAATTACTATGAGGTTGGCACTACATAAATGCAACAGGTTTCCTCATGCTAATTCCACTATGCAGTGAAGTTGAGTGAGTAAACAATGAATGTAAACAGTTTTAACCAAAAGGTCACAACTTCACATCACCAATTTCATCAGTTTCAACAACTCCTACAATGTTTACCCATTCCAAATAAAATTTTTGCTATTACACAAGTTCAAAACGTACTAAATTTTATACATTAAAAAAAGAAATTTCTTTATCGTAAACAAGAATTTTGAGTCATTTTTGTAAACTTCACTTTTTCCAAAATATTCAAACTTAATTTCAACATCAGTTGCTAATACCTTTTACTAAAATTATTGAAGTTCAATTTTTTAATCTGCAATTAAAACATTAATAGAAGTGTTTAGTTACACAAAAATCTTTGAAGGGGAAAAACATTTAGCCAACAATCTACTCTACCCACAACATCGATTATGGGTTGACAAAACACTGAAATAACAAACACAGAAACCAGTACATCATTACAGTAATGTACAGTACATCCTACACTGTTATCAAATAGCACCTATGCATCGTTTTTCAGTTCAATACAGTACGGCAGAGTACATGACATCGTACAAGTTTATGTTTTGGCTAAAAATCAATATCTTTCGACCTTGAATATCACGCTCTCACTAGCTGATACCAGAAACCAAAAAAAAGATAGCGCTATTTTTCTATAACATGCTGAAATGTGCCGCAAAACACAACGGAAGATATTCTCCACTCTACAGAACCGAATTGAAAAAGGAGAGTTTAATGGTGGAACATTAAAAAGAATAGCAGTGTAATCGTGGGGTACCATATAATGTTCCTAAAAACACACCCTGTTTCGGTATGTTCTCACGGAAGTTAACTCCACTGAATCATAAAATCAAGCATCTAAACCGCTTAATATTATTGCATTATGATTTATGATACAACCTTTTCATCATAAACAATTCCATGTTATAAAGGAGAGCAAACAATGTTACTACAGTTACCAATGCGGTTCTGTAGCTTTGTAATACTCGTAGTTCGAAAAAATGATATTCAATTCTCTATTGAATGAACATATTGTCAAGTTTTACTGTACAATTGAGTTTTAAACCCAGTTAACATTTTAATCGACTAATTGAGAGCCAGTCCTGTCAAGCAAACATTTGACCACGATTTAATCTACTGAGAAGCAACGTTGTGGTCGAACTTGCTTGTTTACTTTATTAGCAAAAACCAAAAAAAAAACAAGAGTGCGTGACCTAGCAGGAAATATTATTTTTGAAATTTGGCCCGCTTGCTGTAAAAGTTTGCCACCTCTGATTTAGGTCTTAAGAAAAGTTGCAACTACTGAACTAAAAAAAATTCCTCGTCTATTTGAGCTGTAATACACAATACTGCTAACCACTATGAATAAAATTTGAATGGCTTGTAATTCCATAAGCCAAATATATGGCTAGTAATAAAACCGGTCTGTTAAGGATAATCTTATCAACCAATATTTGATATAAACAATATTAACGCGTTTATCTTCGATAATAAGGATATAACTAAAATTAATAAATCCAAACTTCACAACTTACATCTTTGGCTGCTTGAGGATCCGCCACACATGAGAAAGTAATATCGCAGGCTGCCACCACATCTGCAGGTGTTTGGCCCTTCACTGCACCACATTTCACGAAATCTCGGCACTAAAATTTAAAAAAGTAGCCATTAGTATTTGACAAAGTACTTTAAAGATTTACAAAAGCAACCCCCACCGAAATTATGTTAAAACTAGACTAAATGATATGTTTTATCATTAATGTTTAAATTAAATGAACCTAGCGTAGTAAAAAAATTTGAATTTTAGTAATCTAACTCAACTTGTCTGCCGACATTCAGTTATAAGACATTAAACTGACATTAAACATTTTAACATCATAATTAATCAAGTCAACTAGTGAATCGTTTATTATTTCTTCTCAGTCATACAATACTGTTTAACAAAATTACAAAAAAAAAAACAACAAACAAACCAGAAATGCTGCTTATACAGTATACATAACGGTTTATTTAGAGGTTTCTTCAAAAACCTGTACTTGAACGAGAGAATGTTTGGTTTCCTTTGGATATTACATTTCAGATGTACTCATTTCAGACTAAACTGGCTGTACCCCCTCAAAGATCACTAAAATTGTCGTCGAATTAGCTACAGATAAAGACAACTAGCAGAGAACCGGTACCTAATTATTTTATCAGTTGTCCATTAAGTTTAAAGTTTAACTTCAGCATCCAAAGCTTGTTGTCATAACCTGGACACCAACTATGACACATTAAAGAATTTTAGTCTAAAAACTATTAAAAAATCAGATGTCTTAAAATATTTGGTAGGGAGTTTATTCTTAATTTTTCAAAATCGAATCAATGCTTACTTCACATATAATGTACTGCTTAAGTTTTTTGCAAAACTGCAAATTTTAAAATGTATAGAGGAAACTAGTGCACAACTTCGACATTAATCTATGAAACAGTCGTACAAATGACTATAGTCGATATCAAATTTCGATGGGAGAAAATCGGGGTGAATATAAAATATTTTCAACTTATTTAAACATGTCATTTATTTTAATACGCTAAATGAGTTTGCTATTCACACCGTTTTTTTCCCCTTCGAAACTTTATACTGACTTTCTATTATAAACGCGACATTGAGATTTAACTAATAACCTACTGTAAAACGAATGCATTTTCACTGATGAAGCATCAATTTTCATTATAAACTATATAACTATTATAATCTACAATTTACTATTTAATACTATATACGTTTCAACCTAAAGCTTTTATGAATTGCACAAGCCAAGTTAAATTGATAAGAGCTTGTTATGCTAGCATTTAGCTTGTTATTCCCCAGTTTCCCGTGTTAAGAAGTTACAAACTAGGAAACGCTGCTTTTCAAATACTGCACACAATCAACCGTGCACACCCAGAAGTACGATCCATTTACTACATTTGTCTTCGAAAAACAAACAAACAGCCTTTTTGTTCGAATTGATTGACTATTATTGATGATACTCAGGCTTTATCCGCACTGTTTCATCACAATGAAACATATAGTAAATAAACAAGATAATTCTTTTCATAAAAACTTTCTATTTGCATTAATGGAAAACCCGAAGAACAAACAATTAGTAACTTTACCGTTTGAAATAACTATAAAATTTTTTAATTACAAATAATATAAAACAAATAATGTACAGTAATGTATAGCATTGTCTTTCAAAGAGAAAAAAATCAGTTAAAATATTTCAAGAATTAATATATTTCTCAATCTACAAAGACGCTGTCATGAAAAATAGAGAATTCCTGTAAAAAATTTCAAACTTCCTGTTATAACAAACTGTAGTGGCCTACTTTTGCTATTTTAATATTTAAAAGCTGCCAAAATTAATAATCCTAGATATTTAACTCCACTTTTGTATGAATTGCCTAAACTAGTTTAGAAGAAATTACACTAACCAAAACATATTTGCTACATTAAATTAGAACTTTTTCCGATTTTATCTACAACAACGTACTCATTCCATCGAACCAGACCGCCTAAATTACACACCGAGACACCAAATCTGATTTGTAAGCCAGTATTCTGACATTAAATATTAAACCGACTCGCGAGTTAAAAATTGATCATAAGTCATTACATGAATCAATTTCTATTTTTCAAAATTTCCTACTTTCATTTTTAAAAGTTTAACTTCTCAATTAATCACCTTTCTTTCGCAACAAGTTAAACCAGTTGCCTAGTAATACATCTGTTTAGTTTTAACTAATCGAGTGACCAAAAGCAAGCAACATTGAGATAAGTCATTTTTGAATGACAGATCTTGATACCATTGCTAATTAAAATCAAAAACGTCAACCCACTCAACACATTTCAAACAATTTAAAGAACATGCACGAATATTTGGGTTGGACACTACGAGTATTAGCGTGTTACTCAATTTGCATTCGTGACCTTTAGATTATCGTAATAAAAATAAAATGAAGTTTTAATTTACCTTTGAAGGAGTTCTATTCCATACGGTGACCGCATGTCCAGAGTTAAGGAAATTCTTTACAATTCCTTTCCCCATTATTCCCAAACCAAGAAATCCAAATTTTAGACAGGATGGTTTTATGTTTTTCTTTTTCAAAATTTCTGACACTTCTTCAACGTCCAAAGGTGGGGTAGTCTAATTTAACAATAAACGAAAAACAAACAAAATATGAAACAACTGGTGTGAAAAATCAATTGCCAAATGCACAAAACAAATCTCATATATACAGTAATACAATCAACATTCAAATCATTAACGAACTACGCTTTATAAAATAGATATTTGTTAATTGCCACCTATTATAAATAAGAGCAACAAGCATAACCCACATATGATGTAAGTTTTAGTATAAAAATATAAGAAAATCAAAATAACTAAAACTATATGCAATATTACAAGTCACACATTACTGTAATTAAACTTTTCTGAACATATTGTATTGTTGAACCAGAAGTGAAAAGACTAATTTATTGGCTCTAAGCATTAAGATATGGTAATTAGCAGTAACCATAGTTTCATCAAATTTCTTCTTGTAACTTATTCTTGAAAAATGAACTAAACTTCAATAATTGCAATCTAAACATATAGCATCCTGTACAACGTTCAATTTCGATGAAACATTTACAGTATGTCGCAGTTAACCTCATACTATGCTTACGGTATTGCTACTTTATTAATGATAGATGCACCGTTACAGATGATGCAGTTAAAATCACAGTACAGTATAAATAAAAATCCTTTTACATTAAATTGTTGGCTAGTCACCATTAATTTAAGCCCGCAATTTAAGAACTTAACTCTCTCGTGTTTTAAAATAATATTAGAAGTTACGACATTACAAGACGTGTTATAAATGTACTAACAATTTTGACCACCTTCGATTCTAGAAATAGCCTGGCTGTTCTATTTTACAAAGTAATGTGTTTTAAAAATTTGCAAACGTAAAATAAAACATTCATTTCAGATAATAATCATGACAAATTATTGTTGCTGTTCGTTTGCAAGTAAATTCACGCATTGAAGGTTTCTAAGTAGCTACGAATGAAAAATCAATTTCAAAACTAAAAATTTCTTCATAACTATTTTATTTGGATTCTTTTGAAAACCATTGCGCAAAACGTTTATATAAATAAAAAAATAATAAACTTACAGGCCGCGTTACAAACGAAGGTCTCATGATGATACTTTCAGTGGCTTTACGAGGGACTGTATGATTGGTGGTTGGTGCTGAGGAGCTAGAAGGTGAAGCGGCATCAGAGGAACCGCTAACCGACGCCGCTGAAGATATCACCGCGGACGTTGTCACGGCAGACGATGCTTTCTTTGCAGGTTTCTCACCACTACTTTCCTTTTCTTTATCCGAAGTTTTCGTACGCTTGTTACTCAAAGAGCTTGTACTGCTCTCACTAGAGGTACGTTTTACAGGAGCTGGTTTCACAGTCTCCTAAAAACAGACATTAATCACTAATACAAACTAAAAAAAATCTAAACACTAAATTTTATAATAACCTTTTTCACTTTATCTTTCTTGGGTGGTTTTGCAGGGGGTTCATCTGTTGGTTCTTTCGATTTGACGGGTGAAACGGAATTAACTTCAGAACCAGCTGGTGACAAAGGAGAACTCTAAAAACAACAGAAAAAAAATAAGATACTAGACTCTAATATAGGAATGGAAGCAAGGCGTAGAAACTCACCTGATTCTTCCCTTGGAATGGCTGTCGTGAATAATCTTTATGAGGTGCGTTACGATTGGAGCCATTTGGGAAGATGGTGGCAATTTCTTCGCCAATACTTGGCAGTTCCGATGTCTTAAAAGGACCCTTAACACATCTACCTTTTAAAAACTAGTGGCAGAGCATACTTAAAAAAGTGGAAACTAACCTCGGTTCTGTTGCGAATGTAATCTTCGATGGCTTCCACTGCCTCTTTAAACATCAACGACTTGTTCTGCTTTGAATATTGTTCTTTAAAGGCTTCGTAAGGTTTAATGGATTCGTCAGGAATCCAAGCACTAGATTGACAGCAAAATCAAAAACGCCGAAGAAAAACAATTTTAGAACTTGTGTGCACAAAATAAATGACAACATTGAAAAGCAGCAAAATAAAACAAGGAAGTTGAAGAAGCGTAGAAATGTAAAATGCACGCATGACAGTTTTCCCGTCAAAAGTTCAATGACCTTTACATAAACTCGAAGTAACTTCTGTCATTTTTATGCTGTTTGCACTTTCTCCTCACATAATCTCTTATGCATCCAGTACATGTAATGGTTTTCAAAATGGTCAATGAATGCGTAACCGTTAAAATTAGTCAAATATGACGTAAAAAATGTCAACAACAGGATAAACAAGAACCAGAGATGTTTACAACCAACTGACTACCGTTTGTCATCAAAATCTTACTGTTATTCCATAAAAAACATTACAAAACTTACAACTAACTAAAATAAAAAATAACGTTAAAACGCAAAATCTAATTAATAGTAACTTAGTTGACTTTTTATTAAACTTAACTTGGGGATGGTGAAACATTAAACTGGTATTTTAACGTGCTTGGAGTGACGAATTTACCATTTAAAAACAATTTCAAATATCAATTCAGAATTTGCATCTTTTAGAAATGACAAGTCAAACTTTAACGAATTTATGGTAAACCGTCAAGATATTATCAAATTAGAATAACATTAATGTTTTGTATCTCAAATACATCCTGGGAATACTTTGACTTGTTTTTCCACTAAAATAAGTTTTTAATTTAAAATAGCTTTCTATATTTAATGTAAACATACAAAAATCTTATATGTCAAATCAGTTTCTCAAACATGACAATATGGCATTAGAACAATTTTATCATCATTCTTACAACAAATGAAATCAATAAAAATAAGTTAATCATAAACTTTCAAAAGTTTGCAAGTTAACCAAAATATTTCTCTCACTAGTTTGACAAAATAGAATTTGACAAGCAAAATTAATTTTCTATTTGCAGACCAAATCAATTTTTTCTTAAGCAGTTAACATCAACTTATAACGTAAATCAAAACATATACATTTATCAAAAAATGTATTAGATCATTTATTTAAAATAATATTAGATAATCAGTCATAGTTTTCATCCTCAAAACATTAAATTTATTTCAAAAGCTAACGATGTAACAACTGCTAATCTAGCTTCAAAATTTGGTCACTGCATTAATTAATACTCAATAGATGTTTTATGAGCCAGCAATTATGACAATTTAAACATAAGATTTAAATCTCTAGCAACTACATCTATTTTATCAAGTACACTTTGCAATTAATAAATTCTGGGATACATCTATTTAAGTAACTTGTTTATATTTTTTTAAATTAAAATTAATAATATTGACTGAATACGAGAACTTGTAAAATGTTACTATAAGCTATTTGAAAATCTCGTTTTAACATCAGATTAATTGAAAAAGTATTTTTTTTAAATATCACGTGAACTTTCTGCACCCTGTACCACGTAAACAACTTAAACCGATAGTTGGCGGGAAAATATAGTGGCTTAAAAAATTACGGTCCAATTTTCAATGCAACCATGTAATAAACAGGTCCGTCTTTTTTTTAGCCATTGAAAAGAAACATGCAACCCATTCAAAACTCTGATATAAGCTGTTTTCATGCGAAATAAATAATGTTTACTTACTAATTATCTGTTCCAAAGAAGAATACACATTGCATTGGTTTTTTGTACGCTGGCCTTTTCACATCTTTAGTTGGATTTACAATCTGTAAACAAAATAATAAAACACATTAATATCGACTTACATGATAACAGTTATCGATAATCGATTATCAAAGCGTCACTCAACGATCAATTTAAGCAGATTATTTAAAAATATTTACACCAACATAAGAATTTTTTTAAAAACATTTCTAAAAATTTTTACCTACATTAAATACGTTAACTCAAATTGTTTTAAAAAATTGTTTTAAAAATTATATTTTACCAGTTCGTTATTTTGTCGCCACAAAAAAATTACCGTTAATCAACAGTAGCAACTTAAAAACACTTTTTTAAAAAAAAGTTAAATTTTTAAAAATTTCAAACATTTGATGTTATTACGAGTTATCTTGTGACTTGCTTATGCATAATGGCCGGCGCAACGACGCCCTTCACTTCAATTTCTCCACACGGAGACTGTCTTCGATTTTACCGCCAAATATTTTGCCTCCAAAACTGCCAACATTTCAAACCGTTGAAAAATTAACGGTCAACAACGCCGGGACTACACCGACAAATTGCTCGGGAGATTGTCTACTTTCCCCCTGCATGTCATTGGTAGAAATTTACTTATCCGTTCATCGCTTGTCTGGCTTATAGTTTTACCAAAAAGACTTCAACCATTTACCATAATCAAAACCAAGTGCGGTTTATTTGATAATGGCTGCAAAGCTTCTCTTGTATGTTTACAATCAGTCTAAGTAGGCAACGTTTTGGATGAGGAGGCGTCGTCGTGTTTTGGCCAACTTACGATAAGCAGATCACAGGGCGCAACAAGACTTGAACAATGCCATACACACTAACCTTGCCAGGCCATGGTGAAAATCCTTTCATTTTCGCCCTGAAATTAATAACAAATAGTTTAGCTCAATGCTCATTATCCACTCGTTGGCATGCTGAGTGGTAATTAAGTTTATATAAAACGCTGGTAGTGTATTCTTACCAAACCAAGTCCCCAACATTAAAAATATCCGTCGCCATTTTGGATAGGATGAGGAAACCAACGAGGAACAAGCACAAAGAAGCTATCGTTCCACGCAGCACAAGAGCAACTAAGAGCGCACATTCAGTCCTTTCATACACTCGCACTACGTTCAACCACGACCGCGAAGTGACGCTACCTTACAGCGAATGCTGACTTTTCGATTGCAGCGACACAAATAAACCTAGTGGCAAGCTCATCAGAAATTAAGAAGACGACGCATGTTCACTTTTATTGAAACGCTTTTGCTATGGATGTTACCTGCAACTTTTTTTTTTACTGGTAAGATTAATACAGTATTATAGACATTAATTGCAATTATAATAATTTCTAAGAATTAAGTATCTAGCCGATTAAATTTAAGGATATACAAATTAAAAATATCTATCAAATGACACCAAATATATGATGGAAACTTTTTTGGATTCTTGATTTATACAGTATGTCTTGAATTGCTAAATTAGTATACCGGTACTATAAGAAAAAACCGTTAACACGAAACAAAAATCGCTTAACCCGAAAATATTTTGCTCATACATGAAAGTGAACAATATCGAAGAGCATGATGCAAAAAAATAAAAATACCTGATTAAGTTTTTAAAAAACTCATTGTAACTTAATAAATAATTCTTTTTTTTGGTTATGCAGTAATAGCAGACAGCATTAAAGTTTTTTTTTACTTGATCTAAGTTGAAAGATGATTAAAATTACTTATTAAGTAACTTTCTTAATGTAATTAATAAATAATAATTAAAGAAATTAATACCGGTAGAAATAAAAGTAATTTTTACAACATAATTGTTTATTAAGCTTTTTTAAAAAAAAATTTGGTCTTATTTAGTTCAAATTCCATAGTTTGGTGCTCGATGCTGCCAGGTTTACCTTTTGCTAAATACGCCATTGCATCCATTATGTGTTAAAGAAATTGATTTTAAATATCGTTTAAAATGTCGATTATGCTGTACATATTGTTGCATTTTAATTTAAAAAAATGAAACTGTTATCCTATAAAACCTTATTGCTTTTTTCCTTCAGGGTTTACAAAGTTTCTGTAGTTATTCTGGCAATTTAATAGGCCATTATTATTCACCATTACCGATGTCCTAAAAATAATCTTTTTTAGTTTTTATGGTTATTTTATTATCATTTTCCTTTTATTTTCAATTAGTAATTAATTAATTAATGATCTCATATTTACTTACTTTTTTTCTACTTTCCCATTCAAACTTTTATGATTAAAGATCAAATGTCGCAAAAACATTTTTGTCTTCAGTTTAAAAACCGTTAACAATAGCATGTTAAAAGTGTAGTGAAAAAACCGTAACAATGGCATGTTAAAAGTAATCATATAAATTTAATTGCATTTTTTTTTTTTTGAAAATTAAGAAGTAATGACAACCGAATTTTTACGTAACAATCAATCGAATTTTTAAAATTTCAATGACTGAAATTGCACGGTTGCACCAGGGTTGGACACAATTTTTTTTTGTTTACAATTCAATAAATTCATAATAATTATTCAAAATTAACTGTTAAGAATTTAATGAAGGAAATGCACTTAGACATTAAAAACATTGTGATTACGTGTAATTAAGTTACTTATTTGAATAAATAAATTAGGACTGTGTGTAGGCCTATTTACAGCTGGTTAGTTTTGAGTTAAAATCTGCACATTTGGTAAATAATTCACACAACATTTGTTCTAATGTCAAAAAATCTAAACCATTACTTAAAAATTATTTTGAAATTGCCATTATGTTATTAAGCCATCCCTGGAACTGCACAGCTTTAACGGTAACATCTAAGTTGTAACATCATTAAAGTTCTTAATGTTAATTCAAATCCAATTTAATACTGTAAACATATCTCAAATAAACATTGATTCCTTCTACCCTACGAGACAAAAGTATGGAAACTTTTGAAATTTTGATTCGATTTTAAATTCAAGTTGAAATTACAAAAAATTGGCTAATGTTTGAGTTAAATCGAGTTTACTGAAATATTCTACAGACATTAAGCTATCCATACGTGAAAAATAATAGCAAAATACTGAATATTAATGTCACACGAAGCAAACTTTTAAACCCTATATGAGACAAAATTATGGAAACTTGCATTGTATGAGACAAAAGTATGGAAACTCGCACATTTTCAGGTAATAAGTACCAAATATTTTTGATTAAATTTATGTTTGGGTAATTTTCATACCATTTCAAAACACTAATATTTATTTTATCAAACCAAATGTAGTTTGCTTGTGTTATGTGACATGGAGCTCTACCATGTATTTATATGGAATCATCATTCACAAAATGAAATTGTGCTTTAAAAACAAGATGGTCGCATATAAAATCTAAATTTTAGCACTGCCCACTGTTCTTACAATAAAACACAAACATTCAACACTGGATGAACATATTATACCATTAATTGTTTCACTGGGTATGTTTTTAACATGTTGTGCATCACACTTGGTTTCATGTTTTTCACGAGATGGCCAGAAAACTAATTATTTTCCATAATTAAA
Source organism: Helicorthomorpha holstii (assembly GCA_013389785.1). NCBI lineage: Eukaryota > Metazoa > Arthropoda > Diplopoda > Polydesmida > Paradoxosomatidae > Helicorthomorpha > Helicorthomorpha holstii. The sequence continues at coordinate 15,965,439 of JAAFCF010006680.1, forward strand.
CAATCTACACCTTGATTAATCTCTAAATATCATTAAAATATATCGATTGACCAAGCATTTGTAAAGTTGTGCCCAGTCATTTCGTTTTTTCTTCAGTTTTCTTGCAAGCGTTGGTTTGGTGCTCCAACTCTACAGAAATACCCCATATCTATTAATTGCAAAACTATAATTTTAGAAGAAACTTGTTTATTATTCGATACAGTTTACCCAACTGTAACCATTTAAGCTGTTTATCATATATTTTTCCTGATTTTATTTCTTAAATGCATATCTTCAACACTTGTTGTGCCGCCAGATCTCTCTTTTAATGCAAAACCGTATTGAAGACTAAACAAAGCTTGTTCTAATAATTTGCTAACTTATGCAAATTATTCAACACCAAGCAGTCATGGCAAACATAATCCATAATTATTAATGTTGTTAATATTTAAATTTAATTATTTTTAATGTCAAAATTAGTATTTGTTTGTAAGTTTCCATATTTTTGTCTCATACAGTGCGAGTTTCCATAATTTTGTCCCACATAGGGTTTACAATTTTGCTTCCTGTGACTTTAATATTAAATATTTTTGCTATTATTTTTCACGTATCGAAAGCTTAATGTCTGTAGAATATTTCAGTAAAATCGATTTAACTCAAACATTAGCCAATTTTTTGTAATTTCAACTTGAATTTAAAATCGAATCAAAATTTCAAAAGTTTCCATACTTTTGTCTCGTAGGGTAGAACTTATTCGGTTTACCTTACTTTATAATAATAATAATTTTCTCACTTTCAAATTCGAATTTTTTATCTTTGTTAATCAACAGACAAATAAGCTCAAATTTCAAATATGAAATAAAAATGTAAACTATTATTAATATTATGATAAACTTATTAGAGAAACGTCTATAAAATCTCGATATAAGTGATTTTTGCATTCATTCTTAATTTCTCACTACGTTCACATGATATATTCGTAAATTAGTGTTATTCTATAAATTTGGGTTATTTGTCAATTCATACAGTTATTATGCTCCAGTAAAATTAATGTAATTGATGGCAATATCTCAATTCCGATCTTCCATCCCCAACTGAAGCAATCAAGTTATAAAACTAACAAACGTTTTTCATGTGCTGAACAGCAAAAATCAAGAACCGGTTAAAATGGAAAATTCTATGAGTCTAGACCAGTGATGAGCAAACTTTTTAAAGAGGGGACCAAAGGAAAAAAAAACTTGAGGTTGGCCAATATAATTTTTTATAAAATAAAAAAAATTACACTAATTAATATTTTCTTATAGCCTGTATTCTTTTTTATTCGTCAGATTAGAAATAATGCGACGCGGGCCGAATAGAAAATTTCAGGAGATCGCATCTGATCCGCGGGCCGTAATTTGCCCATCATTGGTCTCGACCATTTAACCAACTTATTGCAAACACACGAAATAGAGAAAACCACACTACTGTAGTAGACAATAGTACTGAAAAAACCAAGTGGATGTAGTTGGACATTATCTTAATTTCAACAGGTTTTAAACCATAATACTTTTTGAATTTATTTTTTAATTAACTATGGCATTGACTAGGTAACACTAATAAGATACAGGACGATTTTTATCGTTGGTAACTTAACTATACTTGCTTCAATTGGGGAGTAATACTATTAAAAAGTTAATGAAAAAAACAATTACGATCCACATTTTAGTTTTAACTAAAAGAGAAAATTATAATTATTATAGCCACAATTTCTTCGCTTCTGTCAAAATTAAAAAGAGATAAGTAGAAAACTATAAAACTATCAAAGTAGATTTAACAATCTGACTTTGACCGTTCTTGTCCTGTACTCTTCATAGGTATTCGTTAATAATAATTTTAGTAAAATTAACTAAAAATGTATCGTACAACTTAAAGGGTTTGATATGACTGTGATTTAAGCAATTTGACCATAAAATCAAGAATGAGCAATACCCAATTTGCTATTCAAATGTTTTAACAAATAGTAATTAATGTAAATACAGCATAAGAATTCAATTTTGAAACTCAGTTTTAAACGTTTCTGCAGTAAAGTTCACTTTTATCGAGTCGTAAAGGAATCTAAATATTAAAATAATAACTTCTTTAGTTGTTTTATAAACATAAGAAGTTATAAACAACATAAAACTTATAAAATTAATTAGTGATAACTAATAGACTATTAGTGTCCAAAACTACATCTTCAGTGACTCAATACCGTTATAAAAATCCCTTAAATCGAGACTTTATCCTTCACTTATTTAACTATGTTTATATACAAATTTATTAGTTATCAATCAGTAATTGTAAAAATGACTTATCAACATATTAATTATTTCCTATTTTACAATCAAAAGTGTCAATTATTTTCATGGTATTTGTTGTTATGGTGTTTCCATGACCATCATCAAATCTAAAATTCAATACTCGACTAAGTTACATTGCAATGATCAAAATAGTTACCAAAAAAAAATCAAATTGATGATGTTAGAAAAGTTGATGGAAGCTGAATGGAGATGGATGAATGGATGGAGAACAACAGTTGGAATGGATTCCAATACTGTAGCTACACAATCAATTGTGTAACATAAAACTTGTTTTTTTTTGCTGTGAAAAAAAAAACTCCCATTCCTGAGTGAGTGTAACAAGATTTCCTTCAGCTATTATCAAAAACTTTTAAAAGTTCAATACTTCCTCTGCAACTTTTTTCTTGCACCCATATATCCACACGGTTAACGTTTCAATCGACAAAAAAATTAGTTGGAATCACATTTTGTTTCTTAAATTTTTTTTTTTTGTTTTTCAGTTTTTGTTTTTGTTAAATCTCTCTCTTATCCTTATCTTCTCTTCATTTGATTGATTGATATTATTTACAATATTTATAATATTCTGTATAATATGCAAATATATTAAGATGAAGACTTGATGAGAGATGAAATCTCCTTCATAGATTTGTTATCAACTTGTAATGGCACAGTGTTGGAATTTTTTTTAGTATGTTTGGTTTTGTTTTATAGTTGAAAAAAATTCCTTCGCTTGTTTATTGTATAATCTTCGCTGGGTCACCTTTCCAATTTGTCGCCCAATGGAATAAGATTAATCTACAAACAAAAAATATCAAATAAAAATTTTACATAATGGATCTAGTACATTAACAGACAACAAACAATGTTATTTATATTAAAATACATCATTTAAAATTTTATATTTAAACTATATATATCAAAATTATAATTTTGATGTTGTACATATGATATGCTTAAAGTACGAATATTTTAATTATTTGCATTTTTAAAAATGTTAAAGCTAAAAAAAAGTTCAAAATTCTTTTTAAAGTTTAAAAAAAAATATTTAGTACAGGTACGTAACATAATACCCATCATCAATCACTTAAGTTATTTTTTATTACAATAAGATATTAGTTACGTTATTTACGAAAAACAATATCTCTATTTACTAAATAAATACAATAAATGATTCCATCTGATATTTAATTTGCGATTAGAGAAACTTATTTGGCCAAATCATAAAAAAATTGGTTTCCAAAAAACAAATGGCAAACCTATTAACCTAAATTGTCAAAACTTTTCCAATGAAGAGTACAAAATTTCGGTATAAAGTTTCTTAAGTACTTCAAAAACATTTGTATCATTATTTATCTTCAATAGAAGATAATGGCACAGCACAAACCGTAACAAACGTTTGGTAATTGTGCAAATTAGAATTTTGAACCAAAATTTAGTTTAAAGCGGTCGATTTAACTACCAGTAATTATCTTACGCTTAAAACCACGACTTCATTTACTTAAGCTAATGACTAATTAAAGAAGTGAATTAAGTTCCTTTAGTTCATTATACCTCACTTAAGATGACCCAACTTTCACTTTCGCTTTGAACTTTTAGCCTGATAATTTGAATAGGACCCAAAGCAGCACTTATGTTCTCGTGCGCAATTCCAGCGTCGTTAAATCTTCCCAAAGTGTAATATCCATCCTGTGCAGGAGGATAAACGCTGACTAATTTGCTATTGGAAATGTCGTTGGTCAGCATTGCTTCCACTGAAGTGTTGTAAAACTTATCATTAGGATGCTCCACATTCCCACTGCGAAATAGGAAACTACATAAAAGAAACAAAACAAATATACATATGAATAGTCATTAATAATAAGAAGGCACTAAAGTAAAATAATAAAGTATCTTCATTATAAACAATAACAGCAAAGCAGCGTACTTTTAATAACCGTGTATAAAGAGCATATTCTGGACAAAGTAAGTTATTGTTACTTTATACAGTAAAATAATGATGATAAAATTTTTGACACCGTTTAAGTACTTGTCCAATTACACAACTTTTTAAACAATTTTTAAGTGACCATTTACTTTTAAAAGTTTTGAAAAACACTAAATTATCAACTGAGTAAATTGTTGTTTCAAGCCACATTGTACAGGAATTATTTTTTACTTGAAAATGTAACTAATAAATTTTATATTCACAATTGAGCGCAAATCAAAGCTAAGTGCAATCCGAATGCCGGTGTACCAGAAATATTCTTCCATACAAACATTTAGGAGAAAAAAAAATTAATGGTAATGGCTGTCGAAAGAGTTGAAGTAATGTTATTTATTGAAAACTGCTATAACAGTATGCACAGTGTACACACATGGCATTTACATGGCAGTAGAGACGTAGTTTGAGTGGTGCATTATGCATTGGCCTCACACATTCAAGCATTAGCATTAACAATTTGGTTTGGTTTAACACGCAACACTGAAATTTAATTTCCCAAAGTGGAGAACATTGTGCAAAATGTATTTATACAAGTCTCTATCGAGCGGCACAGAAAAGCCAATTTATTTCAGTGATAATGCGTAACAAACTTTGGCCGCAAAAGAGTCAGTTTTTCTCGTCTAACTTAGTGACATAAAGCTTTCTAGTTTTCAGCAAATAAATTTAGTGCTGTGGTTGCTCCATTAGCGTCATTAAAAGCAAAGTTTGTCATTTACATGCCATCAAATTAGCGATTTTAAAACCCAAATCTAATATAGTTTCTAAACTAAATTAGGCTTTTAGGTACAAAATATTGCTCTTTATCCACTAAAACTAAAAAAAAGGAAAGTGAAGTGAAGCACTAAGTTCACAAATTGCATTTTAAATGTTGTCTCTAAAAATTGGACTAATAAATGTACAGCAATGTCTCCAAATAGAATAATATAAATAAGCATAAAATTTTATACTCAAATATTCTCCAACAAATGATATTAATTTTCATATTTCTTAGTTTTAATATAAAAATCACTATATTGCTGCGGTCCTCTTTTTACTTATCAAAGAGAATTAGTCTTAGTAACCAAAAAAATACTTGGGTTTAAATATTAAAACGCTACAACGAAACTAAAAAAAAGTTATTTTTAAACTTCGTCATCTGCTACCTTGTTTGTAATACACTTTTCTAATGGCACTGTAAAAATAAAATATTTAAGTATATATCATTTCCATTAAGTTAATGCAGTGATTAATATTATAACAACACACAGTAAGTGATGCTGCGCAATACAATACAAATATTAAATATAAAGCTCAATAAAGCTGTAGTTTTATTGCCATGACAACAGCGCCTCACATTTATTATTTATGATTGGCAAGTGTCATTAACTGCGAGCTATACAAATGAGAAAAAAACCTAAATGACAGATGTCGCTCTAATAATCCAGCAAAACAGATATAATGCAAGCTCATCAAAAAAATAGTAAGGCCCTGGCAACCATGGCCCGCAAAAATCTCTTCATAACCTTTAAACGCAGTTTTAAATGTTAAAAAAATGTTTTAACTAGTAATTGGATTGAACTTTTGAAATTTAGATTAAAGGTGCCTGATATGTTAAAAAATGGTTGAACGCAACGTTAGTGCCAAATATTTAAAAATATCTTTCTTTTCATACATAAAATTCAATGAATTGTATTCAGTTAAAAATAAAGATCTGATCATCAATGTTGGGGCCTTACCTAAAGCCCATTTTGGCAATGAGATACAACGACCTTACATAACAGCGTCATCATTATAGTCTATCTGGTCAACTCTAATTAGTGTAAATTTTTGATGCGTGTTAAATGACAACCACAAACTGGGAATAAAAAAAAAAACGCATAAAAACTAGCAAAAAAATTCGATCTAACGCAGAATTTCCAGTTGAGAATCACGCCCCATTCCTCCCAATAATTATTAGCGTTCAACTAAGTAGATCATAGCATCGATGACAGCAGAATAAATGACACTACAGTAAAAACAAAACAAAAAAAAAGGATATAAATTGATATTATATTTACCTCTCTAGTGCAATGGGTGGAGTTAGTTCAAATGTGACTGTGTCACCAGCTTGAGGTAACAATCCCCAGAAAAACGTTTCACCTTTATAGGCTTTTTCAATTGTATGCGTTTTATACGGCTTCAAAATAGTCGACACTTTGGCAGGTGGATTTTTATGTGAAAAATGCAGAGGAACTTTACCAAACTGTTTATCCTATTCAGATTAAAAAAAAAAAAAAAACAACAACCAAAATTAACAACGCAACAATTTCCCGTTATAAAAAATAAGAAAATCATCAATTTAAAGAACCACAATTTGGCTTGCAATATCTAAATCGTTGACTTTATAAGAAGACCTCATAACTGTTATAGAACCTTTAAATTGACGTTATACTTGAATAAAATCCATAGTAAATAAATCTTACCTTTAGTTTTTGAACTTTGCCTTTAAGAGAAGAATGAGTACCAATATGCTGGAATAGTGACGGTTTGTAATGAATCCACAAACTGTCTTTCGCTTTTTTACAGTGTTTCTAATTTTGTATAAAAATCATATTAGTAAAGCGTAACAAAATTTATTCCGCTCTCTTTCTCCCTTTTTAACTACAAAGTCGGAAACAAAGTGATAGGGCTTAGGCCATTTAATTAAAGGACACGCAAACATGTAGCTGTTTAATATACACTATACAGGAGTATACTATGTCAAATGAATTACAAATGCAGACGTGCATAATATCTACAATGTGAAAAGCAGAAAACAATACATTTGTGCAATACAAAAAAAAAATAGCAACTAAAAAACAAGTCATGCAAACAGTGCAACAATATCCACTACAAAAAAAAAAGAGAAGAAAACACCCATAAACGATATCCCCATCACAAAATCAAATTAATTTTAATCACTTTAATACAATTTCATAACTCATAAGTGATTGTTAATAACTAATATCACAATGACTAGTTCTAAATTCTTTCTACACTAAATTTTGCCTGATACACAAGTTTTTTGTTTAAAGTATATTCTTTGAATTTTTAAAAGCAAAATTTGTAATTTCTGGCACTTGAATAATTTTGGTGCATTGAAGTAATTTAATTTATTTATGTTTGATGAATTAGTTACTGAACCAAATGACTCGGCAATTGCAAGCATTTAAGTTGGGAAATTTTTAGATGCTTTTTATTTTTATTTTAACATTCATTTAACTTTTTATCTGCTAAATTTAAATGCCGATACAAGATTTGAATGTTGAAACTTTAAAGCCTAAATAACAAAAAAAACCGAGTAATTAAGTTAAATGCATTTAAAGTCAAACAAAACGCAAGCTACGAAACACTAATTTCGCAGCAAAAATTAATTAACCGTAAAGCATTTAATTAAAAACAGTAAATTTAAAAATCTGGCAAAAAACCTAAAGCAATTACTAAAAAATATCTCAGACACCTACAGCTATCCATTTAAATTCCAAACAGGCAGCTAACTTACATTATCGTTGAAAATCCAATATAAAAAAACCTAATCTCAAACTTCATCGCTTAGGAAAAATACGTATTTTTTGCACTACATTTTAATGCACGTGAAAAGTAATTTCCACTGATTAAAATCATCCACTGTGATATCTGCCTTAGTTCCACTGATAACACAAAATTCAAATAAACCTAGCAACAAATAAAAACTTTCCAAAAACATCAAAACATTTACATTTTTCACAGCAAACAAGCACTTAAATTGCTATTCAGTGGAAAAAAAATCTTTATTTAATGCAAAATTATATCCGGTTGTAAATAGAAAGCCTGTAACCCTAAACTCAATGCTCACAGGTACTTATTTAAATTCAAGTGATAAGCAGCATCGAACCCTTTTCCATTACAGTACACTGGTGACTGGGACCTTGCTTATTTAATATCAGAAAAACAAGAATGTATACGAGAGTGATCCAAGCAATTGTGCCTCAAAAAATTCTAAAAAAAAAAACAAGTTAATAATGTCTGCAAGTTAATATGTAACTGCATTTCTATTATTTTAAAGTAAAACTTTAATAACAATTTGTGAACAGTTAAAATGGATTAAAAGACTTAAAAAAATTCATATATAACTGACCCAGATAACCCAAAGAGACCATGCATTTTATAATTTGTAGAATGACAAAAAAATCTACCTTAAAATTATTAATTAACCGTTATAATATCATTTACGTCATTTTTACGCCAGTTTACAATACAGCCGCTTGTACCGACGAATGGGGATTTCTTAGCGGCTTTTAACAATTGTTTAGCGGCGAGAAGTCGCCTTCACTTACGTGAATTAAAAAGTAGGCGTAAAATTCCGTAGAAATTAAAAGTGCGAATAATTTATATTTACCGTATAAATACTGTGTAATTATGATACTGTGGTTTTAATTTCAAAATCAAAATAAATGGAAAGTTGGTTTTTACTTCAAAATAAAATTGATCAGTTTTTCTACATTCGAAGACACAATTTTTTGGATCAATATTGTTTGCTGTATATTTAAACAGAGCCTAAGTATGCAAAAGTTGATAAGCAAAACCTTATTTTTAAATGAAAAATTTGCATGTTACATTAAAGTACAAGTCGCTTTAAGTGAAAGCATTAAAGTAGCAATTATTTATTAGGGAACTAAACATGAATTGCCATCTAACTACCAAATCTACAACAGTGGAATTCATTGTTATTTGTTATCAGATATAATTAGGTAAACTGCGAAATCGACTGTAATCAAATATAAATTTTAAAACTTTACTTAAAGTTGTTTGCCTTTAACAAAACTAATCAGTTACAACTTAAAATGTAATTCCTTATTAGAATATTAAAAATAAAGTATTTTAGCATTTAAGTAGAAAAACTCATCTAACTGCATCACATAAACTTTTCATGAAAACAATACAGTACTTTTAACCCATTTGTTCACTATTAGAATATTAATATAAGTCCTACTGAAATAATTGTAAAACCAAAACGACACATACACCACAACACTCTTCGCAGCTAAAAACGATAATTTCTAAACCAAAATATACATAAACTAAAATTATAGTTAAACCAATTACCAGAAACATCGGCATAGGACGGTGCTACATGACTACAGACAGTGAAAGGCAAATGCTACAATGATTAAATAACTACATTATGTGTCCATAGGTCTAAGTCTACAATGAGCAGAGTAAGAGTACATTATACGGGCACCATAAACAACAACAGCAAAACAAAAAAATCAACAAACATAATCACAAACCATATGAATATACAGTGCTACAATCTACAACAGCTTCACAATCATGTGCTAAAGAGTGAGAGGGTTTAACTATTTGACAGCAGTTCAGTTATACGGTAAAACACAATGTGCGCAGTACAGAATAAGCATCTAGACAAGCAATCGCAATAATGAGGTACTAAAGCTCCAAAATGTTCTTTCACAACGTTATGCAGTATTACCGTTTTTATTGAACATTTTGAATGCTTTTAAGAAGTGTTATCTCGAACCACTGCTTTGTGAGTTCACAGTCTAGTACTGAATAAGTACAATCAACATTTTTTTGAAACTCCAATGAAGTTTTGGGCTCATGTTCAATATTGGTATTGAGTTCTGGTGTTTCTTCTACAGTAATGTACTAATCTAGTTTGATTCCCAAACTGATAAATTATGACACTGATGTCAGTGTCCTTATAAATACAGTGAATTAAGTGTATTTGAAAACTTGTAAATCTCTGGTGTTTAGTTATTTAATTTAGTATTCAAGTTACAAATATAACATTATTTTGCTAACTATTCAGATGATCTGGCTTTTTGTTTTCAATTTTATGTTAGTGTTTTAACTATTAGATTGAATGTTCTCTCCACTCAATTTTTTCTTATTAATCACTTATTTTCGGAATATAAATAAAGATATCTTAACAGGTGTATTGGTGATCTGAGTCCTTCATTTTTGTACCACTGTATTAAATGTTGGTGTAGTGGTCACTAAATAGGACCTTTCCTTCTGAAAAACAGCTTAGAAATTCTATTAATATCCATGTTCAGTTGTATAAAAGTGCTTCCGCAGTAATAATGTTATGACTGACATTTTAAATAGTAGTTAGAATATTACTAGAGGGCTGAATTTCAATTGTACAACTTCTCAAATGCAGATCAGTTCGAGAGGATAACACATGTCTAACTTGCGAAGCTACTGCTGTATTTTGCATAAACAAGCTACAGGCTACAGCTGCCACTGCATGGAAACAATGACAATTGAAGTAGCTACTGTACAATTCTCACGTACCCCACTCTTGTCAAATCGGCAAATTTTGGTTCTCAAGAACTCGTCGGCTAATTCATCATATGTTCGCTCTTCGTGGAACATGAGTAGAAAGAGTACCATGCTTGGTAAGTCGGTGGACTTGTACAAAACACCTGAAATTAGTAGACATAAGCACCCCAACCCAGGTGAAAACCAAAAAAAAAAAGTTAATATCAAGCAAATTACTACAAAAAACAACATTAATAATATTAAAGCAGCCTTTCATACGACTAAAAGCTTAATCTCATCAACATAAAAGGATTAATGAGCGCAAAACCAATAACAATTATTAATAATAAACAAATAATTAATAATGAATAACAATTATTCCATGCTTTTCAACTCCTTTGTGCAATTCAACGATTTTTTAAAAAAGCGCTATGAACATCATTTTGAAATCATGACAGATAGATTGATTGGATTAGTGTATTTGCGTGGCCTTTAATTTCAAAATGTCTCCCCTTTACTTTTTTGCAGAGAAAGAAAATTTCGCAAATTAAAACGTACCGGATCTCTGTCTAGATTACACACTTTAGTCTGTATTAAATGATCCAACAGCCAATCCACGGGTTTGTCATTGTGGAATATTATGAAAAACTGTATCAACATGGGCAGCTGAACGCATTTGAACATTTTGCCTGAAACAAAACTTTGCTAGCTATTCATACTATTTCAATCAAGTAAAAAGTCATAACATGTGACACTCAAAACCATAAATTAACCATGAATTACTTAACAAATTCCATCACTTAATAAGAAAAACTATTGGCAAATCAGACAACATCATTCTTGACAAAAGTTTAGACTCGATCGATAGACTATTAGTTAAATTTTAATTCATTTGTATAAATTATTAAACAAATTTAACGTGATCGATAAGTTGCTAACTGTTTAAATAATTAAAATGGCATGGCAAGAAATAAGTGTAATTATGTGAACATAATACAAAAACAAATTTAGTAATATAAATCATTAAAAATTAATCAAATAAAAAAGCTTTTCCACTAAAACTAAAATTAGCAAACAATTTTTTTTATCAAAGTTGCAATTAAAATTCAAATAATATTAATGAAAAATATGTTAATTAAATACGGCAGCCATTTAACCTGCTTACTATTTTTTTTAATTAACCAAATTAAAATAATTGTACCTTAAGTTATGCTAGAAATAGTTCGTCTTTAATTTAAAATCACCAGTTAAATTCTAAATGAATGTCGGCCTGACATGAACCAAGTTATTTTTTTTTATTAAGTGATGAATTGACTCCATTCCTGAATCCCTGATTCCTTTCCTAAACTTACAGTAATTTTCTAACTGACTCTCACAATCCAATAAGTAACTATTACTTAAAGTTCTTTCAAATGGAACAGCGTGAGAGACACCTTAAATGCAATTTACTAAAAACGATTTCCCTAGTACTTCCACTTTTTTTCTTTTCCTCTTCTAAATTACCCTTAAGGCTTAAGGTCTAAGACTAAGTAGTAGCAAGAACATCCATAAAAGAGCAAATAAGAATAATAAAAAAAGTTACATGACAGTCACACATGGACTTGAATTGTCTCTAAGTCTGGGGAGATTTTCTTTTCGATTTTTATCCAATTTCCACGCCAAACACAAAATGAAACTGACATTTCTTTAATTAAATCTATTATACCTTCATCGCTTTTCTACACCTCAAGCACTAAAGTATATGGGGTGAATACAGCTCCATAATACACCAAGTAAAAGTGCAATTCAAATATAAAACCTACTTGAATTGCAATTTAAAAGAATCACCCTTGTATTCTTGCTGCCATGTTAAGTCAGTTTGATTGTTTTCAGAAGTTAATTCACTCGTGATGTTGATGAAAACGTTTCATTAAAATGATCACGATGATGGTGGTGACAGAAAAAAAAAAACTGATGATAAACACAATGATACAACTTAATTTTGTTTCCTATACAAGTGGTATATTTAAGGATATGGCAACGACGACATAAAAACCGCCTGAGGATTTTTCGTTCATTTCTTTTTTAAAATTTTGAATTTTTAAGAAAAATTATAAAAATCGGTGAAATAAAGTAATCAAAACAGTTTCAGTGGCTCTAGATATTCCACTTATCGTTGGTTTGATATCAAACTCGATTTATTATTTAAATATTGTATGAAATAGTTTCCCATGTATTTTGTTTTCTCGTGGAATAAAAATATAATAAATGAAATTAAATTGATTTACCTATAAATCCCAGCTGGCAGAAATCCAATACGAACCAATCCTGCTTATCGCTGATTTTTTGTAATGCAAACTTTTTCATTGTCGTTAAGTAGCCTGATTTCGTTAAAATGTCGTCTTCAAGCTGCGGAAAACAAAAATGGAAAAACAATTCATTAAAATAATCCACTTTATCACACGCAAACGAATATTTTTACACCAACAAAACCAGAAAAAAAGATTTGATTACAATAATTATTTCTTTCAAATAACAGAAAGTGTTTCCCCTAGCAATAGACTAAATTTAAATGCAATTTTTAATTAACGTCACTTTCATCAAGGCAAAACACAGTAATTTTAATTTCCAATGATTCCTCTATACCAAAAATTATAATACACAAATAACACTACAAGTATTATGAAAAATAATAGAAATTATCAAAAAACCATTACTATTAGAAATTCGGTCCATATTTACTTTGCCATAAAAAATGAAAGGAATGTAAAGGGAGTAACTAAATATCACCCAATACAGTATACACAAAACAAAAGAAACTGGATTTATCTTTGCGAATGTATGCAAAATAAATGAAAATTACAAACTCTTAAATTTTTAATTACTTCTTCAACGAATTTTCTTTACAGCTAATCTTTAAAACATTAACGCTACAAACTTACAGTATATTTATCAGTTACACGTTTATAATTACACTTTCCATAAGTTTTGATTACAGATATTGACATAACCAAAACCATGTTTTAGAAGTGTTATAATAAACCAGGTTACATCACAGCAAAAAATAACCAAATTCCTTGAAATAATTCAAGTAAAAAAAGTTGCAATATGTTTTCTTAATATAACAAGTAATTTTTGTGTTATTTTAATACTGTACAAGTTAAAAATAAAAAAGTGTGGTATTTTTGTATATGTATACCGGTACTTAATATAGTAACCGAGTAGAATGTTTATGATTACATAGTTTAATCCGACAAGTTGTTAAAAGCTCGAGCCAACTGCAACTTCGTAAAAACAGTCTACGTGATGTTTCGAAGAAATTCTCCTGTTAAGATAAGACGTAAGGGAACTCCCTACTCAATTTAATTTGCTTTTTAAAGCTTAAAATAAAAATACTTCATCTCAATTATTAAGAGCTCATCGTACTCAAAATATTAAATTCTACTACAGTATAGTATACCTTGTACATTATTTTGTGTATTTTTTATAATAATAATAATAGATCGCGCATAATAATAATCAATTCTTTTAAAAGACTGTGTTATAATGTCTTACTGAGTTTCCTTTTGTCTATTATGCGTTTCTATTAATACATTGATGGTTCTCATGTGAATTGTTACTTTGCATCAACTCTTTTCATTAAAACTTAGAAAATTGGGTAGGGAGATCCAATGATATTTATATTTGACAAATAATTTTAATACACAATCCTAAAATTTTAATGCAAACTCATGTTGTGCTTAATTCACATACTGTACATCCTAATAATTAAGCTACATGGTATTTTTAAGACGTCTAAAAACCTTTGACATTTCAATCCTGCTTAAAAAATCAATTGCTTTATTAATTATCACCAATTCATAATCTGAAGTTCGATGTGTTGATTGTTTTCAACTCCACATGGCGAACTGAAAACCACAAACTTAAATAAAAAAAAACTTCTTCCTCTTAACTTATTTGAAAGGATTTAAGATTTAATCTTTCTATAAATAATAAAATCATATGAACGGCTTAGTTGGCATTTTCTCTTAAAGCAGCAAAAATAATTGGGTATTTTTTTTCTCCCAATGTTTTAAACCGTTTAATGCTTTCGTTTCTGTTAGATTCAAACTACTCAAACGTTAAATGAGCATTTCCAGAAATATACGGATGTAATCATCATAATAAACCTATTATTGGTCGGTTGCTATCAAACGCTCATTCACGTAACTCACATACAGTACTGTACCAGGTCCTAACATATTATTACTTTTTTTTATTACCCCATTACATAAAAGTTTGCATTTTAGATTTGATCCATGTGATTCATTTTTGAATACCCAATCATATCTATTAAATAAAAGTTATTTATATGAAAATATAAAAACTACCGGTACCGTATAACTAATAGTTAACTAGAAAACGAAAGATCCATCGTATTATACTGTAGTAGAAACGGTTTAATGAGAACTTTTATCATTAACAAACAGAAATCAATTGCTGTACCACTTCCAATAAACAAAATAATACTATAGTCAAGTAAACAAAACACTTCAACCGTACCGTAATACTGTAATAAAAATAAATTATTATTTTATATGTATATAGGAGATAACTATTCAACTCAAAATAACGATAACAATTTTGTTGGCCTTCCATTAAAAGCCAACTTAACACTAACACATAAAAATAATTCGAGAAATTCTTTTATATCATTTCAATTGAAACTACTATGTGATAATAAATACAGTGAAAGACGCTGATAAGTTCTACACGAGTAATACAGGTTTGTTTTTGATGTCTTAGTTATGCAAATAACTTATTCAATTACGGTAATGTTAAATATTTTATAATATATCGAAGCTTGGTTAATAGAGAAATATATTGAATTAATTTCTTTAAAAAAATGTCTCAGCTATAATGTTATTTAAATTGTAAAATCATAACATAAGTTACTGTATGTGCAAAATCGAAATTGGGAGTTTCTCCTATTATAGTTTGTACCATAAAGTATATTCAAAGAATTATCAAAACTTAAATCATTTAAATATTGTAATCAACCGTAAATCGTCAATCAAAATTTAACGAACTTTTTCATTAATATCGATGTAAAATGCTTTAAAAATGTTTAGCACACAACAGCAAATTATTTTTTAAGTTTATTAATGATACTTTTACTACCATATTTACAATACAGTGTGTTAAAATTTGAAAACAAGTTTTAAAATTTAATGTTATTTATAAACAGATAAAACATCATTATAAAAACTTAAAATAAATCTTGCTTGTACCAAAATACGGTTATAGTGAACGTATTTGGCTAGTTCCTTGAACTTCGCTATAAGAGTACTTCATTGTATCGTAACCGAAAAAGTTCCCCTCTAAGATTTTCTCCTACAAGCAAGTATTCATACCTTTTCTTCACACAATTTAAATTTAATTCACATGTTAAACAAATAATGTACCAAAAACTGTGCCCAAATTCGGTGACGTACTGTATTTGATTAAAAATTTAGTTAAATTTAATTTAAATAATATTAAAATTGGCTGATTAAGTTTTCTAACCTCGTCTGCAAATGCATTTTTCTTTAATTTGGTTATAATTTTAATGTTTCACATTTTGAACTCATAATTTAATACAGACTTTGCCACAAACTTTGCCAATATTAGTAAAACCTTTTTATAACAAATTCTTAAAAATGATGCCGATTTAGGAATCAAGTACTGCTATCTTAGTATTTTTATTCCACTTAGTCACATTTTTGCAGATTTCTTATCATTATCAAATTAGCATGATGCTTCCTAGCTCAATGTTTTGATAACATCATTTTGCTTTCAATATTTAATATAAGTTATTAGCAAAGTCTTGTGAATAAAATACGAAAAACTAATAAAATACCGTTAAGGCAGCTTACCTGGACGTAAAAAGTTCCTTTTGCTTGAGCATACATCATTAGAAATGCAAAATCAAGATTTTGTTTCGTCCGCCATCTGTTTACGCAACAACAAAAATAAAAGTTAATAAAACAACATAAAAGCAAACTCAGTATTACATATTACAAAAATAATGGGAAATATATTGACTTGGACCGAAAGCACTTTTCAATCTTTTCTGCTCAATGCCTTACAACAAAACAGCAAACTTTGTTAAAACACTGTTAAAATAATAACGACGCAATGCGATCAATATTTTAAACAATTTACTGTGTACAAGATGACATTTACCAATACTTAATTCACGTACAAATATTGGTTTACCTTTGGCAGAATTTCAAATCACAAACAAAAATAAAAAAAAAAAATTGCATCAATTTAAAATCCGGTTCACATTTAAATACCACGCGGCATGTACTTTGAAAAAATGTGTTTTTTTTTAAACAATGAGTACTTGTACAGGGGGAGTACAACATTAAAGTATTTATGAAAACCATTATATTAACTTCGTACAATTCACAGTACATTTCATATATTTTAACTATAAAATTTTACCCAAACTAAAATCAGAAAAAATTAAAATAATCGCATATAATGTTAATTTTGAGATTCAAACGATATGTTCTCTAGCATAATTTCTAAACTCGACAGAAAATTAGAAACAGACCATTGAACAATATCCAAAAAAAACTCCTAAACCAAAAAGTGTTACCTAAGCTATAATAACTTTGTTGCAATTGTGAAGTGCAAAACCGCTATGTTTACTAAAAATTCAATTTCTCCATTTAACAGATAGTGTAATTCCCCTAAAGTGTTCTTCAAGACTTCACCACTACTCTCACACACATTTTTATGGCTACTTTTATCATTGACAAGTTAAAACAAAAATCCCAAGGAATAATTTCGCCGCATATGGTGAAGTTGAAACGTGCTTGGTCGTTGAAGCAAATAATTCCCAGATGTGTTGTAATCGAAATATCTTACTTAATTCTGTCCATGGAGTCTCCCAGCGTTCTTCGAAGGCTACTAAACTCTGGATAAAAAGCTGCAGGTGGAGCTATCACTTCCAATAAACCGGATGATATGTGTTCCTCGAACCTGTAATAAAGACAGAAACGAACGGAAATAAGTTAAGAGAAAAAGAAAAGAAAAAATGCAATCTTTTACATGTAAATCGATACTTTGTAACGGTCTGCATGCTCGATCGCCTACTTTATAAGCAAATTGAGAAAAAAATATTCAATGAAGTATAATATAGCGTATACTGAATTATGTGGTTCAAAATACAGTATCTTTTTTCAAAAAATATTAAAAAAAAAAAAAAACTTTTGATAATATAAACACAAATGAATAGTTGTGCATTTATATACTGTAGGAATAAGCTTCAGCATGCGTAATGTGTATATTTAGTGAATGGGCAAAAAATGATATCGCAGCACACAAATGGTTCAACTGATACGTAGAAACACAGGTTTCCCAACTTCTATAAGCAACGAGACACACAGTAACTGTATATCAGACGTTTACAATGCGTGACGAACCACTTTAATATTTACTCAAATTCACCATTAGAGCACAATTTACATAAAATACGGGTTCGCATTGTTAAGTAACAAATAGACCTATAATAAACATGTAGTTTTATTTATATTACTACAATGAGCATCTAAAACAAATATAAAATTATGCTGTTCATGTGGCAATTAAAGCATTATTAGTAATTTGATTCAACTGAACTATCAAAATTAATTAAAATAATATTTTGTGTAATTATTTTTAGCTTTGATATTAAATTTTATATTCTATTTAAATTTTTAAACCAAAAAAAAAAAATCTATTAAATTATAGTAAATTTAAAAAATCCAGAATTTTATTGATGATAGCCTTTTTATTAATTGATATATTTATTTCAGTGGTACTGTCAGTCGGTAGTCCCAGTAAGAACTAAATATATACAGTAATTGTATTTAAGTAAATTTGTGTTCACTGACTTTTCTACCCACGAGCCATACTTTGAAGAAGCCTAACGTAAAATCTTACCATAATGGACCCAAGTGCAGTTGGCGATAAAGACATTGAATTTATTTGGATAAATTTCTGCGAAATCCGACGATATATTCACATACTGTGTATACGAATCAAATATTTTATTGCATTTCAATGTCTTAGATTTAAGTTTAAGGCGATGTTTGCCACACTCAAATTCAATCCAATTCAATACCTAAAAACGTATCCAATCTATCCATGGTTAAGTCAGAAAGGGAAGAGTTGATACTAAAACATTATACCCTGTAGACACAAATGACTAGTAGTATCAATCACTTTAACGACAGTACAAGTAACGACAATTTTCCATATTCTAAATCTAAATGAGATTTTCAATTGAATGCTGTTAAGATTTTTAGAAAATGTTAATTCGAATGTAACATGTTACTGAAATCACGTCGCCCTCTAAACTGCTTTTACCCAGTCACCTAACATTTTTTCAAAAAAATCAATAACGATTTTAAAAATGGGATTTCTTTACCAATCTCACAATATAGAAAAAAAACCTTAAAAGAAAGGAATATCGATTTAAAACATGATAGTTAAACTCGATAAGAATAACAATCACACTATTATTCATTGATTTGAATTACAACTTCATCATGTACTGTACATTAAAAAATTTAAATAAAATTTCATCTAAATTAATTAGCCAGTTGAAAATACCGAAATACCCAACTGACAGGAAATCAGTAATTAAAATTTAATTAATTCCTATGCAAATTCATAAAAATTTAACTAATAAAAAACTGACATTTTATTTAATTTACCTCGAGTTTTAATTTGATTTTTAAGTTAATTTTAATAACAGTGACACCAAATAGTTATAAAAAAATAAAACGTTCTACATTATTTTAAAATATACTTAAATAATTTTTTAATACTGTATAACTATGCACGAATGCAAGGATCAGTATCCATCAAGTTGTCATACTATAATTATTGATGTTTTACCACAATTTATACGCAATGGCTTAAATCCAATAAGAAAAAAAAACTAAAAACGAAAAGACGTAAATTAATTTAAGCATTTTCATAAATTGGTTCTGCATCATATGCCATTAGCGTTCAAGTTCCTTTCCTACACTATTAATTAAAGACTCAGCCTTAAGATACTGATCGTAATAAAATATATTTTTTTAAAGTTCGTTTCAACGTTTATTATGCTATCCAATTTTTTTGAATATACGGGTTAGGTCCCATGCGATTATAAAGCTGCAAAATATAGATAATTGGCTGTGCACTTGTATAGACAAAGTAAGAGTAAAGTGGCAATGTTAATGTGACAACTAATTTGGTATTTTTCCATGGAACCAGCCACCACTATACCAACCGTACTTTCCATTTAAGTACTACAGTTACAAGCAAAAAAAATAACAACGTAAAAAATAAATAAAAACACAACTAAAGAGAAAGAGCTCTCTAAAAAGCAGTGAAAGTATAGTTATTGTCACCCTAAAACTTAAGTGAATCATCTTCTTCTCCAAATCCCCCTATCCCACACAGCACTGTCACTATGGTACTACAGCACAATATAATGATTCCTTCAGACATGTTAACAACTCAGGTAAGTTGATACCGAAAGTAAGCTGGTTGCGAACTTGCACTTACATCCATCTTTACTCTAGTCGACTTCTAGTAAATAATAAAAATTTATATTGGCCTATAAAAGTGTTTCATGCGTAATTGAGACAGTGAGTAGTGCATTCCCCACTTTCCATACATAATATGACCTAACTTATTACATTACTACTGTATAATGTTATGTAGACACATACGGTATTCTCATTTTAAAAGTTACCCACAAATTATTTTTCTCATTATTTTGAACAAACGCTTAGTTTAAAAATCCGATTTTGTGTATTAAAAACTAAATTCTGTTTTCTCAAAGACAGTCTTTAGCTTCCCAATCAAGCAGTACTTAAATTCGTCATGAAAACAACTTACAAGCTATTGTATTTTTATCAGACCAAACTTACTTGTAATGATAAGCCTCAAAGTTACCACTGAAATACTTTTTACTAATAAAATTCTTTATCGGCTTTTTTTATTACCGGGTATGTGCTATTTCATTTTAAATTACAGTCTTCTTAACAGAAAACTTTTTCACGCAATCCAGCACGGTTCTATCTGATAGGAGTATTGTTACTCGTATGTTTCCTACACTTTTAAAACGGATATCAAAGAAGTTTTGGCAAAAGTTTTATAAGTAACTAAGAGTAAGGAAGTACATTACACGAATGTAACTGAATTCGGTCATCGATCAGACAAATAAATCCGTTGCTAGACAAAACCGGCTACGAATATCAGTCTACACGTAAATCGCCAAGCACCAGCACCAATAACTACACTAACAACCAGAGCGGCGTTGCATAATAAAGCAGTAAATAAATCAGAGATAGTAAATTAGTTCAATTAAGTCGGGCAATTACTGATAAAGAAAAATAATGTCAAATATCTGAAACTTATTATCGTTAATAACGATGAAATTGTCAAAGTAATTCATGCAAATTACATGCAAAAGAACACCCAAAATCTAATGTAATTTTACTCTACAAAAAAAAAAGCTGTTTAAGTCAAATAAAATTAAATTCTAAAATGTTCACTGATTAGCAATCGTTATATTTTTTTCTCATCTTTTGAGTAGAGATTCTAACGTTAATCCTAATTGATTTGTTAAGTTTTTGAATTCATTTCAGCAGTTTTAGTTTCATATTAACAAGCGTTGAATTGCAATAACCGAGTACAAGTAATTAGTAAATTGATAATATAATTAATAAGTTAGTTGTGTGAGTAAACGTTGAATAAAAATGATAAGATTTTAACAAAATTACTTACTGTTTGTGTATTTCTTTTGCTTGAGATCGAATAAACTCCATATCAGTCTGAAAAAGAAAAAAAAAACAAGATAAAAGTTTCAGGAATAATGAAATTCTTCAAATGCAGTTACAAAACAAAATACGGTACTTGATCCATCAAAGGTTTCCAAGAAAAACATGAAACCCCCCTTCAAAACTACTACAACAATAAAAATAAAGAAAAAGTAAACCGACTACTCAATTAAAAATACAAACTCAATTACTGTTGACAACTAAACAGCAATCTCAAATGCTCTGAATATCTTGAGTATCAAATGTTATTTAAATCTAATAAATAAAAAAACAAAATCGGTTGCATTTGAACGTTTCCTGACTTTTAAGTATCCAGCTTTTATACAGTAGTTTACTTTTTAAATAATTATGCAATAAAGCTGAATTTCCGAATGACCCTGTCAAACATTTTCTTTGTAAAAAATCTGACACTAGCATTGACAACGGTAAATCTAATACACTTAAACATTATCAGAAAAATAAAATAAAAAAACAAAAAGTGATGTACAATTCAAGTGACATTTAGAGGAAATAAACTGTCGTCGACTGAACTTCCTTTCAATTTACACTAAACCCCCCAAATCAACTCTTAAGACGTATTGCCAGTCATTTTAAGTTGAGTCTTTTGAAACACACGAAAGTTGAATTTCTATTTTTGATAAATAGAAAAGTTGTTGCCTAATGCAATTTCTTATCGATTGTACACGTTTATTTGGAAAAGAGAAATATGTGAAAAGTTGCGAGAAAATACACACGTCAAATATTACCCAAAAAGTAATCGATGACATCTTCGAGTGTATATCTTCAACAGGAAAGTTTAATTTCAGTAACAGTGTTATCCTTTTATTCATTTGACAACATAATACACTTGTTAAACAATTTATTAGATTCACTTTTGTACGTCAAATTAAAATAAGAGCAGATAAAAGTGGAAACATACTTTAATTCAACGTGTTCTGTCAATGACTTGTTAAACAAGAATTATCAAGAGAAACCAAAATAGACCAATACACTTAAATTCCATACCTGCAAAGTAAATATTACCATAATCAATCGTGTTTCTAGATTATCTCCCTGTACCTGACTTCCATTTTAAAAATCAACACAGCTGTAAACGGTGTATACACATAACCAACCAAAATAAAATAGAAAACATTGACGTAAGAAGGTAAAATAGGACATTGTCAGCTTTGCCAAGTGTCCAGAACGCATACAAACATCAAATATTAAAAGTAATTCAGTGCCAAATGGCTTTGGCAGTATTCGTGGCTTCATATCTGCTCAAGTCTTGAAGAATAAGTTATACAAATATGTTGTCTAACAATGTTATGAGCTTAAGCAGTCTCATAAAATGTACTGTGTATCAAAAGAAAGATTTTCATATGTAAACATTAGCGTGCACTGCCACATCTTGATATAAAAAACACAATTCTGGTGCTTTGGTTTTCTTAGAAAACCGCCATAATACAGTAAAATTATACAGAACAGTATTATAGAGATACAGTCTACAAATAACCATTAACTTGTGGAGCTTCTTCCTCACCACATCAAACCATGACAACAGCCAATTCTTACGTAAACTGGGACAAGTTTTATAATAAACAAGAATTGTTAGATAGACTTCAATTTAAAATAATATTTTCTCAGTAAAATGTAAGTAACAGAAAACCAAAGTGAGGAAATGTCATTAGTAGCGAAATAATTTTTTATAGCAAAATGCTTTCAAGTTTTGAAGTTAACGAGAGTTTACTGCATGGAACAGAATGTATTTGGATATATAGTGGAAACTGTTTAACACGAAATGTTCAAGAACGAAAAATTTCTTCATCTTAAAAGAAATTTGCCTTAAGTAAAACATACAAAAACTAAATATTCTTACTAAAATGACATTTCATCTTTGACAATCTCATTAGAATTACTATTTACTGTACATTTCAAAAATATTATGCATTTTGTGCATAATGCATATGCATGTAAGCATTTAAAAATAAACAATGCAATTTAAAATTTAAAAAAAAAAACCAAATAAAAAAATGTATTGATTTCGTATTTGTTTTTGTAAAAACTTTGAAAAATTGAAAAAACACATAAAAATTTTGATTTTCTCTATATTTTTGCCGGCGGTACATGCAATTTTTTATTCAGAGAAGCAACTTTTTTTGTGTTAAGCGAGTTTTGTTTTGTGTTAACAAGAACCAAATGTATGAAAATGCCTATACTTTAGTTCGGGACCGCAATGTTGTTTTGTGTTAAGCGGATTTTTGCATTAAGCGGGTTTATATTAACCAGATTCCACTGTACATTACTTCTATATAGACTGGATATAACTTTAAAACCACAAGAAACCGATAATAGTCGTTTAAAATTAAAGATTTAACACAACAATTAAAAGTAAAACTTGTTGGCTGTAGCGCAAAAATACATACAGTAACACCGTGCCATACACTGTATAGTAAATTTAGCCAGTAGAAGCCACAGTGCCAGATTTCGTATCCCTAAACTTCCTAAATCAAATTTTATTAAAAAAAAAAAGTTTGGTCACGCATACCAGGAAGACGTAATAGCCATAAAATTCTGGAATATTTCCTCCCCCTTTCTAACGGCTTCTGATTAAATTTCTAAATCGCAATTTCTCATGAAGTTATGGGGAAGCTATAAATGCAGTGCATTTTTAGTTTGGTAACAAAATTCAATCTTTCCATGACAAATACAAGCCCCAAAACAGCATTAAATAAAGTTATAGAATCTGAAATAATTCCTCCCTGTATAATTATGTCCTTCATAAAACTAACTTGTTTTTAGCTCATCACACAATTTCTCTTCTCTTCTTTTCCATAACATAATCAATATCTAGAACCAATTTAATTAACAACTTTTAAAAAAATTCTTTTCTGAAGTCTCAACACAAAGCTTTGACAAATATTCGTAAGTGCATATGACACAACACGTACATGTTATCGGTACCAATGTAAAAGGAAAGGAAAAAAATGGCATTTTTTGATGTAAATGGAAGAACATCGATTTTAATATTTGGACTAAGATTACATTTACATTTTGTATGTCGTTTGGTTAGAGGTTGCAAATAGAAGCCATTCATAAAGAAATGTAAAAAAATAAAAGCAGACGATAAACGTTGTGATCAAAAAATACGCACATCAACGATTGAACATAATAATCCCAAATAGAACACATTCCACCCACATACACTACGCCATGGGAATCCCCCTAACTCACCCACATATCTTTTTAGTTATGGAAGAAAATCTTTATATATGAATACTTTTCTTCATCTTCTCCTTTCAAAGCTTGAATTCGATATTGAAAGCAAAAAAAAAAAAAATTATACAATTTCTCCACCCAACTATAGCACCGCTCAGTTATTCTCCCAAAATCTTTTTAAAAAATGCCTCTAAATCTTTTCCTTCCTCTTTATATTTTTTCAATAGAATTGTTTTTTTTTCTTCCGTCATTTTTTAAAATAAATTTGGTATACAACATATTAAATAGTACAACAATGCATACAATATAAAGGGAATAATTAAATAAAATAATAATAAAAAGATAAATATACTAAGCAAGCAAATTTATATGTTTCGGTGGGATATAAAAGTAAATAATCGATTTTAAACTCCAAAGAAAAACAGTCCTATAGCTTATTATTGTACACCCACTTTAGAATGAATCGAAGCAACTATAATTGTATTCAAATTTAGAATTGATGAGTCTATATGGAACGCACTGTATTACCAATACAATTCAAAATACACTACTCTCAATAAGCTCTCATAACATCAAAACTTGAAAACTTTAACTACAGTAACCAAATAATCTATAAAGTTAATAATTTCGGACTTATTATAATTAATTTACGAATAAATAGTTAAGCATTAGGTAAAAAATAAGTAATTTAAAATTTTTAAAAGACAAACAAGTATTAACAAGGATTATTAAACTTAATCTATCATAGCTGTAATAAAATACAGTAGAATCCCGTTAACACGAAGTCGTCGAGACCAAGATTTTACTTCGTGTTAACGGGGTTTATTTACATTTCAAAATATTATGCCTTTTTTGCAGACATGCAGTATGCATTTCAGAAAAAACAATGCAATTTTTAATTTTTTTTTACATAAAAACAAATAAAAAATGTATTGAATTTGTATTTGCTTCTATAAAAACCTTAAAACTTACTTTACAGTAAAATTGTGTGTTTATAAATACTAAAATGATAAGTTATTCTAACTTTAATTTGCTAATTAAACGTTAAAAAATAAATTTTCCCTTCTAAATAAGTATAATTTCGTGCATTTTCAACGCTAAGATGATAAATTTTCGTTATTATTTGTCTCCATCTATAATTGCATATCATTTTTTATCAACCATACACAAAACAGGATTAAATTTTCATATCTTTCATTAAATGCACTTATAAATTATGATTTTAATATACGAAACTAAAAGTAAAAAATCAAGAACGTTTTACTTAGTATATTTTCCTTAAGAACTAATTTAAATGCATGATTTTCAAGAACTCTCTGCAATTTCCTCCACTAATTTCATTAATCTTTCCAAAAGAGAAATGATAAGAAAACGCAATTACGGACATATACACTCATTTGAAATATTAAAAAGACACAAAAAAATATACAAAACTTACAGAAGACAAAAAATACAATTACACCAATAGTTGTACAATGGAATCATATTTCACAACAAAGATGACAAAGAAAATGAACGTAGCAAATATTTCAAAACTCAAGAAACAAGATTATAAATTACTCTCCAACTGTGCGTAACAACTCGGTAAACACTCGGAAAATCAACATTCACAAATAAATACTAAAAAAAAAAATCTTAAAAGTAAAATACAGTACAAACTCGTACTTGCAAACGGCTACAATAAACAACACTCAAAATTTCCCTTCATTGTCAATTGCTGCAAGCAAAATTAGCTACAAATTTGAAGATGTAGTTCATTATTTACAAAAGTACATCTTACAAATATAGTATCTATTGAAACAAGAAGAAAAAGACAATGAAATTGACAAAGGCATAGCCTTTTAATTAAGCAATTCATTAATAAGTCAGCTAATTTTAATAATTCAAGAATCCTGATTCATTGAATTTTGAAACTCATGCAACAACATTTTTTTTATCAGAATTATGTCACGTTTTAGCACCAGTTTCATCATGAATTTCATCTTCAAATAAACATTTCCTTTGTCCAGTTAAAGAAATGTAAATGTACAAGTCCAAATAACCAGTCAGTAAGAAAACCAAGTTTAATAACAAGTTTCAAGTTACTTTTACTCTTCATGTCCAATTGTATTTTTCAAAAACTACACTTCATTTCCAATGATAATTAATGCAACGAATTTCGATTCGATAAACAAACTGTTGCTATTTGAATTAGTTTCTGTTATATTTGCTTTTACTGTCTAATATACTCGTACAATTTACGCAAGGACTAGCAAATGAAGCTCTTCAAATCTAAACTAGATCCAAAAATAAAAAAATTGATGCCAACTTTTGCTTAAGTATATTTGAAGTGGCTTTTCCACCACCACAACCGCACATCATTCTAGTAATAGCTTATACTAGTAGGACTTCAATCATAATTCAAGCGTAAAATCACCAATCTATATTCAAAGTTGCATGCTATAAACATAACAATCAATACTACTATACCATGAAAGACAGCGAAAAAAAAACAATTGCCACAGACATTTATATAATTTGTTTTCAAAAGCCATAAAGTAGAATTGAGCAGCGTGTCAAAAAGTAGATAACGACGCCGCGAAAAACAAAAATATTAACTTTGGAGTCGCAATAGACATTTTGACACTAAACTAAAGTCATTAATTATTAAACTAGCACTCAAAGTCCACTTTTAGTATATTAAAAAGTGTAATAAAACAAAGAGAACAATTATGGCTGTAGGAGCTCCAGTACAACAGCCGGGAACCGAGAGAAATAAATTAAATATTAACGAATTCACTACGAAATGATTAAAATTTCATAGCAAACCATAGCGTCGAATACAAGTAACCTTTATAAAATTTTATGGTTGCGGATTTTATTGATTAATGCATAAGTAAGACTATTAATTATATTTTCCACTTAACGAAAATTAAACTCTTAAATAAAATCATCACCTGATGCATTTTTTAAGTTGTTTCTTCTCGAAATTTGAAGTAGAATCTTACAACTTTTATCACTTATTCAAAAAGCAAGTTCAGTTAATACTCAATAGCCATTTAAATTCGTATTTGTTTGTCTTACATCTTAAAATTTACTTACTATAAAGTGGTGTCATAATAAGTAATAATTTTTTTAAAATTTATGTTGTCAATAAAATTGACGTCTACACTGTATCTTATTTCCTAAACATTTCTAGACTCCAAACTTACCAAAATGTATTTTTCAGATAAATATCACAACAATATAAACATGATATAAAACTAAATTGTTTAGATTCATACTGCATGGCCATTCTGTATTTAGACAATGTAATCTCCATCCATACTGCATGATACACATTGCACAGACACCATCATAAATAATGCATTTTGATTTCGATCAGGTTGCAGCAACAGCCGTAGTTTGTTGCTCGTATTTCTCCAGTTTCACCTTTTCCAAAATGTTATATTTTTAAACAGTGTTTATACAGTAAACTTTTCAAAACATTACATTTGCTCGCAAGCGCACATATACGATGAACTTTACAATATACACAATACAGTACCGGTATAGTACTGCATAACGTAGCTGTCTTAAGAGTTTAGACGTATAGTACGGATGTATTACATTTCACTTAACATCTAATAAAACCAACGCATCCTCTTTTGGATTGATTGACATTACATACATTTGGTCGACGTACAACATCAAAGGGCAACAACAACAACAAAACATTTTAGGAAAATCTAAACAGCACTTCCAAATCTCCCTTTCTGTTCAATGCAAAACTCTTGACATAACGGTACTGCGTTGTTTCTCATCTAATAAAAGTTTTACTCAATATAAAATGCTATCGTTTACCTCAAACGATGTAGTAACTTCACATTAAATAATGATTTTTATAAACTGTGTTTACTTTCACTTAAACTGAATTATCTGGCCATTAGTTCAAATGACGCATGAAAGCTACAGGAGGTCAGGTGATTGACCAGAGAGATTCCAATTTTACAGTTAATTGACGGAAATCATAATGTATGTTTTAACTTTTCAAATAACTACAAAAATTTCGATTAATATTTTAATAAAAAAACACAGGAGTATACAGAAAAGGTATGAATTTCAGAAAATAAAATAATGTGCTCAATAAAATTACTTTTACAGTCTATTAAATCTGATTAATAATCTTTATAAAATACTTAAATAAACGATAAAACATTATATGTCTCAGTTGGTCTGTTCTGAACTTAATGAACAATGTCAAATAAAATCGGAATATTTTATAGTCAGTTAAATTTAAGTTATAAAAAAAAATAAAACATCGACTTCCAGTATTTTGGATTAAATCAAAAAAAAGACAAGTAAAATATCGATGCGAATTTCGTTTATGTAAATGGCATCACATTAAAAATGTAACTACTGGCAACAGTAAAACTTCCATAATGAACATAGCAATGACTTTTTGAAGCCAATTAATAACTTATCATGCCAATAAATTATTCACAAATTCAAGTTACACAATTCTAACAAAATGGATGAAATTCCCTCTTATAACCATTCATTAAATTCGATGCCTTATCAATGGAAATATACTGTACCTACTGTAGCCAAAATTAATTTAATTAAAGAACTGTAATTTATAAATAATACAAACAATCGATATCCTCGTAGGAAAACTAACTTCCGGCTACCAATCAACTTTATTTTTTTTCTTCCATTACCAGACTACTATTGGAAATTTTACGATCGACTTGTGTATAATATCAATTAGACCGTGAGTAGTAAATCCCCCTCTCCAACACACTAAACTCGCCAATTTTACCCTGATAAATTATTAAATAATCAAAACAATAATTAAAAATTAAAAAGATGTAATCTAATACTGTAACAAGGAAAAACTTCATTTCACCTTCCGTGATAATAGTCTGCTCTATAATTACGTGTGATAAAAACAGCATTACCGGGTTGGTATCTAACAAACATGGTGCATAGTTTCAATCACAAAGTCATTAACAGTTGTTTTTTTTTATATACAGTAACCTAGAATGTAAGTGTTGGGTATATATAGTAGTATTCACACAGTTAATGGATAAAACTTCAATTTTTTTTCACTAAATCATGTTAAAGAATAAAAAAAACCAGAAGGGCATTTCCTCCCAATTACAAATTCATTAGCCGGATGAAAATCTAATTTCATTAGAAAAGCTGTCTTCGCTATCGGTCCCAAGCGGCCATGCTGATCATCATCCATCTTACCAATCGCATCTTTCAATTCAGAAATTATACAAGACCAAGTAATATCGAGCCTTCAACCCGACAACACCCATCTTTTACAGTTAATACAAGTAAGAAAAATGCTTAGTATAATGGTATAACCACTAAAGGAGTTTCTCAAACTTTCATGACTAACAGTCCAATAACTTTTAGATTAAAAAAATAATGTTTTATAAATATTATGAATTCATTTTCTTCTCTATTTTATTAGTTTGCATTGCTGACAGATTTCTTTTGAATACAAATTTCATTTACATTTTTGAGAGTCGTTTTTAAAGTCTTTTTTTAGTAATTATTTAACTTATTAACTAGTATTTAATCAAATTTTTCAAAATTTTAAAACTTCATTTAACATTTATACAGATTGAAAATAAGATATGTGTTCTTATAAGAATAAAATCGCAAAAATTGAAGAAAAACAAAACCATTAAAAAATGTAAATAGATTAAATGGCTTTCTAACATTATTTATTGCCAATATGTGTAATTAATTGACCATTTAATAACCATCCAGTACACCAATTATTGTACAGTATATTTTTTTTACCATTATTTAGCAATATTCTGTAATTTAATATACTAAATTCCTAATTAATTGGCATAAAAATAAAAATAAATTTTAACAAATTTTGTAACTTGCAATACCAAAATTAGATTTAAGAAACAGTTCAATTTTCCTCGGTATCTTTACAGGACCGTGGACCACCGTTTGTGAACGATTCTCCAAGAAAATATGGTGGAAATTGATAAGTGATAGTCTCCAAAATTAACGCAATAGACCTAAACGACAAGTCATCTCTATCTATCTATTTTATATTACTGGATGTGCTGTACATCAAATAAATAATATCCAAGGGATCTATATTACTCATAAAAGGAGCTTTTTATATCTCATCTTACATATGGCGTTCCGATATCTCACCCGAAGTACTAACCTACGCAACCTTTTTATATTATGTGACTTTTTTTTTTCCTTTTCAATTTTGCTTTAGACTGTGGAAATAAGAAAAATAGCGTTTTCTTTTCATTTTTGGTATACCCTTATAAAAACTGTCAACTTGGGAAATGAAAGAAAACTTTCACTTCCAATGTCGAGCTAAATAGACCTCAATTTCTATTTTTTTTCTCCATCTTTTTGATCATGCCATACAATATCAATCATATTTTTTAAGTCTATTTTACACTTCTTTATATGATATCGCATATACCCGTTCATAAATCCTTATACAACTCGTAGTATACCGTATTATTATTTATTTGGCTTTCTTCCCTATGAACAGTATAGGCATCAGTGCATACATGCAAATTCTTTCACAAAATCAAATTTCATGCATTCAATATTTACATTCACAAAAAAATCACAACATCAATAATAACTTTACAAAATATGACGACATTGATTAAAACTCAACCAAATAAATTTTAATACCCAAAACGTAAATGTAAATAACCAATTTAGCATCTCAAATTAAATAAAACAGCACTCGCAATAAATTCCATTGACATTGCAAAAGCCAATAACTGATGTTTGAATGTTAATATAAGCATTTGCTCTTGTACAAAAGACTATGACAACGAAGTTAACGATTTTCGTCTTTCATACATATTAAATGCCACAGACATGTCAGGTTGTTTCTTGGAAATTTCCCCCCAAAGTTGAGGGAGAAGAGTTCTTTCTATCCAGACCTAAAGTATCGACGAATACAACAGAAAGATTCAATCAGTCTTACAACTCTCATAAACGCATATCCGTTTATTTTTTCTATGCTCCCATAGTTTACCACCTAACAATGTCTTAATCTCTTGATGTTTACCGCTATGCAATACTGTACGAAGACAACATTACAGAGGTGAATCGGCTGTTTAATAAGATGGTGGAATGTGTTCAGGCTGTAGGAATTGACGTTACATGTATTATGTAAGACATAAAACTGCCTGTCAAATATCGATTCCTTCACTGATTTCCTTTCCCAGCTTTTATTGTCGCCATCATCATCATAATTTTCATTACTATTATTATGTTGCCTCGAAGATGTCTAACAAACTCCATAAAAAATATTTTTCTCATTAACAGCCAAAATGACGTCTATATATAAGATGAGACAAATATGAATTATTTAATTTAATCACTTCATGTCTCATCATTCTGGCTTAAAACCGACTCCAAATATCCGCAACAACTTATATTAACATTCAACATTTCTTTTTCAAAAAAAACGAAAAAAAATCCCAGTTGTACGCGTGTCATTTATACTAAATTTAATAAGTGCCCCAATTTTTCCAGTGCTGTAAATGAAATAAATCCAAATCAAATTAATCTCCAAAATAATTTTAACTATTCGTATATTAACACATACGAGCTGAAATTGATAAATTACAGCAAGTGCCAAAAGAATTTATCTTAATAACACTTTTCAGCGAATCAAGTGGAAGATTATGACACTCAAGAGTTGTTAACAGTTTTCTCACTGTTTATTAATGTCACATTTGAAAGATTTTATTAATTAATTTACTGTATGTCAATTGAAATTCGTGGGTAATTAGTTGAAATATACATTCAGTGAATATGTAATGTCTACTCAAGAATAAAATCTCATTAGACATTTTCAATTCACAAACTTAATTTTCATATTCAATTGATGTAAAAAGTCGCTATTTGCACAAAAAATTTACATTTATAATTTTAAAATGCTCTAAGTTTAATAAAAAGTACTTTTTTAGACATTAAAGTCGACATCTCAAATTGCTTCATTCATTCCATCAAAGTTTCCTTTCAAAATTCAAGTTTTATTATTCATTTTCACTAAAACTTTATTTTAATTCCCCTTTCACTAAAGATACCACTGTTTTCATACTTTTCCTGCAATTTATACCCCAAGAAAAATCATGTTTCATAATTCTCACTTAAATAACAAATGCATTTATTCAAGTTCACTTAAACAACAAATGCTTTCATTCATTTTGTCATTGCTTTTAATTCAATAATCTATTTTTATATTTTCCTATTTTCTAACAGCCGTTACTGAGCTTTAAATCAAACTCGCATTAATTCTCAAGTAAACGACGTTCACCTCGCTATTTTCCACAATAACTCATGCAAATTTAGCTTTTTCTCAACATTGAAAGAAAAATTATGCAATAACGAAATAACAGGAAGTAGCAAAATTCAGGCAATTTTGTTATGAATAAAAAAAAGAAACAAACGCAACAATTGTCCACAGCAAAGTTTTATAAATCGAAAGCTGACGTTATGCAAATAACCGGTGTACTCAGCAATTTCAATATATTATTTTTTGCAGTTAAATTGCATTGTTTGAATTTTAATATACCGAAACGCCAAAACGGTTTTGTACATACACAATACAGCAAATATACTGTACAAGTACCGGTACGAGTAAACATCGTCAATACAAATGTTTTTTTTCCGTTCACCGACCAAAATATAACAATAAAAAATGTTTCATATGATAAAGATTACATATTATGTACACATTGTAGTGTATACTGTATGTACATCTTCCAACTTAGTCCCAAGTAAAGTAAAGTTAGTAATGGAAATTTAAGTAGATTATAATGTTTAAAGTAGAAGGTAAAAAGCACTTACCTCAGCAATAAATACGATGATAACGCAGTCTTCTCTCTCCTCAGCGCTTAAATTTTCGATTAAATTCTGTAAAGTAGTCATCAAATAACTTTGAATTTCCCGTTTTACCGTCGGCATACCAAACACCATGGAAACTAAACGGAAATAAAAAAAAAAGTTTATTATTAGATTACCCCATTAGACATAATACAGTTTTGCTCCTACTGTAGGAGGAAAAAAAGTTTGTCAAGAAAAAAATGCCAACAACCAACAGATTAAGATTTTAACCAATATAATTTTCATTTTTAGAAACCGTAAAAAATTAAAGATAAAATTTGAAAAATTTTCATTGGTTTCCTTGGTGTGTCTCCAAAGTAACCGTTGATAATTAGATAATTAGAAGGACTTGAGTTGCAGGTAATCAATATTCATAAATTAAATTTATTCTAACTTTCCACTTCATTGAATTAAGTCGAATTTAAAAGTGGGTTAAACTTCAACCTTAACCATAGTAAAACTGCTTATAAATATTAATTAGGCAGTAATTAAAAAAACTAGTATTTTCGTTTATTATTTGTAATCATATTACATTATTTTGCAAACATTAATTACATTTGTATAACTAACGTGCTTTTTTAACCGTCTACAGTATATTACAAGCCTATTTATTTTTCTGAAAAATATTCTTCTAATATTTTTAC
Organism: Helicorthomorpha holstii; assembly: GCA_013389785.1. Classification (NCBI taxonomy): domain Eukaryota; kingdom Metazoa; phylum Arthropoda; class Diplopoda; order Polydesmida; family Paradoxosomatidae; genus Helicorthomorpha; species Helicorthomorpha holstii. The sequence goes on from JAAFCF010006680.1 coordinate 15,999,523, forward strand.
CAAGTTTGCCAAGTCCTAAAAAGATCACAGAAGCCAAATTATTTAATTAAATAACATTGACTGGCTTCTACAACACAATTACGCCACAAGCAACTGGTTGCTGTTGTTTCTTCAGCTTAATATCCACAGTACTTAGGTCACCATCGGCGCGAAAATGTCTTCATGTACTCATTATTATTGCATCAAAGCTAAATACACACAGGGATACAGATTAAAACTTATAAAAGTTTTCCTCTCGTGTTTCTATGTAAGCAATTCGTTGACCATACCGTATTTCTTAACAAGGCTAAAAGCTTTTTCTAAAACTTTATCTTTATGGCCACTGATATTGTTAACCTTATCATTTCCTCCCTTGAACACATAATAACGCCGTCAAATGGATAAGACTTGATGATTTTGGGTCTCTTTCACTCAAAAGTATGTCATCAAGCGAAGGACTTCAACTGCCTTGAGGTTTACAATAAGCAATTGCTGGACATAAAGTAAACCCACGCACTGTTTTAACAGTTAATTACACATCAAGCTAGAACACATACACGCAATGCTATAATTAAGAACACTTACAATTGCATTATAAGGCCATTATTGGTCAAAGCATAGTCATAGAAAATATATTAAGAATTCTCAACATATCACTCCTGAAAATGCAAAGATGATTGTGACAATATGCAGATGCCCAAAAAAAAGTAGTGATTCAAAAAAAGATTTTAAGAGAAAAAAAACCATTGACTTTTATAGGTGCAAGCTTAATCACAACAGCCAAACAGGTACTATTATGTTTTGAGTTGATGAAAAATTGTTAATAATAAAACAAGACTGTAATGCATTAGCTACAATGACAATTTGTCTCATTTCTTATCTGAGCATTGTTGAGCAATCGAAGCCCTAGGCAAGAGAGCATCATAACACCAATTAAAACAATACATTGTGTTATCATATAACTGAATGTAGATAATTATTTAAGTTACCTAATATAACCCGGATGTAATTAATTATTAATGTTAACCTGACATACTCTATGTATATGATATTTAGTTACTGATTAAGAAAATCCGAGATAACTCAATGATTTTGAGTGTAGTAATGACATGTTCCTTCACAATTGTTAAGACTAAAAAAATTGATCGAGTTACATTTCGTTCTTAATCTTTACTGTTAAGACGTTTAATTTATTACTGCAACTAAATTATACGACACTTCATTGGTGCTCGTAATTCAAGAAGCTATAACAGCTAAAATTTCAATTAAAACTTCTTAAGAAAAATTAGTTTAGAGATTTGAAGTTTTTCCTGCGTTTTGTACCTAAAAGTACCAAAAAACTGTCAACTAGTTCACTTAATTTAACGCACTACAAAATAAAGTTGCGCTATTTCCTTTAACAAAAATACGTCAGATGTAATTAAAACAAATTTGAAAAGATGTGGCCCAGAAGTTTGCCTCCAACCAACACTTTGCAATCCATAAAGTAATGTAACAGTACGTAGTTGATCTTATTTAGGAGTTTGGTGCCATCTTGATGGTTGATCGATCAAATTAAACACGCCGTGGCAATTGAAAAAGCAAACAAACCGTTGCAACAACAACAACATTCGCCTACCACACTACAGTACATTTCACTTTGGATTTCACGCAAGTACGTCGAGAACCCAAACCCTGGCGAGATAATTGTATTTCTTGAAGGTTTGTGTGAAGGAAGAGGGGGAGATTAATGTCGAATGTTTATTTTTAAACGTTACAAAACACGATAAATAAGTTAAAGGTGGCAATCGTATAGGTTGGATGATAGGGCAAGTGTGTTTTTAATGGGTGTAAGGGTGAGGGAAACGTTGATGATAAAAGTGTGGATGGTCTACGACTCAACTGCACTTAACTCCTACTTTACAGACTGTATTAGAAAATACAACAGAGCACATCTTAATTGGATATACTTTATCTTATGAATTATGATGAGAATAACAACTAAATCCGTAGATACACAGTACACACGGCTGGTTAGAAGGTATGTACACAACTAATAACACTGTTATACACTGACTGACAAATTTATTATCTGCACTGTCTATGAGAAACAAATAAACCAACTTTTAAGTGCATTAGAAGTACATTACAAATTGATATTAAAAAGTTTCCATCAATCACTGCCATTACTGAATTATCAAATATTTACCTTTGAAGCCATTAGTTAAAAATGATTTCATGCAAAAATGGGAACCACAAATCCCTAATAATTCCATTTATTTAAAAATTCTGTCATGCATTGTATTTTTAGACAATACGAGTAGTTTGTTTTCCAAGAAAATCTGCCTCTTGTCATCATTATCTAAGCAAACAAAAAGCAGTTCTTGGTATTGTCTGAAAAGAGTCCATAAAAGCAAGCAACTTAGCAAAAATAGCAAATCGATACTCTTCATCCTACTTTGTGCTGTATATTCTATAATTACTGTAACTATGGTCAACTCCAGTATTGTATCTCTAGCAACTAATGTATGCTTTTATTTTTGACAGATAGGATAATTGCGCTTTTCCGGAACGTTTAGACCGACGCCTAATTAGGCACCTAATAAATGTTTCAGCCAGTGTACATGAACCCTAGCCAAGTTAATCTCGATTTTAAGCTCTAATAAATTCAGTTCTTCAACTTGTACACACTTTAGTTTACACCCAGATGGTAAATATTGTCTTAAGGTTCCTCAAAGTAGTAAATCACTGTCAAAACCAGCAACGAATTTCAAATACCCAGCAAATAGTGAAAAGATTAAGGTTAAGATAGAAGGCAACATTGATATACAAAAAAGCTGTCATCATCAACACCAAAACAAATAAAAATGATAAAACAACTCACCTCCAACTCTTCCTTTAGCCAGTTTGAAAGCAGGCTGTAGGGCATATGGGTTTCCCAGGAGATGAGGAAGATAGTGAAAGATGGAAGGCAGCTGAAGATCTAAACTTCCGGACATATTGACTAGCATTTGCTGAGCTTCTTTAGAAATACCCTCACGACCAAACCAACCAAATCCACTTGCATTTTGAGACACTAAAATAAAACAAAAATAATAATTAAAGTATCTGAATCAACTTCAAACAATTTTAACAAAGTTCAATTGTAACAAGTGCTATAAGCTATAAAACTGATTCAATCAACTCACTAAAATTAAATATCTTTTACAAAAAAACAATTCTGTAATTTTAAGTTACATTTTATAAATGTTAACCTAATGACATTACGACATTGTTGCTTTTCGGAATACCAGCCAATCACATGAGCTGACTCACTCGCCTGTGAAAAAAATTACAAGTATATTTATTTCTTTTTTCCTTTCTGGAATGCAATCCATATTTCTTTACTCCAACGAGCGCAATAAGAACCAAAACACTAAGCAAATAAGCTTAACTCCAAAACAAAGATTAAGTCCTCTTTTTCGCTTTCATTGCAAAACAAAAGCGTATTAATAAAAACATAAAAATGTGAATTAATTAATAACTTATAAAGATTACGACTAAAAGATGGATGAACGTGACAGTAACATTGAGAACAGAGCAAATCCCACCTCATTTATCATACACAAAAAGACGTCAAAGGTGAAGGAAACACTCTGTTGACAGGAACATGTACAAATGACGCCGAGCAAAAAAAACACTATGAAACGAAAATCGGAATATTTTTCTCATAAGAAATAGCTAAAGAAGATGAGAAAAATGGACAAATACGCGTGGTCTTACTTAGGACATAGGTAAGCGACATCTTTTAACATAAATGACATTTAGGATCAGAGCTTTATGGTTGCTCGAGCGTAAATCTAATAAACTTTCAAATCCGTCACGCTAACGTCTTGGTAAAGAGAAAAAGAAAAAAAAAATCCAATTTTCACTTTAAAAGAAGAATAAAATAAAGAACAAACTGTCCATAAACGAACCACAAACCGAAATACACAGTACACGCAACTTTTTAATCTTTTTTTTAGAACTTGCGGCTGAATTTAAATACATTTAAGCTTCGAGCTAAATGATTGAAGTGGTGGCTTTATTATGAAACAATTTTGACGGCCCCACATCATTGTAATCCACTTTCCTCAAGAAACTAAACTACTGACACACGCGAAAAAAAAATCAGCGTTGTATATCGATCTGTCATTTAAGAGTTTGTACACGTTTTAGGTGTATTATGTCGTCGTTGGCAAAACAGATGACAGGAATTTCATCTTTAAGTAGCACATTTTCAGCTCTTAATTATAATGAATAACGACGCCATCAACACTAATACGGTTAGAATCAAATGCACGAGAAAATCAATAGCAGCTTAAATCACTAAAGCAACCAAATCTCGACAGTTATCATTCTGAAAACCCAAAATATAAACCAACTAAGTTTCACCGAATACGAATTGAGTTGGACCTGAGATCTTTTTATGTGTTTGGTCGAGAATTTTTTTTATATATTGGAAACTCTAAAAATCAACACAAAAAATCGCTATGATGCCGAACAACTTGATGGTTTCTTTTCAATTGAAGCAGAAGAGTCATAGAAAAAAAATCTCGTGTTCCAACATCTTTATTTTAGTGGCGTTTTTATTTAAAACAATTTACTAGAAATCTTAAATGATGACAACTATTAAATAACTCAACTACTGCAAGTCTACACTACTACATCATTTGAAGGATTTGTCATTGTCTATCATTTTCTTCTAAACTTTAACTGTTATGCCCAGTTAATCTAAGTCACATCTTTTTTTTTAATTAACTTTAGCTCAGTTCCACTATATAAAACCCTATTGAATTCTCTCTCTAATTCCTTTACAGGTTATACCGATTTCATGCAGCATTTTTAAAAGTTTTGTTTTGAAAATTTTCAATTTAGTATCCCCCAGGATTTGGTATGAAAATTTAATTTTTTAATATATAGGGCTGTAAACCTGTAATTCACTATTACAAACTTTGAACAAAATTAATACAATATAATAAATGCTCTAAATAATAGCTTTTGCAGTAAAAATGTAACGTTTGTTTGTTTTGTTTTTTAACGTAAAGCGTAAAATTTAATAATACAACTTTAAAGTATAACAATTTCACAATAGTCAAAATATATTAAATATAACTACTTGGTATGTCCTAGTCACCCATAATTAACGTGGTTTAAAATCTCAGAATTTTTCTATCAACCGTTCAATACTGTATGTTCACTTAGAAAACAACATTTTCATTTTAGAAATCGTTAAAAGTCGATTACAGGGCATCAAAAATCGTTTTATTGCTTTTATTAAATAAAGTTATAACTAGAAGCGTTTTGTTTATCGATTTGTATTGTATTGTTATTCTAAGTTATGGTTGCCTTGCCATTTACGTGTTATACTGTATACTAAAACAATATTTTGAGTAGCATATTAACCATTAAAATAAGCTATTTTCCCATTAAACGCCTGAAGTATTCATAAAATACTTTGGTCACGTTTGCGCCTTGTCAGGTAACGTTTACGTGACATAACACAACTAAATAGTAACTTCGAACAAATTAATCAATAGTTAATAAATTAATAACAAAAATGCTTCAAGGACACATTCATTCTTCACAATTTAACACGCTTATAGCGAAGACGAAGGAACCAGTCATCAGTTTTTTATAATTAAAACCCCCAAGATTTACACGACATTTTATTATATCCATAAAGATTTTCAAAGCTAAATTAAATAGTCCAAAATATTTATTTTGTTTCATCAGTGTTTGTTATATCGCTGATAATTTAATAGTAACTAGTTAGCTGGCCAACCCAGACCTAAAAAAAATCCATATTTTGTTATAAAGTGTGTGTTCACTGTAATAAGACGTCTTCTTGTAAATAAATGATTTAAAAATTAACATTCACAGCATCAAATTTAGCAGTCTTAGCTTCAAGCGATTAAATTGCGTTTTTTAAAATGCAAAACTTGGTTTTTGTACCATAAAGAATTGGCTTTAAGGTGTGATAAACGATGGCTTAAATTTTTTTTGAAACCTTTTTTTACTAAAAGTTTCGCATAATTTAATCATTATTTGTTTCGTAACATTTTGCCAAATAAAAAAAAAACCTGTTCTTCAATCTACTGACAGAAAATTTTAAACAAAAAAAAAGTTAAAATACCCATAGGATAAAAAGTAATACACAAAACCTTATTAAAATATCGGTTTAATAGTGTGCATGGTAAAAAAAATTTAAATGAGTATTTGCACACCTGCTGAAACTAAGACACTATTTTGATACGAATAAGACAGCTGAAGGCTCCATTTCTATTGTCACTGCTAATGTTTCCTTTTCTCCATTTTCATTTGCATATATGCTGTGAAAATCTATATTTAATACCCAGTGCAAGTTTCTCATATACACATACAATAACACCATCATAAATTTATTTACTAAACTGAATTATTTACACTTCGTGCATCGGGGTTACAGAGATAAAAAAATTGTCAGAAATCTAGATACACACTAAAAAAATCACGTTTAAATTGTAATGAAACACACTACATTTCTAAATACTAAAAAAAGCAATAATCATAAAGCATCACTAAAGAATCACTCTACCTTTGCATAAAAACACAGTTGGTAACATTCATCTAGCATTCAACAGAGTATTTAATATTGAAAAAAGACTTTTAATACAATCCCTTATCACACTTAAAAACTTTTTTATATTGATTTTTGTTCACTATCTGAATTGAAGTGATCGTGCATTGACATGGGTTCAAATAATGAGAATTTATTATGTAATAATGTTGACACTTAAAAGCTAGGTGTGCAAAAACTTTTAATGAAACAACAAAAAAATCTAATATCGTAGAATGCAAAAAAAACCTAATAATAAAACATAAAAAATCTTATAAAAGAAAGTAACATCCGAAATTGCAGTTATCTTATATTTATTAAAAATATCGACATCGGAAATCGAAATAGACAATTCAATATTAAACAAAAAAAAAAAAGTCGTTGCAAATAAGCTTTAGGAGAATAAAGTAATACAGCATAAGAGTGGAATTGCAATAATATTTATTCATGATTCTAACCTGTGCTGCATAAGCACACTTCCTGAGTTTCTTTTTCTACATTTTCATACTCTTATAATGTAGAGCCATTCCGTATGATAATCAACTAAACGATTTTTCGGTTATCGAATTCTTTCAAAACAAAATTAAATATTACGTGACTGCTCAAAGGAGTAAAGAAATAAAATAAGACGTCGTTTCGACAACGAGGCACGACTTAGTGAAAAATAATGATCACACAAATCAATACTCTGTGTAATGCAACGTATAACTTCAAAATAAGAAACCCTGGAACTCCAAAGAAAAAATAAATAACTTACTCTATACATTTTTACCGGATGATTTTTGAAATTGGAACTCATAAAAAAGAAACGAGACAAATAGCAATTGAAACTGATAACATTTAGTCTCGTTTCTTTATTGGCATTTTTTCTCTTCACATTGTTCCAATTTAGAAAATCAACCAGTATAAAAATCCGTTCTCAATACAAAAAATTGCCAACAAATATTTCTACTATACTGTAAACATCTAAAAAAATTAAATTTAAAAGCAAAAACAATTATTTGCTCCTCTGCAACGCAATTACAGTATTGTGTAACGCAATTTCAACGTAAAACGCATCATAATTAAATGCCAACATGAAATGATCAACTATTATAATTGATTATGCTCTATTATGTTCAATTAAACATCATTCAAATACTGTCATTAGTTTTAAACAAGGAAAAACCTTGAATTCCATAGTGGTGCTGGTACAGAACTTTTAAATCTAAGCTAACACGAAGCGCTGTATCATTTGTATAAACAGTGTACATTTCTAATACTGTATTGTGGTTGCCCAGTGTAAATACAGCATGATAATCTCCATTTGAATGATTTTTATTACCGTACATGCTAATGTATTTGACTTGGACATCATCCAAGCACTGCAAATTTTGCTTCTCGCATTACAAGATGATTTTTTTAAAAAAAGAAAGTAACTTATAATAGCTAAGAAAACAAAAAGTAAAAAGAAAAAATCGGAAAAATGCCCTCAGCTAAATTGATGTCGGGTAGAAATAAAATATTTACAAAGAAGAAAAGAAGAAGCAACGGATAATATGACGTGGCAATGTGTACTCTATTGCTTACCTTGTGTGAGAAGAACATTAAATTTCTGTCGCAGCAGCAGAACATCTTTGCGTCTCTCCTGATTCAACATTTCAGAGTGATGCAACCTTTCACGCAATTCGGCTATTTTGTGTTGTAAAATCTGTTCTTGACTCAAATCTATACAAAAAAAAAAAAAAACCAAATTAGCAAATCGATTTCAATTCTTGAAGTAGTAATAAAATATTTTGGGGAGAAAATACTGTATTAACCGTTGCAAATCGATAAATAAACTGAAGTTCTTAAAACTAAAACTGCTACAGTATTTTGCTTTTAGTAACTACGGTAGTTTACTGTAATGTACTGTAAATTTAATAATAACATTATTAAAATTAAATAACAAGTGCAAATACATACGAGTAAACACCATAAATGTTATATTAGTTGCAAGTACATTACAAATTCGTTATAAACTTACAGTATACCACAACTTTAACTTAAAAGTAGGAAATGTTACTTTATTACATTTACCCATTTTGCAAATTTAAGCATTTACCTTGACTTTTTAGAAGTCAAAAAGTCAATAATAAACTTCATTGTAAAACTTTTAGATGTAAATTTAAAGCATTTACCACAACTTCCAAACAACAACGACGAAACCACACACACACATACACAAACAATCTAATTACCGATCGACGAGCATGCGCAAAACACATCTTTCACCACACTAAACTCAATTTTCTATTCTCATTTACTGAATTTACCGAATACAATGACATCAGTGGTATAGGCTGAGGGATAGAATACCTGAGGGACAGCACTAAAAACTTAGTTTGAGTCCTTATATTTTTTTTAAACAAACTGCATCTTTAAAGCATTTCCAAGTTAGACTTAACTTACTAGTAATCAAAAGTTACAGTACTTTAAAAGTCAAACTACAATGTTACAGTGTGTTAAAATTCTAGGATTAAGATGGTCACAATTTCAAATAGTAATCTTAGAAATAACAATCTTTCTCCATCAAATCACTGCCCAACATCTTACTAACTTTACTAATAAATAACTAACAAGTATACAGCATCCTTTTTACCCCCCAATAAAAAAAATTGTGTCTCGTGAAAACACCTGTAAAGAAATTACAGAACAAACTTCCCTCCCCAAATTAAACCATCAGATCACGTTTGCACTTGAAGTCACTTCGTCCCCAAAGCGACATGCATAAAACTTTAAAAAGAAGTAAAATCGATCTGTTTTAAAAATGTATACAAGTACAGTCATGCTCCATCCCATTCAACACACGTTACGCGACGTTAGCCATTTATTATCATGCAGTTCCATTCTTCATCTACACACATAAGAATACAGCCTCACCCTCTCCCCCCCCCCCCCACCCCCATCCTTCACCTTTGCAGAGTGCATTACAGTATATAAAAGTACAGTACGTGAGAAAAGTAATCTTCTTGTATTAACAGCTTGTCTAGCTGTCTATAATAGTCAGTATTCACACCATTGTAACAAAACGCCACATGTGTGAAAAAAGCGAAATTTTTCTGAAAGGCGTTTTGAAATTAACGCGTCAAACGAGAACCGAACTTTGAGCACCAATAAAACTGCCGTTTCGCGTTTATTTCAAAAACTGACATAAAGGCATCAATTTATGGATACTTTTATCCCAATTTACAAAAACAATAAAAAAATCTTTGTATTATTTTAAAGTTTTATAAGGCCGTAAAGTCGACATTTTTTGCGATGCCATTGACTCCCAATTTTTAAAATCGATGAATGAAATTCAAAACGCTAAATTTGTGTATGAAGTGCTTGCCAAATATCAACTGGATGATCAGTTTAGATGAAAGTCATAAATATGACAATTTTAACGTTAAGTTGTAACTTCTGCTATGGTCTTAACTTTGAGTACATACTGTACAAACGCAAAATATAAATTTTCCTCCAAGCAACATCCTTTTATACTGTCCATCTTTTAAAAAATATATAGTGATAATGATCTTTTTATACACTTGAGAGTTTTGAGTTTGATGGCGATGTTTAAAATTTAAATACCAAGTTCTGACTTCAAATAGACAGCAAAAGGTTTTCCATCAAAAAGTCCATGCCATTTACATCTTTTGGTTTTGATCATTTTAAAAATTTAATGCAAAATTGAAAGCCGTCAATTAAACTTGCTCACATCAATTTAAATATTCATCCTTTAGGTACTATAATTTCAAACGCTGAATGTTTATACAATATATTGTATAAAGTACTTGTACATTCAAGGCAATTACCCACAAAAATAATTACACACTTATAAAAAAAGAGGAAAAGAAAAACATGTTGACGATAATTGCTCATAATTTCATAAATGTTCTAAGCTTACTGCCATCTTAAAAATGGATTTTAATTTTAATGCATATGGCGACAAGGCTAAGGATGTTAATTCATCTACAAGAAATAAAAAATTCTTCACAATGAGCTTCTATAAAGTAACAACTTATTAGCGCTGGTTAATTTCTAATCTTAAAAGCTTTAATTTTAGCTCATTAATAAATTATAAATTTTACGGAAAATGTAAGACCCAACATAATTTTATGTAGTAATTCAGACTTTATCATAAAATAAACAATTTTTTTTTAAATTTGAGTAAAATTACATTCGTTAAATACTAGATAAAACCGATTAAAATAAACTACTGGATTATTTAAATTTAGTTTTCATTATTACTTGTACCGTATGTTAATGCAACATATACTTTAGCATTGAAAAACCAGTTATCAGAAAAAAAAACCCTGTATGGCATTTGGTACATCATTTTGCATTATAATTTCCTTTTAAAACGTTTAACCTTTTGAATACAATTTTTTTCAATAAATATTTGCATACTGTAAATGTAGTCAGTTTGGTATTGCATATATTATTTTTAACAATTTACAAACATTTTAAATTATTACTTTATTCTATTATTATACTAGTATAGCATCCCAGACTTATTTTTTTAAACAAAAATACGGTATATGCATTATTTTTCACAACTTTTTGATTGTCAAGTTGTCAACCGTTAGTTCGTTACTAACTTTTAATCAATAGTCAATAAGTTTACCAAATGATCCCTAGCAACAACCTATTTGCTCACTGACTCATGCTTTCCAAATATCCTATTAAACATTTATTTTGGCCCAAGAATTGATCAAAAACTGCAGCATATTCACCAAAAATTTCAAAAACATAAAAAATCATCACATCTTTTTTTAAAAATATAAACCAATTAGTGATCACTGGTTAGTTATTTTCGGCTTCCTTGTTATTTTACAGATATAAAAAAATACGTAAAACTTAACCCTGATACAAAACTTCAATTATCCGAAATCAATATTGTATCCGAAGCAACATACAACATAAAGATAACAATGTTAAAAAGAAATCCGTTGTCATAAAAAAAACTCTTTAAAATGCTTTATCATGTATCATGTTGATCAATTTCCACATACAATTACAACGATGAATATATCCCTTCCCACCTTTTAAAGATGTGGGAAAGAAAAAGATAAAGCCACTAAGCTCAATTTACATTCATTTTTTGTACATTGTGACACCAAAGATAAATCTCGCGTCTCATCTATTATCCTTCTACAGCGCGATCTATCCCTCCAAACCAAAAACTCATCATACACACAATTTGTTATCTATAAATATGATATTGTCATAGCGCAATTACACCGTACAATACATAATGACTTCAATTTTTTTCCCTTCTTCATAATTTTCATTGATGCCAAAAAATACAAAATGGAAAACCAGGATTAAATAACTTTGGCGATATTAAAAATTCATGATGATCGATTGTTTTTCATCATCATTTTTGCATTTATCGACTTTTTCTTTTAAATGAAACATATTTCTTCAAGTCCACCTTGAGTTTTTCTTGAAGTTTTCTTGGAAAGACACGACACAAATCAGTTTCACCGATAAACTCTATACAAAGTTGCGGTCCTTCTTTTTCTTCTTCCCCAAACATCATTTTAAATCTCCCCTCCAAAAATAATAAAAAAAACAAGTATATATAATATACAAGTATAGAATACGATGTGAAAAATGATTTATGATGCAGATTTTTTATGTCCTCCTTCAATTCTTGACATCATGTCTCACCAATTTTCCAATCGTTTCTTCACAAGTGAAACGAGAACAATTTTTAAGCCCGACTGACGAAATTGCTTCACCGTGACTGGACGCATTTCAGCGGCAGTGATAAGCCAAACAAACACCAAAGCAATATGATCAGAATTTCTTTTTCTCAGCAATTCATTTGATTTTTTCAATATAAAATACCAAAGTTTACCAGTAAATCAAAAAACAAAACTAATTTAATTATCAACAGTTGTGTTTCTCTTTTAATTTCACTTTTAAAAAATACCTTAAAATGAGTAATACTATACTGTATAAATTTCACATATAATTTATACATAATCATGTATTATGAAACATATTTTATGAACCGTTTCATCCTCCCACATGTAAAAATTCATCATAATCGATTTATTATAGTACAGCAGATACTGTAAGACTATAAAATTAAATGGTGCCTCAAATATTAACTCACCTGTACTGCTTAATAACAATCTTACCTCTGTTACACCTTAATTTTGTTAAAATTCCTAATTACAAGAACTTAATTTAAAAACTAAAAATGACTTTTGAGAACATTTCTAGTCATTCAAGTACCAATACAAGTCAGGTTACTAAAACCATTCCACAAATCCAATTCTTAAATCAATTTCGACCAATCAGTTTCAATGTAACGAATTAGATTTCCGTTCAATTACATCCATTTCAACGCAATGCAATCAACTTATTTCATTTAAGCCATACTTAACACTGATTTTAGTTAAATTAAACCACCTATAAATTAAACCACCTATAAATTAATCCATTTTACTAAAAACTATTAACATCTAACTTAAGAACATTTCTACGACAGTTCCATTAATAATTACATTTCAGGAACTAATCATCTAGAAAATTTACAGCTCACTCGACACAGCAAGAACCGTTTATAGTTCAGTACCAACTCAAACCCTGAGATCAGTACTGTACCTGTGTATGTTCAATTAAGACCTCAACAAAAACCTAGTAAAAAAATAAATTACAAAGTTGATTGAAGCAGTGAGGTGAGGATGACAATATGTGGATGATTGAGAAGCAATGGAAGGAAGTGAAAAATAGAAATGTGTGAAGAAAATTAGATTTTTCAATCAGTGAAGTGTCACTAACATTCCTACAATGAAAATGATTCGCCGCACCGCAATGTTTATCACATTCTTTCAAACAATCTTCATAAAGGAACTACTACACTTAAAAAACAGTGCATATCGATGCTGTTTAATATAGAATTAAAGTTTACGTCAAGAGCAACTTCAAAAATAAAATTATCAAAACATTTCGCAAATGCACCTGATTATTAGATACCATACTAAGTTTAGAACAGTATATTCCAAGGACAACGATTTCATAGTAAGTCTGAAAGAGATAAATATCTACAGAAAATAATATGGCCCTTGGCACACTTACACATATTGTTAAAAAGTTTCAACACAACATTAATCTCTTCAAGCATATCGATCCTTCAACGATTTTTCTAGATAAAATTTAAATAAATTCGACTAATTAGGAAAAATGTGTTCAACGTGTCAGAAATCATGTGGCTCTGAATTAAGCATTTAAAAAATTTGTACGATGTAACAAGTTTATAAATAAAAAGATAAAATAATAAATAGCAACTAAAATTCTCTTTAAAACATATAAAAAATCGTTCCACAAGAGCAATGATCAAACTGTGAAAATAATTAGCTAACGCTCATCTAATAAATTTCATTACTGTTGAGACATTATTTCTTTTACAATACATACATTATAATTTTATATAGGTCATTTTGTAATAGTCTGACAGCCAAAGTGTGAAAATATCCGAATGAAATAAAAAGAAAACATATCTTGCATCAATGCATTTTACTATTTTTCTTTTTCGCCCCTTCAAACACAGCAGTAGAGTTTGAAAACCTACACACCATAATATTATTTGATTTAGAGTTTTAGACTGAAACAAAATCGCTTTTTTGATTTGTCACTACAGTATTCAACTTTTTCTTTTCCACACGTTTTGAATCATTCACCAGATGGCGTTCTGATAATCCCTCCCTTTTTTAATATTGACTTTCGTAGAACCGATTTAGCATTGTGCTAAATAAAAATAAAACAACACTAAAAACGTACAACCGAAACTCAGCTGCGTGATCTTTATATTACACACAGTAAATAACGTAGCTTAAATAATAGTACCATTAATAACTATCCAGAATTACAGCTATCGATAACAAGTAGTGTACATAAAAATGCCAAACCATACTGATTTTCTGACCTTAAAAATTTCTGCTTCCAGAGTTAAACTTGACGTCATAACATACAGTAAAAACCTAGTTAAAAATAAGTTATAAACCATTAATGTGTTTTAGTTTTTTACATAATGATTCATATAGAAGTCCTATTTCCAATTGTTATTTCCATAGAACCACTCGAATCTCCAACTGCAATTAATAGTAAGTGCAGAACGTACTAAAGTAACTAAACAGCAGCCATCTTCAACTTGAAAACCCAGCTTTTATTGCGTTATAATCATATGTTGTACCAATTAAGTAACACTTAGCCATCTGCTACACATAGATTTTCACATCACCGAAGCATTCAGCCTTCCTCGAGTACAACACAATTCACTTAAAGACAATAAAAAGTCATTGCTTTTTAATTAATGAAACTTCAATAAATTTTAAACCACAACAAAAGTCCACGATCACATTACGCTGCGCTGAAAACGTTTTATTTGGTTGTGACACTCAGTCGTATCTTCTGAAATTAGCTATATCTTACTACCATTCGAAAGCCTGGATTTAATTTTATGTATTTTGCAAACACTAACGACTAAGGAAACAGTCAAATCATTAAATTAAGAGTGTCATCTAGTGCAGATACTGCGTTTTGTTTTGGATACTACATTCTACTAAAATTCTATTTTTAAATAAAATCAAGTCATGTTTTCCACCCAATTATCTGCTATTGTTTGCTAAGATGCTACTTTTGAACATCTGTTGCCAACCATACAAACAACAGTTGTCTACACTAGAATATTAACTTTCTCCATGTTGGCATCACCTAAACTGCAATTAACATAAATAACAACCTTGTAATGCAATTGCTACTTAAAACTTTTAGCAGAGCAACACCATGTTTAGCAATTCAACACACGCAGACATCGCCTGGTACTACATGGCATGACGTTAAGAGGGACTGGCTATATCACAGATGACTCTTGACCACAAAATCCTTTTATAATCAAGCAGGACTGAATTAACCTCGCTTGTTCCATGACTTTGCATGTAACTTGTATAAACGCCCCAGTTAAGTCAAAGCAATTAATCGATCGGCCACCACTGTATGGCAACAGAGCGCAAGAGGACATGTACTTATCGATTTCTATTCGACTTAAGAAACCGAGCAAAAATTAACTTTTTCACCTTCAAATGCAACTAATGGTTAAACATGACTGACCAACTCAGTGTCACTAAAGTCACAAATGAATTGAGTAAGTTTAAAGCTCAAACAAACGCTACAGTATAACAGCAGGAGCCGCATTCAAAATGGAGAGCTACCTGTACTTGACGTATGGACTTTTAAATAGAACCACAATTATGTCCATCTAAACGAAACCGCTAATTACAACACGCCCATGCACACACATACGACAGATCATGTCAGAGTATTTACTGCCGAAATTAAAAAGTCAAATTTATTTCATGGATTTTTTACACGACTTCATTACGTGATTATAATCGATACAAAAGGTCGCGTGAACTAACTTGTGCTTAAATAAAGACAGACATTAAACTTAAAGTTGATATGCTATTTGACATTTTATAGTTATTTGACATCCAATAAAAGAATATAACGATTTCTTTTAACTAAAATAAATAAAAACTGAACCAAAAACACTGTATTTTCAATCCGTTCTTTACATTGAAATCTGCAAAAGTTGTCAAAATGTAACTTTTAAATATTTAACAAACTAAGAATAAAAAAAACAATAGAAAAGCATAAATTAATTGCAAGCATGACTTTGTCCTTAAACAAATAGAAATGACTGGACTAACTTAAAATAATTGCGATTGCTTAGCGCATTTCAGCTTGCAATGTTATGGTTACCCGACATCATAATTAATAAGGCTAAGTGCCTTTTACTGTTTACATTGAAAAGTTGAACGAGCTTTGTTGACGTTACCAGATGGCATTTTAAACGATTTATGATTGTTTTTTCGTTTTTTAAAAAATACAGTACAGCAGTAACAGCACACGTACTGTAAATCATACTCCATGTACTGCAGTGGAAAAGAAAACATAAAAGTGAGCAATGCATTTCAGCACTATTTCAACAATGACACACAGACGAAAAATTATTTTTCGAAAATGAAATGCTTTCAATTTTTAAAAAAAAATTACTATACCAAGATACATTTTTATGAAACACTATACAAGTATTTGAACTCTCAAACAACAGTGCGTGTTACAGTAAATGATGGTACGCGTACAGAACATGGAAAGTGAAACTATTCAGCAAAATAATAACACCAATAAACATTTTATTAAATTGAGCAAAACTTGGCAACTTTTTAAAAAGGTATTTGAATGACTGTATTGAGCAAATTGTCAACAAAAAAAAAAAAAAAAAAACGCAATAAAAGTATCAAGTTAATATGTCCCTACAATTTAGATAAATGATAACAAGTGATTATGGCTGGTATTTTATGGTATAAATAGACACAAAATGCTATTAAATAGCAAATTTTACATTCCACGTAAGCCAAAACAAACACAATGAAAAAAGTGCTAGCTGATAGTAATTTAATTAAAATATTCAGCACTTCTATAATTAACATAATTAACTGTATTCCTTAATTTCATATTTCTTTAAAAAAAAAATGAAATCAGACGCTAAACCGACCATTAAATTAATTGATAAGCCCTTAAAATATCTGCAAACCACATTTTTTATAAACTTGTAATTAAAAAGCTAAAATCTTGAACCTGCAAACATGCTTACCAAGCTGCAGTACAGTACCAGTGCTAAAAAATTCAACCGTCTATCTTTTTATATTAAAACAAATTTCTAAAAGTTTTCTTTTTAAACATAAAAGTCTCTATTTAATATAGGCATTGCAGAGTTGAATGAACAGGTTTCATATAGGCATAACAAAAAGAGCAATAAAGTAATACAGCATATCGCCATTCAAACTGAAAATGTCTTCTGCAAATTCAAACCAACAAAAGAACACAATACGATAGCAGCAGTTGCGCAAAAAAAAATACTTTTATTTTCTTTTTCAGAAGTAAATAAAATCACAAAAGAAAAAAAAAATATATATATAACTTAAATACATCCAAGTAACACAATAATCCCAAATGCCAAAAAATATCGATGGCCCAATAACCTTACGCTCAGAAAACAATCAGTTAAATGTCAGTTACAACTTCACAAACATATAGCTGATATAGAGAGTGCTTTTGTTTCAAAAACTTGCCATTTCATTCCCCCACTGATTTTTAACCTTATATAAACCACCAATTTTCGCTTTCATACGAGACCCAACAGTATATCGATAGGGTATTTTACGCGGTTGTTCATCAACATTTCCGCAAATGATCGACGACATATGGCCCCCAGGAATAATAAATACAAATTGTATAGGAGCTGCATAATAGGCAATTTCGCTTCAATTCACTACAATTTGAAGTTCTCTTGCACCCACTAATAAACGCATTATTTACAGACGGCCAGTTTAGCCATAGCACGTACGAATGAGCACATAAAATGACATCGTTTACCTTAAATTAAAAAAAATGCCATTAATTGGAAAGCTGGTCATTTGATTAGATTACCAATCACTTCATAGAATCGAGGAAGCATTGTGTAGTATTTGTTTTGCTTGGAGCAACCAAACAACTTTTTAATCCTGATATGGTATTAAATTACTTACCTTAATTATTTTACGTAATTATTTCATCGATTAATACACGTTGCTACGCAAAAAAAAAAATGTATTTATATAACCAGACATCCAATTTCCTTAGTTACCAACTTTTGGTATTTACAATAAATTAACTTGTAAAAATATGAGCATACTGTAAACAATGTAACCCACAACGAGCAAAAATCAATCTTGTTAAACCAATATCTTAACGATTCGTGACTAAGAAAAATACATCATACACTGAATCGATTTTTTTCTTATAATAAATTGATGTAATAGTGGTTATGTACCAAATTTAATAAACTCGGTGAGGTAGGAAATTACGATGATAACGTTAGTGTCCATAACCGAATTACCGATAATAAAAGAGTAAAAAACGCGAAACAAAATTGATTGGAACTTATAAGTCAACTCGGCACGATAATAAAAATGTTATTAAAACAGCAATAAAAGTCGAAAAGTAACCAAATAAGTTGGTTAAACATGACTCGTTATATCACCAACTTTTCACTAGAGCATTTGTAATCCAATAAGTGTTTAATTGACCAGCAAATTTTGCTTCGATTTCTTTCATAGGCAGATTTTGAATGGCTCTCGTAATATTCAATTTCAAAAAGCTTATATTCCAAACTATGATAGTTTCGCCTCAATTCTGTATTATCTTTATAGATCGATAAAAAGTTAGTGCTTTTATTAAATAAAAATATCAGACTAATGGCCATATTACAGTTTTTTTTTTTTTTAGTTTTTTGGAAATGTTTACTTTTTCTTGGTGGACTTTATTAGTCAGCCACCTCACGTTAGCACAGTAAACAAACAAAATTAATAATGTAAACCATCAATTAATAAAGTTAGAACATAAAGTAAACGTGCAATAAAAAATTCTTAAAACAAACACAGGTCTAACTCATTAAAGAACATTCAGGCTAAAAAAGTAAACGAGTAAAAATGTGTCAAACCAATATTGTACAGTATAACACCATTGATGAAATTCAAAAATATTAAAAATGAAAAAGCACAAATTTCTGCCAACACAGGTAAGTTATAAACAAAACATTAGCAGAAGCGCCAGTAAAGCCATAAAACAGTAATACTGCATCATACAATATAAAAATAAAGTCAACAAACAGTAAAGCCAATTCGTAATCAATAAAACACCACGACTAGCAGAGCCCATTTAACATTCGTTATAAAACGGTGTTAAACAGCAATAATTTCATCAAGAAACTACAGGAAATGAGAATAACAACAGTTAAAACAATTATAACATGGCACAACTCCCTAGTGCGTAATACAGCATTTTAAAATAATAAATCTATATATAACTTAACAGTAGAAACCAAGTGCACATATATAATTATTTTGTCTGACTTTCACCAAAGAGCCTCTCACTTTTCACATTTACAAATTAGCTGTCTAAACTAATAAAGAAAGCAAGGAAACCACCGTGAGAGTGTTTTGATCAGTTACTATACACATGGACACAATATTTTCATTCACAAGACCTCATTTAAATGACTTATTCATTTGTGCGTGAGAGAAAAGCATCATTTATTTACAACTATGCCGGTATTGTTGTTATACACACTGCTCAGTAGTGTAATATCGACCAAAACTTATAAAAAAAATTGATCCAAACATGAAAGCAGTTGGAGCTCCAAATGTTTGCAATCCACCACTACCACTACAACATTACAATAATTTCTAATTCAAGCCACAGTCACTTTTGCCACCTTAAACCATGCGATTGAATATTCTTTTGAATTTCTTCAACTTGAAATAATAAGAGAAAGCGTTAAGGCGTTGATTACGTTAACGAGTTCGTCATTTCTTTACAAGTGAGAAACTCTTAAACAGGAAGTTTCTAGACCAACAATCGAGGTCATAACAACAAAACAAAACTGTTTTGTTTTTCACTTTCGAAAACAACAGCACACAAAAAACAAAATGTAAAAAGAAAAGAATGAAAAGTAAAGTATTATGCGAATGTTGTCATGTGTGTGTGAGAAAGTTTTCATCTGTTACTTTTGCACCTATTGTAATACTCCATGTTATTCTTTCTTACGTTTGTTGTATTATTTCAAAAAGTCACAAGTTCATCTCTATGTAACATAGACGTTGATTTGTTTGCTTTTCATATTTTTATGGCTTTAAAGCAGAGCCTTCAATGACGAATTAATCTACTGTAGCTCCGTTGCTGCTTTTACATTACGAATTTACATTTTAATAGACTTGTACTGAATATCTAACACTAAGTTCTGCTATTTTATTTCAGACTTGCTAAATACGGTTTCTATCACTCGTGGAAAGCCAGTTTTTAGTTTCTTTATAAATTTATGATAGATTACTTGGAAATTTGCTAATTAGTATGAACAACATTAAAAATTTACTTTGGTAACCGTATAATTATTCTTCGCAGTTGATAAAAAATTTACTCTTTAATTATGTTTCCGAAATACCGATTTTCCTAAACACAAATAATTTTATTGCAACTTTTAGTGTGCTCAAGTATTTTTAGATAAATTATATTGATTAGGGTTAGTTTCCCTGGCATAAACGAATAACAAGTCAGAAATGCAAATCACCATAGCAAAATCTCTACTTTATTTACTGAATTACATGCATTTGGTTTGTAAACTTATTTATTTATTGACGTCGATCACCCCAGCAAAAAACACTAATTATTGCTAATCGACGATGTCATACATTAAAAAGTTTAATTACACATAGAACCAGCAATCAATTTTAACGTTAATTAACTAGCTAAATTTTGCAAAACATTTTTATAATCTAAGATGAATTTCAAAATTTCGTTTTCTTAATAGAAAATAAAAGTCTTCAAAATAATTATCATGACCTGCACATTTTTGTCATCACACTTTTCATGTAGAAGAAGAAAATGTAAATTTATTTTCATCACATCACTTCTACGAACTGTTTTGATACTTTGAGCACTCGAAATAAAATTAATTCCAACTCCAGTAGACGACAAATTGTACTTTTTTCCCCATTTTTATCTTTATATGCATTAAGAATTTAGATCTACCGTAAAGCAATAGCAAATTAAAAATAAAGGAGAAGTTTACTTTAATAAGCCTAAATAAATAATCTCAATATCATCAAATCTAAAACTTTTCCTTCAAACAAGAAATTCTTTTAAACTTTCTTAACATAAATCGGATATCTAATCGGCTATCATACTGTGTACAGTACTTCATATTCAGTTTACTTTTCCAAATAAAATTTGATTTGCAACTTACAAACTGTATATAAATTCAGCCCGTCTAAAACTGCAAAGCGTAAAAAATAAACGTTTCTCAGCTCTTTCATATCTTTTGCGCTGTTTATTTACGTTCGAGCTTTAAAAAAGCAGCTTTTATTTTACGATTTCAACCAAACAGGGTATATAGCATTACACACATCAAAAAAAAAAAAAAAATACCCATACGAATCCCACTCACTCAAGCTAAAAAGCTTTATTTATATAAAAAATAAAAAAAAATCGATGCCTTTAATTTGATACAAACTTTATTTTATGTGGACGTTTAAACACTAAAAACTGAACTTAGTTTGCCTCCAAAAAATCAACATTCCCAATTTTAACTGAGCTAGAGTCCCTCCACATATATATAAAAAAATAAAAATTTAAGTACAGTAGTAATGCATCTAGAACGGAAATTGAAAATGAGATGAAAGTGCGTGTAACAATCAGATATAAGCTCAGGACGTAATAGATAGATAGGTTGAAGTGGTCGATCACGTGATAGACCATCATCCTATCAGCTTAAGCATGAGTTTTTTTAAGGGGAAAATTCGATTGTGGAGTTGACAAAAATTAATCAACGAATAACCGTGGCTTCCAATGATACGGATTAGATGACTTTGCGGTTACCAACCTTTTCTAAACACGACCCACTAAGCCTTCAAAACTGGTAATACAATAACTGTATTTTCAAAATGCATTCTAGAAATTCTACAAAACTGGATTTTTTATCAGCAATTTCGAGGCCATATGCAAGTCAAGTTTCATAGATTTTAGTGCTTTTTCAATTACTGCAAAATTGTAACTTTGACAAACATTAGATTTTTTCAGGCAACCTAACATTAGTGTTGTTACTTGATCAGCTTCAATATTTATCTTTAAGAATTTAAATTCTGTTAAATTTTGATTTTTGACTATATAAATTGACTTGCCTAAAACTCGCGGCACACAGGCTGATGATCCCTGTATTGTAAATAGCCACTACCATAATGATTGTAGCTTAAGAGTTAAGTGTTAATTATATTTCAAGCAAAAAAAAAATCGTGCGACGCTGATTTGTAGTGCTTTCTGAAAATGCCATTATTATCCACATATGCGTTGTCATCTTCTCTTGTTTATTATTATTACAGTGAGAAAGAGGAACAGAAAAATATTAAAGTCCACACTACCGGTACAGTATAGCTAATCTACAGTATATTTGGCAAGCAAATATCATTTGATAAAATTACTATTTATACATTACATATCAAATCAAACACACAGGTACAACCCTTTATTTATTTGATATACAAAGTTTGCCACAGTAATCTCTTAGATTGTGTTCATTGACTTGACAAGTTTCACCACAACTTTATACATACAGTAACTCGTTTAACAATTAAAAAGGTCTCCAATTATGTTGTCAAAAACACCAGTGCAAACTTCAATAAATTTGTATACCCAGATATACAATAGTTTTCCTGCTTTCAATGATTGCAATTTAAACATCGAATTCGATCATTTTTGAGGTTTTTGTCCTCTAATCATGCAATCTTCCAATTTTGAAACAATTTTATTTGTAATATAGAACTCCAAATCGGCTATTGTTATTCTTATAGTTAACTTATAGTACTGAGAAATTTAATCATTCCATCATTAAAACCCCTGATTAATAACGACATACATAATAAATAATTAGTTCTTAAATTCAATTAAGTGCCGGAACTCCCGTTGTCAATCTCAATTAAACAGTCATTTGAAGTGCTTTAAAAAAAACTACCAAATTAACATTTAATCCCTAGTATTATAATAATATTCACAATTATTTATTTTAAAAAATAAAATACAGTATAAGTAAATAAATACAAGTTCAGTGTTTCCCAACAAAATCAGCTAATTAACTTTTATTGTCGACTTGACTTAAAAGATCTAATTTTATCATTTCCAATTCCTAATTATATGCTAACCATTTCGAATAATTTAAATTAACGTTTCTTGGGAAATAAATTAAACCGTATATCTGTGAATAAATTTAAAATAATAGTAATCAGTAATTACATGTTCGTGTAATGGAGCAAAATAGCTGCTTTTGAAGTTTTGCTTTCAGACTGCTGCTTAAAAAAACAATGACACTTCAAATAATTAACAAATTGTAACAATTAAAAAAATTTGATGAGCAAAAAAACGTGTTTCACTAAATTAACCTAAAAAAAAAAAAAAAAAGACAACCATTTTAACAGCTTTCATTATATTTTCAGCTGAACGTAAATTCAAATCCCACCCACTCTACATTTGTTGTCAATGTCATTAAGACAGCATAAAATTTAGTGTGTCTAATGGTAGCAATAATAAGAAAAAGAAAAAAATCGATCTAATTTTAGCCAAAGACACTTTGCTCATCAAAGGGCGGGCAACCAACCACAAGCGTCGGCGTAAACTGACATTTCATTTGCAAGGAAAAAGTGGAAGTCAGAAAACGATGCTTAGCTTAAAACGCAAAAAGAAAAGTAAAAAAAGAGATCTTATTTGCCTTTGACGTGTGGCTTGTAGCCAAATATCGACTTTGCACAAGCTATTAGAACAGACAAAAAAATATTATGGAATTACACACACGTATATCACACATATAGAACAGCTAGCACACACAGTGAACGGTTACTAATAAAAAAAAAAGCCATATCAGGTCTTAAACACGCCTTGCTAGACCAAAAGCTTAACTCATTCTAACCACATCACGTCAACACCCATCAATTTCTAAGTCAAACCTCAAAAATTTTATTCAGCAAACGACTAAAACAACTGCAGAAAACACAAATAACGACCCACCTAAAAATTTGTTTATCAAAGAAAAACATCCATCAGATGACAGCTAATTGCCACAACAACAACAACAAAAAAAAAACAATGATAAAAAATAGACCGATGACACCTTATCCATTCGTTCAATTACGATAATTAAAATAATACAATATACGGTGTTGTAAATTGAAATTAATGATATTTTTAATGATAATTTATGCTCTTAATTGTTTTGCATACATAGACTGAATTGCACACCCTACTCTTAATGCTTTCCGGGATTAACAATACCAGAGTTCAATTTCCGATTGTTTCTGCAATAAGTAAAAACACAGCAGGAGTGTTTGAATAATTAATTGTTTCTATTTCAAAAATAAATAAAGTGCCTAGTATAACTTGCATACGAGTTTACTTTCATACAGTAATGGGAATTCAAAATGTGGTTCAAAACTCGTACAGTGCAAAAAGTTCTTTAATTTTTTATATTAAAAATTTAAAAACTACGATTTAATTTGAGAGTAAACCTGCTAAAATTGACTGAACACATAAAATCAGAATACAGTGGAATTCTGTTAACACGAAGACGTTGGAACCGAGATTTTTCTTCGTGTTAACAGGGTTTTGTGTTAACGAGAACACGCAAAATATAATATATATTGACTAAAATGACATTTTTTAGAGTACATCATATTTATAGTTACTATTTACATCATATTAGAATAATTACAGTAAAAACCTTTTAACATGAAATACTCGGTACTGAATATCAAATCTTTTCATGTTAAGCGGTTTTCTTTAATCTTAAAAAGAATAAAATGCATGAAAATACATAGGAAATAGTCGGGACCGCAGTATTGTTTTATGTTAAAAGGTTTTTTATGTTAAGCAATTCACGTTAAATGGTTTTCACTGTATTTACATCATAATAGATACACAATTTGCATTTCAAAATATTATGCATTTCGTGCATACATGCAGTATGTGCACGTATTTTCTTAAACGCAAATTTTAAATTTTTTTAAATAAAAAACAAACAAAAAAGATATTGATTTTGTATTTTAAAACTTATTAAAATTTTGATTTTCTCTACATTTTCACCGATGATATAAGCAATTTCTCATTCGTAGAAGCAAAATCAGTTCGTGTTAACCAACAAGAAATGTATGGAAATGCCTATACTGTAGTTCGGAACCACAAGGTTGCTTCGTGTTAACGAGATTCCACTGAATTTCTAAAAAAAATACAGTATACTGCACAACTAAATTGTGATCCAATCTAGCAAGATTCTAATTTACATAATTTTTAAAACACGTCATTAGTAAAACTTCAAAAATTACACCATAAACGACAATACTGGTAAATTTTCTGTTTAACATATGCACTGCAAAAATCCATAAAAAAATATTTTTCCTCATTTTTTCAAAACCACCATCATGTTTTCAAATCCATCGTCTGTAATCAAATGTACAAACCCATTCGTCTCGGCGCACTAAATCCTTGTTTTCGAGTGGTATTATGGTAAAAAATTAAATTGAAAGAAATGTTACTGTAGTCAAGTGTGGAAAGCAAAAACGCCGTATACGTTATATTCGGCCATAAAACCGGTACCCCAGCTATAACCAGATAGAAGAAAGAAAAAAAACGTTTTTTATTGCTGCAATTTGATGTCAAACACACGCAAACAATTGTTTTTTCAGTGTGATTTCTCCAGTGAATTTAGTCCATCCACGTACAACCAGCAAACTCTTAAAAGTGCAAGACAAACTCGGAACATTATATTTAAACTAAACCGTTACATTATTTTATTAAAAAGATAATAAAAACAGCTTACTTAATAATGTATACGGGTAGCAACTGTAGAAAACTAATAACGATAAAAACGCCTGCCTTAACTTGTGTGATACACGGACATCATCGTCATGACACAAAGTAAATATTAAATACAATTGTTTCTATTGTTTACAATGTTTTTGTACCCAGAATTGCAAGTGGTATTTATAAACACAGTTACTGCACAAGACCATGTTTTGTATTGTTGTACTGCTTAATTATGTTGATACTGACAACAATGGGGCTTTCTTTTTTTTATCACTTTGTCTACTTTGGACATTCAATTACATCATATACACAAAACAAACACTAAATAGTCTTTCTACGTGACCATGCTCTAATCCATGAACTCTCAAATTGAAGCACATAAAAACTTATCAAGTGGTACATTAAATTTCGAGTCTAGAAACACTACTAAAGCTTTGTCAACAAAAGTACCAAATGTTACGATACATAAATACTTAAAGTACATAAGACATAAAAATTCAATTTTAATAAATCTAACTTCCAAACTCCAACTTGTAAGCTAAAATTCAGTAAATATTTCAAAAAACAGTACAGAATCTAAAGAACAACCAAAAGTATTTATAAAAAATAAACTCAGTATAAATTTAAGTAAAAATGTCTTAAATTATTTCATATTTTAAGGCAGAATACTAAAGTACAGTCATTACTAACTTATAACAGTGAAGTAAGAATGCATAAAACCTCAAAGAAATCCACTAAAATGAATCCAAAATACAAAATGTTTTTGGTGAATGTACTTTCAAATTTGTACCAAATCTACACAATAAAATAGGTTAAATAAACAGAGTAAATTTGCAAATATAGTATAATTAAGAACTTTCACAAACAAGTTTTGCACATAAAAAATATTTATTTAGCAAGTTTTTAAATACTGTAAAACCACTTTCAGAGCTTCAAATCAGTTAGAAAGTAACCTTTACTTAAATATTTAATTTTCAAAAATTTGCTGCTTTATTCAGCCTAAAAAAGCCACACCAACTTGCATCAAATAAAAAAGTACATTAAAAAATAAAAATGTGAAATTGTTAAAAAGTAACATGTCGTTAACCATGTCAAATCAACATTCTGCATGCTTCACACACAAAACAACAATAAAATGTCACTTTCACATGCCAAATGTCTCAAATCATTGCTAATTATAGTGAAACTTCTATTAGCCTTATCTAAATCCCAGCATAAAATTAAAAACACCAGTAAATCCTCCCAAACAAAACAAAGAAGTGCAAAAAAAGTCACGACATAATAACCGGTTATATGAAAATAAAACAAATTTGTTGGCGGAAATATTGCATACCATAGCTAAGCTACCGGTATCTTCAACTGCAATTTCAGTGTAAACTTTGAAATAAATTGCAGAAGAAAAGACAAAAAAAAAAAAAAAAAAAAAGAAGCTTTACCATATGCGGAAGTTTATAGCTGTTATATCATATTTGCTAACGGAAATATTTATTATGTGTCGCTGAAAATAAATTGTCGGCAATATCGTGTGTGCCGTTTATCATAAACAACGTAAGCAAATAAGCATCAAATTTATTATACAAATAATCAAAATAAAAATTTTAAATGCAAGCAAAGCTGTAACCAACAACGACAAAAAATAAACGTGAGAGAAAATATACTTGAGCAGTACTTTTACAAAAATTAGGAAACTTAAAATAGAGCATAATTTATCATAAGAATTTAAACGGCGCCCACATGTTAATCTTATGTATCGATGATAGACAACTTAGTACATGATGTAAACAACAAATTATAGTACAAGTTGTTGTTCTAATCTCAAAACGTATTTTATAAAAAAAACCTTTAAGACACGCCAAATTGCGTTCAAATTTAGCGTTTTTAAAACCCTACTGCTTCTAAGCCTCTTAAAATATGCAGAAATGCTAAAATAATAAGATAACATTTAAACCGTTAAAAAGCATTTTTCTAGACATTAACTACTGTACTGTACGTCATCTTTGAAATTCAATCCTAAGTTCTGAAACTTTTAAAGCTACAGTATGCAGCCCTGATTATGATATTGAAAAATTGCCAATTATATCAAACGAGGCTTCCCTTAGTCTTTATGCTTATTCTCTTCACAATAAAGCCTAAAAGATGCTGCGTCTTAGTAACTGTTTATTTATAGAGTCTTATAAAAAGAGCAACACAAATTTTAAGAATTTCTAAGTATTCAATACCTGAAAAAAAAACTACTACGTCAAAGAAGTAAAGACCCACAAGTACAGTACTGATGGCAATAAAAAATAATTTGTCAAGCACTGTACTTTTAATAAAACAATAACCAATTCCAAATTAGAAAATTTTGAAGTTTACAACTGGTAGATTATAGTTTACTCAGCAAATATTTTTTTTCTTTTATTTTTAAATCACTTTCGACTAATTTAACCATATGTGATAGGTCGAAACCGGTTACAAATCAGAATACAGTGGATTCTCGTTAACACGAAGCAACATTGCGGTCCCGAACTAAAGTATAGGCTTTCCCATCCGTTTTTTGTTTGTTAACACGAAGTAAAACCCCATTAACACAAACTGATTTTGCTTCTCCGAATGAAAAATTGCATTTATCGTTGGCGAAAATGTATAGAAAATCAAAATTTTTATAAGTTTTAATGTTTTTATAAAAACAAATACAAATGCAATACATTCTTTGTTTGTTACATGTAAAATTGCATTGTTTTTGCTGGGATGCATACATGCATACTGTATGTATGCACAAAATGTATAATATTTTGAAATGTTAATTTTGTATCTATTCTGATGTTAATAGTGATTCAAATATGATGGAAAGAGTCTAAATTTCAATTTAAAAAAATCAAATTAAAAAAGTCAGTTACCACTATTTGAAGTTTTAAAGATTTCAACTAAATCAATACCAAAGTGTCAGCGTTTACTGTAACGTGTTCCAAGTGATTGATGCCTTTGGGTAAAAATAACAACTATAATAACTTACTGTTCCACATTTTTCAATAGGACGTCAGCCCTTTTGTTTTACGTGGCAACTCTTTTTTTCTCAATATAAAAAAAATTCCTTTTAACAACATGGTTTTCACCGTCACTAATGTATTTTCAAAGCTAAATTACATAGCATCTCGCCCGTAAAAAAAAATAAAAATCAACTAAATGGATTAAAAACGTGCGTGTACTAAATTCCAAATACAAAATAAATTGTTGGATGTACGAGAAAGGCGCTTCAATTAGGTCAGCCATTCTGGTCGGTTATTCGATTAAAGATTTCTTATTATTTATCACGAATCCGAGAGCAAGGGAGTAACTAATCTTCAGCATTTCGTGTTTATATTGTAAACTGTTACCGGTTTTAGATAGATTTCCATTAAAAACCTTCAACAAATGAACACCAACTAATCTATAATTTATTCAATTGGAAATGCAAACAATTACCAGAACATAAGCCAGTTCAAAAGTAAGTTTTTCATTAATGTATTAAAAAAATAAAATAAAAAAAAATCGTATTTCACAATGTGTCCTGTTTTCTCCGACCATAAATACAAGTACATTGTTCATGTAAATAAGCAACACTGGCAGTTATGACGACTATGTGTTTATGCACAGTGACATTTCGATCACTCTGTACAAGTCTAGCCATAGCTTTGCATGTAAACTACAGTAAGTATTTATTTTCTTAACAAGACAGCCATTCTAACCTCACTTCCTCAATAAAAACAAGCAACTTCATTCATTTTAAGAAATACTATCTAAACTCAAAACCCTTTTTTCAGTAAATTTAATAACGTAACTAAAATCTGTATACAAAAGCTTTCATTGAATACTAAAACGCAGATAACCAATAACTTATAAACGTGCAATACACTCGTTAAATTTGATAAAAGTTGCTTTATTTCCCGTTTGCAAATTTTCTACAAAAAACAAATTCGTAATTTGCAAAATCCGGCACCCTTCTTTCCCATTTAAATATGCTTACATTATTCATCAGCAGCGTTAAGTCATTCCCTGTTTCACGTTTAATTAAGGCAGACATCTTTCTTTTGAACTATTTAAACTTTTATCTTCAAAGTACTTTTAAAATTAGATCTCTATTTCAGTAAAAGTAGCTGCAATATACGATGCCGATCTCCAGCAACAAAATTTCTAGCAATTATCTCAATTGTAATCTAAATGACCAACTTGGGACAATTATCGCTTGAATATAATTAAAGTTAGAAACGAAAATAGCCATGAAAATGCACAACAACAACACTGATTAAGATTAAAATTTGGGGAAAGAAGAAACGTTCCGGAAGTCTGCAAATGCGTTACGCAATCAACCAGACGCTTGTTGAGACGTCTTATCAACCGTTTACAGCTTTTTCTCACGTTATATTAAGCCAAGTTCAAACTAGTGTCAACTTAAATATGCAGGACAAACACGGTCTTCATTTCTTAGATAAAAGAACATTTGCATAATAAGTAGGCTAATTACCCACTATTTTATTAATGCTACTATTTAGAAATTAGCAAATTTTCGATTTCAGGAAGCAGCAGAATAAACCAAGTTATGCCATTAAAATCAGTTTTGTCAAAATGTGCACCAATTTTGTTAATTTTAAAAAGTCTTATTGTTTTACACAAGAAATAATCTACCAATCTAAGAGAAGAAGTTGGTGATGACTGAAATCGAATTTAAATTTTTACATACTGCACTGCAACAAACAAAAAAATCATTCTTAATACGATTAAGAATTCTTCCTAGTAGATTTTTTCAGCCTTAAAGCTAAAAAAAATCAACTACAACAATAAAAAAAACAAGTGCTGTAGAAGAGTATTGTTTAAGCATTGTGTAAAAGCTATCAAAATCATAACGCTAATAAAAACAGTAAAAAAAAGGAAATAAAATAAAAGCATAACACCGAATCTTTATATTTAAGCATTACAGTCACAATCATTTCGCCTATTTAAACAAATTTGATGCCAGAGAAAGATATACTGGAAGTTTCACAAAACGATTTCCCCAACTCTTTCCCTTAAAAAAAATAAAAAGACACCAGTAAGTTAGATACTGTACATCAGCAAGTCAACATGCTCATCAACTTTTATTAGACGATAAATAAGCTGTTTTCTTCAAACAATCTCTTTCTATAATCATCATCGACATTGTTTCTGTAACATACTGCACCAAAAACAAAAGCCATCGAAAAAGAAAGAAGAAAAAAACTAAATAAAATCGGTAATATGGACTTGTACAAAATAGCCCTACATTGATAGGAAACCCTCAGGTTATACAATTCTGTTGATGTTGGCTGCAGGACAAAAAACAAAAAAAAAAAATAGACTAACCGAAATTTCAGTGCATTATACCGGTATATTATACTTAGGCAAAGCCACTTTATTCTCGCACAAATTGCAATCGCCAATGAAGATCTTTTTGTTTGCATTAAACGTACTCGGATACTGAAAAGCATACAAATCGATGAAGCAGACTTTGTAAATCAATGTTACAACAAGTGAAGTTTAACATTTGATAAGTATACCATACTATTTGATCAACATTTCTATAGTAAACAATATCCCGTACCAACCGCAAACAATCACAAAAAATTTTAATTTCATCAAATGCATTTTCAATGAATTTGTAAGTTACATGGATACACTATGACAAAATAACATGCTGTATCGCACGTTTTTTTAATGTATGACCTACTAAGTAATGTCATGAACAATGTCAAACAACATTTTAAGAATTTTTAACACTTCCGTAACCATAACTTAGCATTAATGAGTAATGACTAATAAGTCTATACTAACTTAGTAACCAATACAAATATGGCGAATTTATTCATTTTTATTGTCCTATTGTCACCCTAACAACTGAAGTAAAGCATTAAGACCTAAGTTATTAGCAGTGATTACTGTCAGAGACTAATATTCTTAATACCTCTGATAAATAATTACAATCACTTAAAATTTTAATATACTGTATTTTGTGCCCATTTTGATGCTCGTAATCACTACACATTAATTCCAAACATGACTCGTTTGTTGCCATAAACCACGATATGCAAATAACCAGTTCCAAATTTGCATAAAAATACACCAAAGTACTCGTATACACATGTGATTCTTAATAACTTCAAAGAAAAATATACAAAAAATATAGTAGTTGGTAAGCTAATGTTACAATTTCCATTACAAAATGCACCCATTTATAATTTACTTTATAAAATAAAACAATACTCGCTATAATATTAACTTATTGTTGTGTCTTTGAAAATCATCCCATTAACTTTACTATGTAGTAAATAATGTTAACTTCGCCGTATGGTACAGTACACTAAATAGACGCAAATATATTCTTATCTCTTATTTTTCATCTCAAGTTTCCTTTTATTAATGTGCACAGTATTTAAGTCATCGTGTTACTATTGTTAACATATGGTACAGTAGTATGGTAAAACGATATCCAAATAAGTAGAAGATTAACTTTTTCAACCAGTGTTTTAACCAATTTTAATGATAAAGACTTTCAGCAAAAGCTAATCACCGTATCAATAAAAAACATTTAATTACCATTATACGGCAACAAAAATGATCACATATCGTTATTTCACAAAAATACTTTTAAAAAAAGAAGCCATTTTTATATCAGTTAAATTTATAAATATCTAATATTTAAAAATTTATTTAAGTAAACATTTAAATAACAATTCATTTTTTTTAGTATTTTTACTCAGTCATTCAATTGATCTACCCTTCGCTATTTAAATAAGAATGACAATTTTAAATACAAATATTCAAATAATAAAAAAATATTAAACGCATTTATATTTGTAAATACAATAAAAAAAACAAAAACCTATTATAGTATAGAAGAGCAGCGTTGATAATAAAAAACTAAAAACAATTTTACAATACTGAAAAACACATTTAAAAAATAAAAAATATCGTTGTTGAATAGCTTTTATGATTTTATTCCCTCCGGTTGCCAAATAATATTAGATTTTTAAATTAAAAAAAAAAAAAGAAAAACCAGTATATTATGCTTACAAAATTGGTTTTGTAAAAACTATTTTTTTTCTTGCACTTTATATAAAAAAAGTAAGTTATGTAAAGCATACTGTATGTAGTCATAAAGAGTACAGTTCGACTAAGTACAGCTTTTCTCTCGCTCAAAATTGAACATAGTAATGACGACTTGTAGCTCCCAAATGACCAATTGAAAGTAAAATGTGTTCTTCCAACTTTTAATATATAAACAGATAGATATATAGACATTAAGGCTTTCTATTGCACAGCATACATCAACTTTACTTCCACCATTACCAACAACAACATGAATTACCATAAATTCGACATTCATGTTTGAGGCCTCTATTATTTTTTTTGCTGACAAATTTAACTTTAGATCATGTATCTCAGTAAATGCACAGTATTCGAAACCAGAGCATAAATTACTCAGTTTCACTCTATTGATAAACACAGCAGATCAAGAAAGTGATACAGCTAATAAAAAGATTTTAAAGAAATTCAATAAAATCGGATTACCCGTAAATATACACTTCCGAGAATGATGGCGCCGTATCAATCTGTCGGTTTAACAATGGAAAAAAAGTCATGGATGCTGTGAGATGATGCTGTGCTTACGAACATGGTGGGAAATTAAATCCAAACAATAAAACTCCAATCTTTTTTCAATCGACCATTTCGTTTTGCCGACTTTGTTAAATCTGGCTATTTTAATCCGTCGCTATTTACAAAATATCGCACAATTTCTCGCTATTTATTCTTTATCCATATCATGATAAATAAAACATATAAACAGCCAAACATAATATTTTATTATGTAAGTTAATGCAGGTTGCAGCTATAATAAAAGAAGCTCTCTTAAATATTTGACACATTTTGTGAGACAATAGAAAACGCCATAGACTGCCTTTTAACCAAATAACATAATAAACTTTGATGTACAAATTTTACAAAAAAAATCAATTTATGATTTTCATTAAGTTAATCGACCAGTATTAATGATTAACAATGATACAAGTTACCATAAATACGAATATAGTTAACAGCTAATAGCTTTAAGATGATAAATCATCAGTAATGTAGTTCATTAAGCTGTCAAGTTAGTTAACAAATTTATAAAAATTATATATGGCTTAAAGATAGGGTATTACTCATGAGCCATGAATCATGATAGCACTCGAAACTGCAAATACAACGACAAAGTAGAACTCAGTACAATGTTACAAACTTCACAGACGATATAACATCATACACATTTTATTTATTCCCACCAAACTAATATTTTACAACATCGTAAAAAAGCAGTTTCCTAAATTCTAGTAAACCTCAAAATGTAACAAGTATCGTCCTCAATTCGGCTTATCCAAATAATAAACTTGATGTAGCACTTGCAGTACTGTAAAGTTGAGAAATTCCTGTGGTTTTACTACACTACCCGGTCTACTCTCCAGCAAACCAAACAAAAAAAGAAAGACCTAACCAAACCGAATTTCGAAAGTCAATGACTCGAACATTTACTATCTCCAATACTTCAACTCTCATCTGGTACTTTCCACTACACAAATTAAAAATTGCCATTCAGTAAATCCCTGTGCTAACTTAATTCAAATAGAAATCGCCAGCGTTTCGTTGATAAAAATAACTGCAAATAAATATAATTAATCGCCCATCCTCAATTCCGAGCTAACAAAAGCAACATTTAAAAGTTTAATTAAGCTCAATTTCTCATTACAAAGATACACAACGATTATAACTAAGCCCGTATGCATTTATCTTAAAAGTTAACTTACAATCGTGTAAACATCAAACATTAATTTCAATAGACAGTATTGACAACAATGTTCAGTTACAGTACATTACAACTGCTAATAATAATAAAGAAAATTGCTAAGAAAAATAACTACAGCTTCTGGCATACAACCCAATAAAAAGTCCAACATCAATGCCTTTAGTTACTTTAACGGAATTTTAATCAATTTTAACTACCAACAATGACACCGTTTTCTTTTTGGATCAATTTTCATTAATTTTGAAAACAAAATACTCGCGGCAACTAATATACTATACATTAAATGATTAAAATAAAAGTTAACGTTTGCAACATGATCTACGGTTTCTATTTCAAGTAAATTTAATTATAACTGAAATAATATCGAAAATGCAAAAAGCAGCGTTCATTACGTTTAATTAAACTGCGTAACGACCCATACACAAATTGCACATTAAACAATACAGTACTGCATTGTAAAGCATCGTTTTCATTTTCCATTAAATCCTATTGTGTCTACAAATTACAATCCCACAATCTAACTTTAATAAAATCATAAAATTACACAAATGAATCTTTCTAAAAGCCTCACAATAAACTGAATATTTTACCAAAACGCAGAAACCACTCTATTAACCAAAGTAGAAAGTTTCATTTAAAACAAACGTTGAACTTTTAAATCTGGTTTTCGTTTATAAAGACACTATTAAATACTGTAATTGAAAACTTTGATTTGGTGTCTTGTTTTATATTCAGCACCACCACTTAGTGCCAGTATTCAAGAAACACAGAGAACATGGTCCCATATTTTAGTTCTATAACTTATATTGGCTATCATAGCATGATTTCAAAATGCCCTATGAAAATTCATAGGGCATTTTTAGTGCTTCAAAAGAATTTATTATGGATTCAATACTGCATTCAGTGCTTTTAGTGTTCCCCAGACTATTTTTTGGTTCTAGCCTCCAACGAATGCTTTTTGTGCTTCAATGATTGATTTTGGTGCTCTTATAGAATGGTTTGGACTACATAGTATAGTTTGCTATTACAGAACTAGCAGTTACAATACCGTTATTTGCAATCATTTGAAGCTTAAACTTTGCTAAATAAAATTCGGAATTTTAGTAAGCTGACATCTGTACGTTGGCAATTCAGTACAAATGAGGATGAAGAATAAGTTCAGGCGTTTTTTCCAGTGAAGTCAGAGGTTAAACTCGATTGGTATTCATTTTTTAAGTTTATGATCTTTTTTACAAAGCTTATAATCAATAATAAAGTCATAAAGTGCCATAAGTTCATAATAAAAGTGGTAAATTTAGTTAGCTTTACAGTCACAATTTCTGTTCAATAAAAATAATATAACGTCAATTGAAGAAAATAAAATATTAAATAAATGCAGCACGCCATTTTCGGTTTTAAAACTCAGTTCGTTCAACCTTGACGAGCAAATAAAAGCCACCAAAAAACTAGCAGTAAAACGGCTTTCACATTGGCTTCTGAAAATAATAAATACATGTTGACAAATGCGTTTCTTTGATAAGTCTAGTTGGCACGATATCAATAAATTTGGTGCCGGTAAAATCACTTTTGAAGTACGAATTCATATGCACTCGAGAAGAATCTCCGCACGTCTTAATAACTCATCTCCATCGTAAGCATTTCAAACACCAGATTTTCACTTTTCCTAAATCTCACAGGAAATGCATACAGCAACATCTAAACGACCTATAATTTAAGATTCGACGAAAACTGCCGATTGGATAGATTTTATGTAACAAATACTAATCAGTACATAAAAAATTTGTCAAAAAATAAATCGGATCGCGTGGTTAACAAATAAGAATTTCAAAAGAAAAGTCAACAGGATAGTAATGAATAGAGTCATTTTTAATTACCACAGCCAAATTTAGTGTTTTGTATATTCAAAGCAAGTACTGAGGGAAATAAGAACATCAATGGAAAATATCGACATTAACCGATATGCTAATCGATAACAACTTTACTCAATAAACGTTTAACGACAAATTAGTAATTTAAAGTAGTAATGATATAATCCTACAATAAACACGATAAAGTACAATAATAATTATTATCCGATGCAGTATTTAATAATTATCATGTATCGAAAAGCCAAAAAAATCTAATTACAACGAAAATTCAAATTAACTATGCATAACAAACTACTTTAAATTCTAAAACAACAAAACACCCTTATAAAGTTATACAGTTTAAACTTGTCCAATATGTCACTTAAATAGTGATTTGTCAACTTAGACTCTTAAAAGAAATCATTTAAGACCGAATTGAACTATCAAACAAGACAAGTTTAACTTCCCTGTGCTTTTACATTCGGTTTAATTGGATTCACCCCCATTTGCTCAAACAAAAAAAACCTTCCTAAAATTTTATTTGTGGCATTAAATTCAGCCTAGCAACTTCATCTTCGTTTATACTTAAGTCTTAGCTCTTAAAACATAAACTAAATCCTAATTTCATCTTCCTGGGTTTACAAAGAAAAGCTCAGCTGACAAGAAAATAAAAAACAATAATTGAATCGCAGTAATATTTTCATTTGAATTATTAAACTCCTTGGCATGTCAAAGATCGTCTTAAAGTAAAAACCTTGCTATAAAAATGCAATTTATTTTATTAAATAAATAAAAAATTTAATAAATAAAACAATATAAAAATACAGTAATTATAAAGTATGTTAACACAATTGCACTGGTGGCTAACACACTAAAAAGCGTACTTACTAAATCATATAATTTAATAAGCAAGTCACATACTGGCTTATACTAAAAATGAAAATAGTTTATATATAGGCCAATTTTTCGCTCTGTTTACCTTTAAAACAATGCATATATTTTAATAAGTTATTATGCAAATAAAAACTCGTTTCAAAAATTTAACATAATGCAAACATTACTCTAAACTAATTATTGTACCAATTTTCAAATTTCCTTTTATATAACTTAACTTAATAAGCCAATACTAAACATAAGTTTACTTCAACATTAAAATAATTACTAAAAGTCAGCAGTAACTGAAATACTGTATTGCATAATTAGCGATACATTACTGTATTTCATTTTGTAAAACAAGATTATAATACGCAATTTTTGTTAAAATAACAGGCCAAAACTATTGCATTCGCTTCACTGTAATATCACCAAGTCTAGTGTATTTGAAAACCCAAAAATTGCGAACCAATAAAATAAATTATAATAAAATAATAAACTGTATTATTACAAGTACTTGACTACAATTTTCAAGCGATATACTGTATGTTTTATCATAAAAATTATTGCAGTATATTGAATGTCATAGTGCACTAATGATTCATACGCACTGCAATACTGTACAATTTTTTTAAAAATTTTAATTTACTTTCCTGGTATTGCATTTTATTATTGCAAACTAAAATAAAATTTCATTTTTAACAATATGTATTAAAGCTATTGCTTCTTTTATGGATAAGTTTCAATAATAAAGGTCAAATTACATTCTTTTTTAAGCCAATACGTTTTTATACGATAGCGTTAAGTATAGAATTTTCTCCAAATCTTTAACATTACAGTACCGTATGTTCTTCATATAAGCTATATACATTAATACATTTTTTAATTTCATTAAATGATTCTTAAAAGCGGTAAACCACACTTTGTGAACGAATAACGATTTCAATACATTACAATACTGTATCAAATACATTAGGATACAAATAGATACTTTTACACTAAAACAGAAACTTTCACAATAAATTAAATTATAATATTTCCCCCCAAATCTCAAAATTCATGAAATAAATTGCAGTGTTGCAATGTTATAAATATGATTATCCTGATATAGGACACAGCAACTAACGCATAATATAACAGATTTTACCGTCAGAAAGCCGTTTTAATGTAAAACTGTAAATAATAAAAAGAACCCAATTAAATACGAATTAAGTACCATTTAAAAACATACTGGACATTACACACTGTTGCACATGTGCTAACCTGCAACACTTGCCATGGTTGCTTATTTTTGTTAGAACAGATGATAATACAGAATATTTTACTGCAACCTTTATTTTTGTTAGAACAGATGATAATACAGAATATTTTAAAGCCTGTCAATATTTTTGACTAATATCACACATTAAACTCACAAAATAAACAATACTTTTAGGTGTTTTACCAACAGTGATCAAGGTTACCAGAATAACCAACAACGATAGTTTTCAAACTAAACAAAATTCTTATTCAAATTTCAACTAAAAAAACTACTCACTTGTAGCTAATGCTAAATGACTGCATTTAAAATTTCGTCAAAATAGATTTGATTTCTATAACGGTATAATGTAATCTGCATCAGCTGTTTATTACATTGTAATAAAACCATCATAAATAAAAATTATTCAAACCGATATGGTAACTCAATGGCGCCGACACCATAATATTCAATAGTTGTCTATCATAATTAAATCAACAAATGCAATCTTTAATTACAAAATTGTCAAGTAAGTAAGCTTATATTTTAATACCATTTGAATGGTATAATAGCCAGAATTAAATAACGCTGACTACACAAACCAACTCAGCCAAACACCAAGTTGATAACATGCCTACACTAAACAATTAACAAACTACTCAAAACAAAAAAAGAATGGCCTATAAAGTTAAAATTTTGCACAGGTAAATAACTCCAAAATGTCACGATCACACCAAAAACACAGCAGCTAAATAATCTTAATTAAAATCCATTTTCATATTATCAAACTATTACAACTATTCGATGCCAGGAAAATCGATTTAGTTTCTAAAATAAAACAAAAAAAACGACGTTTTAAATGACCATTTACTTTTTTATCATTATGAACTTATCATTTTCCATATGCAATTTTGTAAGTTGCTTGCAGTTCAAAATACTTTAGGAATCTGTAATATATATTTGCATAACAATGAAAAATTTACATTTTTTACGGATCATAACGCACATTTTATTTTATGAAATTTTATTTTTTAGTGTTTTAGTATTTCATTAAATCAAGAGAGGAGACAATTCGATCCCTGCCAAAGTTCCCCCTTTATTGACCAACACGGAACCCCTCCTTCTCTGGGTTAATTACCGTAAATGCAGCGTGTTGCGCCGGCATTGTGCTTGTTCCGTGTGGAAATTATCTCACACAACGGCACACAGTCAGTCGCACACAGTAACTCGGAAATCAAATTAATGAATTTCCTCCATTTACAATACAACACAGACAGCAAAACTTTTATCAGAAACTCAGCTCTCTAGTGACAAATTCAAGCGTAACTATAATCGTCAAAAACGCTTCTCTGCTCGCCCCTGTACGTACAGCAAACAATAACACTGCCATAAAAATCGCGATTTTAGTTAAGACAACAAACATTTACTTCTTTTCCCCATCAATCCAACTACAGAAAGAACCATTAAAACTCGTTTCCTAATCACTTAATAAAGCACCTCAAACGCTAAAAAGCTAAAAGAGCAACAAAAAAAGTCAATAAAGCGCAAATTAAATTTCTGAGAACAAAAATCTCGCTCAGAAATCGCTCATAAAATTCGATTAAAATTCAAATCAAAATCTTGAAAAGACGCAATACTAATACTACAGTGTGCAAACTGAAATCAATAAGGAGCAGACCGTTATAGGTACAGTACATGTATGTAACTATATACATATCTCTTGCTTTAGCTGTCAGCTGTAACATTTCACTTGGCTCATCTTCCCCACAACATGTCAACGACTTTGCAATGCCTGGTGCAAAGCATTATGCTTTACGTACACATGCTTATTGAAGATTTAGAGAGTATTGATTTATCGGCGGATAGAGATAAAAAGAGTAAAAAAATTGCGTCCAATACAAGTTTATATTAAGCAGAGTATACTATAGACAGTGCATAAAAAACAAGAATATTAAATTCTAATCCGTTAACAGCAGTTCAGATATGTGTGCTTCATACCATTCAATGCAAATTTAGGTTACAAAAAGTAATAACTCAAAGCTGACACAGTTCACAAATTTAAAAACGATCACTCATGTAATTAATATCAGTACAAGTTAGTGCTGATACTTTCATTTAACAGTTAGCACAAACAGAATAAATAATTAAATAAATAGCAATTGCCAACCATGTTAATTTGATCGCACATGATAGCTTGTAAAACTTAAATTACAAAAGTTACAGTACTAAATTTCACTACTATCCTGTATTTCGTTTTCCAGTGTCTCTGCCGGATTCTCAGTATTGATCATCTTATTCAGTACAGTAGTTTCAAACCGAGTTATTAAAGTTTATAGCAACTTTAAATTAAACTTCCTGGAACTTGGAATTGTATTTCTTTTTTTCATGGAAAGTATCAAAAAATAACTTTAGGCGTAAATGTCAACGTTTACTCAAGGAAAGATGCTCAAAAGTAGACACCAATCTGGTAACACACGACGTAGCAGTTAATACAGTATTTATACTGTACAACGCCAAAAATACAGAAAAAAAACTCAATTTATAAAAAAACTATTTAAAATCCTCATTTCAGTCACTCTATTGCATTCAAAGAACTCTAACCCATGTCTAACAACAATTTCCATGTTTTCTTTGAATAATTAACTGCCAACATTAATTATCCGTAACTTGAAATGCCTATAATTGCTAATTTTAAAACACTTTTTTTAATTCGTAATTTAACATTAATTAGCTTCATACAGTTTCAATGCTCCGTAAAGGCATTATTAAATTTCAAATTGTCTGTCAAGTACCGTAGCGTACATAAAATTCTATAGCTACATCTAAACTAAAAAAAAAATAATAATAAACCAAGCAATTTGCACCATAAACTTTGTTGATGAATTCGCCACAGGCACCAGCACTTTCTACTATAAACAATTAACGATTGAACTAATAGAAATCCCTTTTCATATCTGTGCTTAATAACGAGTAACTGTCCAACAGCCATTGGATTAAAAATTAATATTTTTTAATAAGATCGCACCAAGAAAGAGATTCCCAGTTCCTTCATACTAAAAAAACCCCTCATTTAACTTAATAATAAATTTCGAAAAATACAATTTAACTGCCTTTACAGTTGTTAAATAATATTCCAAAAGCAGCATCAACACTGTAAAAGTATTTTACGTAGGTAGCATGTATAAACAAGCAACTTTCTATCATCAATAAAGAAAGTACTGTACTGTACATTACTGTATTGATAACAGGAAGTGATTTTAAGTTAAGAAAACATGCGGTTTTCTCCAATGCCGTCACCGACGGTTTCTAAGTTGTAAGTTTATAACTGGAATTGTGCACGAGTTGATCAGACTATGGTATCGTCTGCAAATATGACCTTGAAGCATAAGAATCCAAGACAAAAATCAAAATGCTACCAGCATTTACTGTATGTTAAAATTATTTTATAATGATTGATATTATGAAACTTATTTTAGCCAATAAAAACTTTGCGCAACATATTTCTTCACTCTGTGCCAAGTAGCACCACGCACGAGTGACTAGTCACAAAATAATATTAATTCACACTCTTACATAATCAAAAATTACTTTACCGTTTTTTGAACAATAAAATTACACTAAC
Organism: Helicorthomorpha holstii; assembly: GCA_013389785.1. Taxonomy (NCBI): domain Eukaryota; kingdom Metazoa; phylum Arthropoda; class Diplopoda; order Polydesmida; family Paradoxosomatidae; genus Helicorthomorpha; species Helicorthomorpha holstii. The sequence goes on from JAAFCF010006680.1 coordinate 16,041,946, forward strand.
ATACATGTTGTAAAAGGAAAAAAACTAAACAATTCAATGCCAATTCAAGTGGAATCTTTTATCAAACAATTTTATCGAAAAATTCTGACTAATAACATGAGCATTTAATAAAAATTTGATTACTGCTTGTTATCGTTTGCAAATAAATGATAACAGTTCTAATTTGTAGACCTAATTAGATTTCTATCGAAATGTGAGAAAGAAAATTTGAGACTGTAGTAAAGTTAGTAGACCTCGACGTCCAAATTTAAATCACAAAACGAGTAGAAAACCTTAAACCAATATCGGAAATCCCAAGGAAAGTATCAAAAGAATAGTAAGTAGCCAGTACTACCGGCGCTCGCTGTGGTGCCACGCCTGCAAGACATTTCCTGCACAAAGTCATCGACAATAAGAATCAGCTGGCTCTTTTAATGTTCGAGCAACTTCAATGTACAGGCTTCAACTCGTACAAAAACGTTTCCAATAAATATTACGTCACCTGACAAACTAACTGTTCATTCCTATTTTAGTAATATAAAACCTTTTACATTAGATCAGAAAAACTCGCTCATTTTTCATTCCTTCCTCTTGCAAACAGTTGTATAACCAGATACCATCGTGACATAAATTGTAAAATGAACTAGTAATATATATACGGGTTTAGAATTTCATTAAGTTAATAATATTTGCATTTACTGTAATGATGGTTTTCGACGTCTATCTTATCAGTTTAATGGATTTCTTTTTCTCTACAGAGAAGATCAAGAAATAAAAAAGTAAAGCAAATATTTGAATGCTTTTTTACAAATATATTCCTGTTCATTCGCCGGAAAACAATTATGCAAAAATTAAATTCGTCGTGGGCGCATGTACTATACATGTACAAAATTTATGGCATCGAAAAATTTCGTAAAATGAAAATCTTCCACGTTTAATTTGGCCTACATTTAGAAACTTGTTTTCGTCTGATGTTCTTACAGATTTCGTCAGTAGTCGTCTACTAATACTGCCATTTATGAAAATATTACACCATATAGATTGAGATAATTAACTCGAATGACAACTTCTGGGTCCTAGTTCAACAATTTTACAAAAAAAAACTCGTATAAATAACACAAATCTGCATTATAACTAAGGCTCTAAGCTTAAGCGCTAAAAGTAAATGATGTTAAACACATCCAATTATGTTTAAGCACTGTCTGATAATCAAATCATTAATCCAAACAATACAAAAACTATGAGAAGTAAAGCAAACACTAAACACATGTTTAAACTTGAATTTTTTTGTTAACAGTCGATAAAACTTAGTATTCCAACCAAGAGTATCCGCACCAGACTCGAGTTTTCAAGGTCGGCTTCAGTCTTGGCCAAATGACATGCACACTATTTTTACAAACAGGAAACTTCACCAGCGTAGGTTTGCATATACCACAACAAATAACTTTTAAGCCAACTTTAACCTTTTATTAACCAAATCTCCAGTATAGTTATTAATAAAGACGGTGACCTCAGCTGTGCGGTAGGAAAAAAAAGTGTGTTTGTATGTGAAGCACCACCAATTCTATTTTACTTCCCAGTTAACATTTTTACTATTCCACGCTCGGCTTAACCCGTTTGAAAACCTGTTCTTGGATTTACTAGTTGTACAAAAACTATAGTAACGACCTACATTTTAATAGTTGGTTGAATAATAATAATAAGAGTCACTTTATATTCTCATCCATTTTAATTCCCACAGCCATGAAAATTACCATGATTTTCAGAATTAAAAAAACTGAAATTAACATAGTTTTATCACAAAATTAACCGATTCTCGGTATCAAAAAGTTTTTTTACAGTATCTCGAAGAATATTATCTTCCAATATATATTAAAATAGCACAATAAAAACTATTTAGACAAGGTTATGACGACGTAGTCAATAATTGAAAAAAAACCAGCTCACACGCATCAAATACCAGAATTGGAGTCCTTATTGAGAATTTTATATCTAAAAATCATGTTCTACAGTAATAATCACGGTTCATTACAAGAATTACTATCTAAACATGATCCAATCAAAAAATTAGAAAATTCGGATGAATATTATTAGCCAACAGGAAAATTGTATTAAAATTGCATTTTATGACTCTCTTATATCTGAAATGTCTTTCACCTACAAACCAAATCTGGTTTCCCTGAAATACAATTATTGCTAAAGATCACATCATTATCCCCTACTTGATGGTCCAATCACAATTAAGAAAATCTAAGAGGAAAAAAAACGAAATTATCAACAAACTACAGAACAGTACATGTCAAGGGCATCCAAATCGATTCTGACCATCATTTAACAATAACAACATCTAATTATAATTAACACTAAGCCAGAGAACTGACGCCCTTGTCATCAAGAAAAATCTTTCGAAATAGTTGTACTTTACTGTACCCAATTTACTACAATAATTGTTTTCGCATGCTTATGCAAAAACAAGTTCAACCTACCATAAAAAACTTGCCAAAATAAACTTTCAGTTCATGTCAAGCAAAACCCGCCAAAAAATTTAGCTTTATAGGACAGCCAGCACTACTTATGAATCTCGTTACTGTACATTGAAACAACTGCTTGCTTATCAGTAATTGTCATCCTTTACATTTTACAGTTTACACCTGTAATGAAATTTGGATAAAGTTGGTCAAAATGAAGCAAGAAAGTTACTTAAGAAATTTAGGTTAGCCCAAAACAAAATAACAGCACAATCATACTTATACGGTTGATAAGTCTTCATTATCAGCTACTTTAGTTGCTGACTTTAAAATATTAACGTGAATTTGGCCTCCGATAATGATAATTACGAGATAACACCTCATGAAAGTCTAGTATCACCTGTTTGTACTTTGCAGTCAGTCGACCCAGTGAACGAAGTAAAAATCCCGCCTCTAGGCCTCAATCAAAACATATCGGTAAACGCCTGAAACTTGCACACTTTACAAGTGTACTTCTATAATTACATTAAAATATTTGTCATGTAATTAAAAATTACGGTGTCACAGATTAAATGATAATGTTAAACATTTGGTGTTTACATAATTGATCTGTGTCAATAACACGCCCTATCCTTGCAGAACTTTTAACAGTCATCTTATGTAAAATTACTACATTTTGTGAGAGATATTTTATGATTAAAGATAGATTTTTACCTGGTCCTGTGAATATAATCACGGTTGTAAATGGTACCAGAAGAATGACCAAGAATAAAAGCACGCCATGCCTTCGGAGCTTCATTGCCGACTATTCGCGGAGTGTATGCCTGTCTGCCTGCCTTACTTAGTGCTGTTATGCTGGGATGGCCTGAGTTACGAGACAACGTGTTTCCCAAGCCTCTGCCTTCGCACTTGCACAACTCGCTTCTAACTTCTACGTAGTTTTACCTGTTCACTCAAAACCGTTTTATTAAATTCGTAGGCATAATTATGTCTATGTCGACATCACATCTGATTGAAACCTCTACCGATTTCGCGATGTAACACACGTAAAAATACACTACACCAGCCAAAGTGACTCTCATTAGATAATGGCAGCTTCAACGAGAGCCCATCTGTTTTCAATGCAGTTTGCAATCTTAGATAAGTTACGGACGGTAAACCATCGCGGATTCGGCGCCCTCTATAAGCCATTTCAAATAGTAAAGACTGGCTTTAATCCGCTAAATTTAAAGCTCAGCGTTTGTATGATTAGCTTTAGAAGTTATTTACTGGGAAATAAGGTCCTGTATTTCGAGATTGTCTAAAAAAAAAATCAATTAGTTTCAATTGACTATAAATTATTTAAATACAAAAAGTTTTTCACTTTACTTTTTATGTTTCAAAAATCGATTAACCATGTTGTCAACTATTATTGTATTTTTTTTTAATTTAATTTTTTTTGTCAAACATTTTCAGTAAATCTTGACGAATAAATTATTATTATAATAAATATAATATTATACAGTAATGGGTAACCGGTAATGATATTTTCCAATCCCGCTTAATTATAATGACGTATTGCGCAGTAATTGGTCAAATCCATCTTCTTTTGAGTGTTTGAATACTGTATGGTTTTTCCTGAGACATTTAGTCGTAAATGCTTTTTATTTTAAGACGAAAAATTGCATTACATCTAGAATTGTGTAATTGGTGTTAAAGATTTTAAATAAATTTACTTCTTATTAATGGAAGGTTCGCGTCCACAACGTTTGCGAGGAACTCCAGCTGCAAAACATCGTCATTACTTTGCTTTGATTGCTTTAACTGGAGCTTTTTCAGTCGGACTTTTTATGGAGTGAGTTGAAATGGCATTTGAATTCATCTCAACATTGTATAAAACGAATATATTGCTATGGTTCTAATATCGGCATAAACTCAGTCTCAACATATGTGTAACGGTTATTTCGTTAATTTCTTTAGATATTGTCGAAAGTCAAATGGGTTAATGGCGAAATTATTAAAAGCAAAGAATGAAGAAAGTAGCGAATCATTTTTGAGACGACGTCATGTTTTTGGACATCAACTGTACGGACGAGACAAGGCTTTGGTTGTAGGAGGCATGGATATGGCTGAAAAGGAAGACGATAGTTTTTCACAAATTGATTAAGACGTTATTCGATCAAGAAACTATTAAAAAAACACCCAAGAAAATGAAGCCTGTTTCAAAATTGAGTCGTAAACGTATTAAATGTGACAGCTCACAGGAAGACAAATCTCAAACCAAAATTAATCGAAATAAAGCTTTGATTAATGTTTTCGATTTAGACGACTCTATTTCTGATTTTCAATCTAAGGTATATAAATAGATTTATAGAAATTCGATTATAGCATGTATTGTACATACGTTGACAAATAAAATTAAAGTTTACTCAATTTGTTGGCTATATTATTTAGCGGACAGCAAAGTTGCCGTTAAAATTGCCACGTGATAAAACCGCTAATCAAGTTAACGTTGAAAATGCTGCGACCTCTTCACTGTCTGTAAATAAGCAAAGTGCAGGTAGGTTTTTTTGTATTTTAATTGATTGTGCAGTATTAGCAAACTTTATAATTAATTTTAGGCGCTGGATCACATTCAAGTTTTGAGGATGGAGAAGTTGTTGAAGAAGAAACACGTATGTGTGCAGGATGCTGTGAGTTGGTGCCAGCTGCGACTTATAACTCTCACTTGCATCATTGCCTTAAGAGGTTCAGATCAAATTCAACAATCGATGAATGTCCACACTGCACCACAAATCTGAAAGGATTGAGTAAAATGAGAAAGCAGGAGCACATACAGAGGTCCATTGAAAACTGTTTAACGTTAGAAGTATTTTTAAAGCTAACATTATCATAATCTTACAGATGTGAGCGAATGACAAGTGATAGCGATTCTCAAACGCAAATACCAGCTATACTCGAGTGTCCATTTTGCGGGAAATATAGTGATAATCCTCAAGTACTTGCAGTTTTAGCAACTTACAAATTTTATATTTTAAATGTGAATCAATAATTTGCAGTGGCGGCAGGTGCATATGAGAAAATGTGCCAAAAGTAAGCATTATTCGTTGGATGAATATGACCGAGTAATTCAACTTCAGGAAAGACAAGTTAAGGAAAGGTTAGCTGTTGGGTTACCTGCTGGTCCTGCTAAGCCTGTGGCGATTCCTAAAGCTACAAGCAGCAGAAACACAAGATCTACAATAATTGTTCAACCGACAACGTAGCTATACCTTGATATTTAATTTCTATTTTATTAATAGAAAATCTTAACCTTTAATTTTGTTAGATCTCATGAAGAAGATTTGCAGATGGCAAAAGCAATATCTCTATCGCTGGCTGAAAAAGAGAAAGTTCTTCGCCAAGAAGACGATTTCGTTTTTGAATCATTTAAAATGCAACCAGAAAGTTTAGATGAAACTTTAAGAAGAGTTTTGGAAAATAAACAACCGCGAGCAGTTAAAGCTATCGGAAAAAAGAACAAGAAGTATTGCAACATAAATTATAATACACTTTCTAATGAAACTTGCAGATATAATAATACATTTTCCGTTATAGGAACACAATGTCATTATTAATGTTAAGATCAGCTGAAGATCGAATTAATTTAATAGCTGAACGTGCTGCAGAGATACTTTCTGAAACGGTAAGTTAATTTAAAAATGTTTTAACTCCCATTTAATTTATAATATCATGATAGAGAGAGGAATATAATTTGAATACGTGTGCATTTTATGTTAACTGGAAAAACATCAAAGTAAAACGGAAATGGACTTCAAACCTTAGTCAAAGTCGTTTGTGGAAGTTGTCTGCCCAAAACGATGAATTGGTCTGTGATCCAAAATGCTTCTACACATTGGCATTTTTAGAGCATGAAGAGCCAACGCCTATTGATGCTTTCAAGAGCAACCATCGACGGTTATCTGTTCTACCAGGTTATAAACTGTCGCGTAACTGCAAATCTCCGAATGAGGAAACGTTGAATTGTTCCTTAGCCACACAGGACGTAGTAGCTCAACTTTATAAACAAAATAATCAGAGTTCAGTTATTATGGATATCTCTGAATACGGAAATACTAGCTTTTATGTTAAAGGAAAAGATGAAGTGATGGGTGATGGATTTTTTACTCAAGTTCATTCAGACGTACATGTTATTTATTTGGCCATTATTTCGCTATACTAATGGATTTCTTTCATATGATAGGATTCAGAGAATTGCTTAAAGCTGAGCAGTGATTTGCTGGAAATGGTTGGGAATTCTAAGTTAAGCGATGTCACGATTTATGTGGAATCTGACATAACAATTCCTTGTCATCAATTTATATTATTATGCAGATGTCCTGCAGCGTATAAAGTAATAACGGGTTTGTAATGATTATGTTTAAGAATTATATTAATTACATGGTCAACTTTATTGTTTAACAGGAGTTGCATAAAGTTAACACTACAAGCAAACAGTTTATTTTAGATTGGAAAAACATTTCTTATGGTGGAGCGATTGCTTTCTTAAAATATCTTTATGGAGAAGTAAAACCGGATGACCGTCAAATGGATGAAATATTAACATTAGCGAGAAGGTTGTTTTTGAATACGAAATTTGCCAAGTAAATATCATATAAAACTTTTGTAACACGTCTATTCTGAAAATTTTTAGGTATGGTATCAATGAATTTTTAACTAACGAAGATAATCGACAGCCGAGTTGTTCGGAAGCTGATTTTATGGAACGGAGTTTGACTACGTTGTCTGATATTGAAGAACACAGCGAAACTGAACTCGTTGAGTGTGATTCTCCTGTTGAATCCGATTTGTGTACTAATGTATCGATGAATCCTCCTGCAAAATCAAAAGTTAATAATTTGGTAAAAAATGAACTGCATAGTGATTCCTACACACCGAAATCGGATTCGTCGTCTCCTCTTTTGTTTGATATGCCTTACTTTGAAAAACAAAACGATAAAGTTAGTAAATTAGTGAATTCGACGATTCCAAAACTGAATATGCCCAATGACTTAGACGAAATGGCAAGTGATTTAGTTTCCGAACAGCTTAAGACGGAAAATAAGTGTGTGTCGAGTGTGACGTCGTCTAATAACTCATTGTCGTGTGATAGTGAAACTTTTAACGCCAAAATGAAGTTTTTATCGCCGACTTTAACATCTTCGCATGAGAGCAATTCAGTAACTAAGAGAAAAAGCTTAGACAATTCTGATCTTGAATGTTTTGCCAGTTTAAAGAAACGATTAAAGATGAGAGAGTGTGTCAATAGCCAGCCGAATATGAATGTCGTGATCGACTTTGAAATAGAAGATGAAGAGCCGGATTTTGTCTTATCTGATTCTGTCCAAGACGTGGATCCTAATGAGTTTGACCAGTTTGATATTTGCCAAGATGATTTTAACGTTGAATACTCGCCGGTAAATATTCAGATACATTAACATACATTATATAAATTATAATATGTTATTTATAAAACCAGTTAAATGTGTTGCATATTATAATATCGTCTGGACTAGCTTAAATGATATAGTATTTTTAATTTTGAAAAAATCTAACATTTATTTTTGTGTAGTTTTAATGGTATACAGTATTATTGTTCTGATAACATTCAATGTTATTGTTCAAATATTATAGTTTTATGGCATAAAATTTTAAAGGGGGAAATTTTTCATGAAATAAAGGGCATGAAAATATAAATTTCCATGGTATGTTAATGACACCTGTTTTAAATAATAACTAAATATCTTTAGATAAACTTAGATTGAAAAAAATGCCTTAGAAATTGTTTTAAACGCAATTGCTATTAAGATTTTTTAATATGAATAAATATTCCATTCTATGAAATCAGCAGTTACGTTTCAAATGATTGGCTTTTAGAAATATTAAAAGTATTTATTAATTATTCTCTTAATATTTTCAAGATAGCCTTTATTTAATTTTGACTCGTCAGTGTTCTTGTAAAAGATACTAATTTAAAACTGCAAAGTTTCAGGAGACGTTTACGCGTACCGTATATATTGTTCAGTTGCATTTAAAGTTGCACTTTAATTAATCTAATTTCATGTTTTTAGTTACCGTGTTCCAGTAATAATTTAGTATCTACTCCACGTTTGCCTAAGAAAAAAGCAACTTTTTTAAAACAAGCAAACCCCAATGGTAATAATTTTAGTTTCTTTAATTTAATTTTTATTTATTTATGTTTTTAAAAACCAGAAATCCAGTCTACACAATTAGATAAACCGCCAAAGAAAAAGCGAACAAATGTAAAGAAGAAAGTCGTAGTTACTCCAATGCCTCGGTATAGCATAATGGAAACACCCGAAGTTTCGGTATTTTATTTTATTTAAGTAATCAAAAGCTTCTAGATGTGATAAATTTGTTTTATAATTTAATTTAGAGACAATTAAAGAAAATTGGGGTTAGAAATTTAGGCAAGAAAAAAGGAATAAATCTTCTCAAGCACGTATTTCAAGAGACACATAAAAGTACCGGTAATTAATATTATCATAATTTAAATTTATTTTAAACGAACATTATATGGTAGGTTCAGACACGGACGAAGCAAATAATTCATCTTGTAGTCTTTCGCCTGAATCTGCAAAGCCATCTGTCTCGCAACGTATTCGAAAAGAAAGTCCTTGTAAAGAAAGAAAATCAAATAAAAGCAAAGATTTTAATCAAGAAGTTAGGGAGATTTTAAAGCAAAATAAAGATTTGTACACTGAGGTATTATTATTAAAGGTGATAGTATTTGTTTATAATTCAGAATGTATAATCTAATAGCAAAACTAAAAACTTTGTTGCTATAGACAATCGTTTTAGAAGATTTTCACAAGAAATTGAGAGACTCTGGAATTGAATGCAATGTTAACCAATTGAAAGACTTTTTAGATAGTGAAGTAAGCCCTCATTCGTGAGACTTTTTAAATGATAAATTTAAACATTTTATTTTCAGTGCGTCTCTTTCAAGAGTGTTGAAGAAACAGGACGTCGACGACGTACAGTTAAATCTAAAAGTCAATAACATAATTAATAGTTACCAGTGAACATTTTATTTATAACTACAATAATTTTATGCGTATTTTTAAGTATTTACAAAATCATTTGATAACTGATTCTTTTAATGGCAAATCTGTACAGATTAAAAATTTAAAAACTTTTTTACAATTGTCATTAAACAACAAAACGATTCCGGAAGTAATTGTACACACACTGTATACAAGAACAAACAAATGGAATAAATGTAACTGAATTTTTGAACCCATGATTTGAACATTTACGTTACTTAATTATATATTTAATAATTATTTTTCGTCTTTGGATTCAGGCGCAAAAGAAGATAGCGGTACCGGTATATCGAATGTTTCTGTGAAATCAATGTATGCGTTAACTGGAAAAAAGTCTTCCTGACGTTGAGTTAAATAACTGTCATATAAGAAAAAATTCAATTGTTTATTTACAAAAATCACACATAGCAAACAAAAAATTACCTTAAGAATGATTCAAAATGAGTTTCCAGTACTTGAAGTTTATTTGCTGCCATGTTGACTTTATTGATCATATCTGGCAGTTTCACTGTAATATTAATAACTAATGAGTGCTAATGGCGAAATATTGATAAACATTCAATTTTAATAAGTGACTAATTAGTTTAATAAGTTTTGTTTGTCGGTACTTTTGTGACTCCCTTTATACTGTTGCTGCGTGTTTCAAACTAACTTTACAGCTAACCCTTCTCTTTCAGTTATGTTCTTACAGTCTAAAATACTGTATAAATACCAACATTCTAAACAAGTCAAAGAAAGAACTTACCAAAAAGTCTAAGCAAATGATGAACTCCATACAAGAGGGCAGGAGGAACTGGTTTCTGATTATATACAGTAGCCGGAATCATTCGCCATTGCATAGCTTCGTTTAACGCATTTGTCACTTTCTGTGCTGAACTGCTGGCTACATTACTAATGGGAGAAGGGGAAGATGGGGCAGATTTAGATGAACACGAACTTACACTTCAACAAAAAATTAAAAAAAAAAAAATAAGTAAATGAAAATAAACTAAATCAAATAAAATATCAAATCAAAGCATACCTAGACAAATGAGACCGTGTAGCTACTGGAGCTGGCACTGTATTAAAATTGGATTTGCCAGCTGTAGAAGAGATGTCGGTGTTGCTGCTTGGAACTTGTGATGGTGCAATAGTTGACGATAGAGGAGAGGATGATCCACTACGAGCAGTGTTGCACGATTTTAATATTAAAGCTTCCGCAATAGCAGCAGCTTGCCGGTGAGGCTGAGTGCGTGTTCCAAGCTTAGGGGTCTTTATTTCTTTTACAGCTGCTTCTGAATGATTAACACTGCCAGATCCATCAGAATTGGAAGGCTCAGTGTTATTAAATGATTTGCTTGTAGCATGCGACTCTTGCTTAACGACAGATGAACGAAGCAACCGTTTGGGAGTTGCATGTTCTACAATAAAAATTATGAATTATTAACATTTAAAAATTGCTTTGTATAATTTAATGGAGAAAAAAGGCAACCATTAAAATTGAAAATTTTGTCCAACCTGAATCAAACACTGGTTCTTTTTTGAAGTGTTTCAAATTAGGAGATCGTGGTGATTTGTTAGACTGAGGAGATAGTTGAATAGACGATTTTCTGGAACGTGTTGTTGGTGATACGCATCCGATATCATGCTGATTAGTGGTTCCACTTTCAGGTATAATTTTACCTATGTCTGGTTCGATTTTTACTTCTAAAGGTAGATTTATTGGTGTAATGTGAATGCTATAAGATTTAGAATGTCAATTAACTTAAAAACTAAACCATAATTATAACCTTTTTTTTCGTACTTTGATTTCGTTTCCATCTGCTCATTATTTGTTGGTATGTAGTTGTTAACGAAGAACTTGTACTGATCTTTCTCCTCGTTGTATAAAAGCACCAATGGAAGCATAAAGTCGAAATATATACGCAATCCATCCATAACCTCCTTACACATGTTAATACTGTAAAAAGTATAATTTAAATATACAAAAGATTCAAAATTTAAAACAAGTTTACTTTATGTTTATATCTTCTTCCTTCTTACTACAGCGACGACTATCAGTCGTTACACAAAGTTCATTGGTAGCATATGTTTTAACATAACCTTCCAAAATTTGAATAATTGTAGGTTCACAGGGCAATTTCATAAGCTAAATAAAGTCAATATAGTATACAAATAATAACACATTCAAAACGTAGGCAATACCTTATTTTTTAGCTTAATCTGTGCGTAGTCTTCTTCCAGTCTTTTTTTTAACACTTCTGGAAGTTTCAAACTTAGTGTTGGGGGTTCCTGATTTGGTTCTTCTTCTGCCTAAAATTAAATTGCTTGATAACTACGTCGTAATAAAACCTATGAGTTTATTAAAGTTTACATCGCTTCCAGACTCAGAAAATGAAGAACTGTCAGATTCGTCAAAGTTTTTCGATGCATTACTTTCGTCGTCGGTGCTTTCCAGTTTTATCTTTTGGCCATAACGATAAGCGTCTTTTAGAATGGCAGACAATTTCCTCTTCTGTTTTTTGCTTTTACTATTATGAAATAAAAGCATTAAAAAACCCGAAAAAACTAAGTATATAATCAACGGGTAGACTTTTTAATAACATTACATATGCAGCACTGCTGCCTCTGCTAGTTTTCTTTGTAAATTTCTGTTTTCGGTGGTATCTTTCAAGATAAACTCTTCAGTGACGCATCGGTCCCAACTACTGCTCCAACCGCTAAAATGAATTAGATATTCCGGCACTCGGCGCCGTCTATCCTTTGAGATACACAAATCCAGTACCTACAATAATAATGCATGTCATAATATATTAAAATAATTAATTAAAACAACTGTGTTGACACTGTACCTTGGAATCGTATAGCACTTTAGCCTTGGTTGGATCAGGTTCATAACAAAGAACCTTTTCTCCAACGTCAAATCTGAACTTCATGCCATTTTTAGAAATCATTTTGTCAAATGATTTATCAGACAGTTCACAAATTTGTCACTATATAAGCATTAATTAATTTATTGATTAATACTACTAGTGAAATTAATCATTTTTGATTTATAATACAAAAAAGCAACTGATTTAAGACTGCCATGCAACACATATCGATACATATTGATGCATGCAATTATCGAACTATCGATACCCTTATCATAAAATGGTTATTAAAGTTGGCAAGGGGGCGTTCACTCATGTTTTTATTACTGGTATAGAATGACGGCGAGCCATAGTTTGAGAATCAATAACTTGCGTTATTTTCAAAATTGTGGTGACGAAGATCGAGTATATATTTTACAGGCTAGCTGAAGTAATCCCCAGATTCGGAATCGTGTTTTCAGTAGCTATATCGATACATTAAATCGATAGAATTGCATTGGGACGCAACGCAAATTATGGGAATCATTATCCTAGGGGGATGGGCAATCATTGGCCCACGAGTTATTTCAAATATGTACTTGACAATATAAATAAATATTAAATAAACTTACATTTTTATGAGCAACTCTCACATGTTTGAATTTTTAATTTAATTATTAA
>JAAFCF010006680.1:16059989-16098820 GCA_013389785.1 Helicorthomorpha holstii
AAAATATAGTTTGTGAATATTTTACGTATTTGTTACCTGTTTTATTATAGTGCTCTTACATGATATGATCTTTAATTCAGGAAAAAATATTTGTTTGTAATAGTAAATTTATTAATAATTAAATTAAAACAATGGAGAGTTGCTCATAAAATTGTAATTTTATTTGATTTTTATTTATGTTGTTAAGTACAAAGTTGAGATAACTCGCGAGCCAATGATTGCTTATCCGTCTTGGATGATGACTCCCATAATTGGCGTTGCGTCCCAATGCAATTCTATCGACTGAGACTTATCGATATATCTACTGAAAACACGATTTCGAATCTGGGGATTACTGCAACGACGTTTTTTTACAGTACTGTACTGTCATTATGGTGGAAATTTAACAACCGAAATGTCGTTAGTATTTTGGAAAGTATTACTTTTTGTCAGGTTTATTTTGCTTTTATTACCAACCACCGGTTATATTCATCCAGATGAATTTTTTCAATCAGTGGAAGTGGTTGCCGGTCAGTAAAGTACAGCAGTATTGACATTGCATGTTAAATTAGTTGTTTTTCGGTATCGACGATTACTATTATACCATTAACTAATATGATTGATGTTATTTAGGTGATATTTTGAACTTGAAAGTCCATTTACCATGGGAATTTGCTTCGGAAACATTAAACAATCAGCGAATTCGTAATATAGCAGTACCTTACATAACCGTTGGATTTCCTCTGATAGTTTTAAAAACTTTGTCTAATTTAAGTGTGTATTTATTTAATGTTTCTCTACTCAGTTCTTACACTGTTCTTGTAGCATCAAGAATCTCATATACTCTTTTATCTCTGGTAATTGATTTCTGTTTATATCGGATATGCCAACGAAACGGTAAAAGATATGATAGATGTTTGCTAGTTTTTGGATCATCGTACGTGACTTTAATTTACTTGGGACGTTCATTCTCTAACTCAGTCGAAGCTGTTTTGTTTGCAGTTTTAATTGACACTGTGTCTGAGTCCATTCATAAGGGAAAAAGAACTTCAAGAAAAAAGAAGAATGCAACTTTTAAAACAGTAGATGATTGGATATCAAATTCAACTAAAATTTCAGTGATATTAACTTTAGGAATATTCAACCGACCAACTTTCGTTTTATACGCGTTTGTTCCGACGCTATTTTGGATTGTTAATGGCGAGTTTAATTTACAGAAAATTGGAGATTACTTCAGACGAGGAATGTCACTATTGCCAGCAAGTTTAATTTTGGGAATCGTTTTCATCATTACAGACACCATGTATTATAATTCCAATTTCATCGATATGCTATTTGCAGCGTCCATTTCAGCGAAAGACTTGATTGTAACTCCAATGAATTTAGTTCTATATAACCTAAATCAAGATAATTTAGCTATACATGGCATACATCCTCGATTTACACATATTTTAGTCAATCAGCCATTACTTTTTGGTCCTTTAAATTTTATTTTAATGATGGTTTTAGCTCTAATACATTCGTTTAAACATAAAAAATTCAGTTCATCATCAGCTGATTTGTTAATGACAAGTAGTACGGCGGTGACACTTTTGCTAATGAGCCTAATTTCTCATCAGGAACCGAGATTTTTAACTGGTCTTATTTTTCCATTAGTGTTTCTTTATGCGGAAAGATTAACTAGTTCGTCTCTTTTGACTAAAGTGTGGATCATATTTAACGTTATTTGCTGCGTTTTATACGGATTTTTACATCAGGGAGGTGTAGTTTCGAGTTTAAATTATATCCGAAATTACAGCTGCAACTTGCAACAAAATCTTAATGTTGTGTATTATCATACTTATATGCCACCAAGATTCCTACTATTAAATGAACAAAGGAATAACTATGAAGTTAAGATTGACGATTTGATGGGGGATTCATCAATTAAACTGCATCAACACTTGAAGAGTTCTGAAAATGTTTGGCTTGTCACTCCATCTAGTCTTCGGGCAGATGTTCAACAAAGTTTGCATGCAAATTTCAAATTGGATTTAATCGTGAATTTCAAGTTGCATTTGAGTATGGAAGATCTGCCACCTTTTACGAAACAATGGTTACATTTTGTTGGAATGGATATTTATAATGTAACTAAGATTAAGCCGGTATAAACTTCGTCATAATTGATCGATTTGCTGAATGTGTAACCGTTTGCCGGAATTATAACAAAACGGTCAGATAAAAACATTTAATGGATAAATTTTTAAATTCAATCTACAGTGAAATTCTATCAAAACATGTGATAAATGTCAAAGTTATAATGAAAAAAAATTAGCAAACTTAGTATAGCTGGTTAACAGTGCAAGTACAATACAATGTACAAATAATGTTGAAGTTTTTCTATTTTAAAATTGTTGCAGTACTTATATTTACGAGAAAATATGTTATTATACGGATGTTTTTGTATTTTGTTTTTTTGACGTCCCAGATGTTTTGTTTAGTACCGGTTGGATTTTTGTTTGTTTATATTTTGCGTTACTAAGCAACCATAAGTTGCTTGTTAATGTTTGACTCTACTTGTGCTAAAATAGATTTTATGAGAAAATAAATTTACTTTTTAAGTAAAAATGAGTGATCAACTCAAGTTTATTATTCAGAAGCTTAGTCAATCACCGTTTAATGAAAACTTTAATATCATTACATTCGACGCTTTAGATGGAAGGAGGCTCACTCAAATTCTGATCAAAATAATTACAGGCATTGACCCATCGGTACTTTAATAAGTCTTGTTAATGAAATGAAATGTTATAATTAATTTAATTTTGTTCATAGCAAAAATTAGAATTTAATTCCGGATCTCTTGAAGATGCTATGGTTCATATTTTCAATTTGTTGCAAATTTGTAAATATCCAGTTCCAGAATCCAATGTGTAAGTAATGTAATGTTAACCATGAGAGTGTATTATAAATCGTAGAATACGTTATTACAGAGAACAATTTGAGCAACAGCTAATGGACTATCATGTGAAGACGATTCGAGATATAATGGAATGGTTGTTGATGCGAATTCCTGAAGTGAAGAAACGACTTTATTTAGGGAAATTTCTACTGAAATTGGAAGTTCCCCAAGAGTTTCTTGGAGATGTTGAGATCTCGGAATTATACAATCAAGTTCGGTGCATAATTTCTATTAAACCTTTGCTTGTTTATTAATTTGTGGCTTTTTTAATTTCAGTATTTGGAAACGATTGAAAATTTCAAAGAGAGTCACAAAGAAGTGGAACAATTACGTACAGCTAGTTTGTCAACGACTGAAATCAAGCAAGACATTGACAATTTGCTGGATGAGAAAAAGCAACTTATAAAACGAGTTGATAAGCTTAAGAAAAAAACCAGTAGCATGCCAAACGCTGACGATTTACTAGAAGTTGCCAGGAGTTTACGGCAAGAACGAGACCGAGAAGATAACTTAAATATTGTCAAACAAGAACAGAGGAATGCGGTAAATTATTATGTTGCAAATTTTATTGATAATTAAATTAACAGACGATGTTTTAGAGTTTAAAATATTTTGTGTCTACATGATACGATAGCACAAAGCAAAATTTATTTTAAATATTTTTATTAAAGCAGCTATTTCGATTTATGTGCTGTTTAACAGATTCATCTTGCTGATCAGAAATTGCAAAGATTTAAAAGTTTGTTTAAGGAGCTGAGACAGTCAAAAAGTGATATGTCACCAGAAGGTACTTATTTGTAAATGATATTGTTTAAGTGTTGAAAGGTGTGTGTTTTTAGAAAGATTTGTTATTTAAATTTTAGCACTAGTTCAAAATCTTGAACAAGAACTTCAAGTCACCTCTTACATAATTAAAGATAAACTTCCAAAAGATATGCATTTACTTCAGACTCAAATAAGCGACTTGGAGAAAGTCGTTTCTAACAACGATTTAAAAAGAAACGATTTGAACACTTTATACAATAACATACAGGACCTCAACTCAAAAATTAGCAAAATGGTTGAAAAGAAGTTGATGACAAACGACCCCATGGATGATAAACTGTCCATGTTTAGACAACAGGTTGGGTTTCATATTTGGGCTGATCTTGTAAAACGTTTACTGTATATCTACTAATTTTGTCAATTTTAGGCTGCAATTATCTCCCGCAAAAAGGCGTTAATTGTCGAAAGTGTAAAAGATTTGGGAAACGAAGTAAACAATCTGGAAACGCAGCTTAAAACTAAACAAGAACAGCTAAAAGAAATAGGAGGCGTAGAAATATTGAAAGGAGATGAGGTAGAAAATGTAATTCTAAGTGCATTCTAAACAAGAACGTCTAATAGCAATTTCTTCAAACTAGTTTAAAGCTTATGTAGCTAAATTGCGTGGAAAAAGTGACGAATACAAACAGAAACGGCAAGAACAGAATGAAATGCGAGCCAAATTGGGAGTTCTCAGTAGAACGGCTGAAATTTTAAAGAAACGATTCGATGAATCTGAAGAAGCATTGGTATTGAAACTAATAGGTTGTTTAGTATATAAGATTTAGTTTTTAAATTTTTATAGTCGGCATTAGAAGCTGAGAAAGGCTTTTCTGGTATACGAAATAGCGGTGACGACTCAGAAGAATCAGTTACTGAATTAACCGAAGCAGTTCGTTCATTAAACAGTCAAATTCAAAATAGAAAAATATCTTTATCGCCAATGGTTAAAGATTTGCAACAGTTAAGGCAATCTTATCAAGTAATATGACGTTCAAATTTCCATCTAATATTATATTGAGATCATTTTTATTTATTACGATTTACCAAGGACTTGCTACCAATTTATGAGAAGAAAGAAGCAGCTTTCAATTCGGTTTCTGCTGGATTAGAGGTTAACCAGACAAAACTGCAAAGAGTAATTTAAATGATTATATTCTTAACGTTTTCTTACATTTTTTTAATAAGTCACCTTGTATTTAGGAAGTTCAAACTCTTGAAAATGAGTTTAATTCACTGGAATCTCAAATATATTTTTTCCAATGTGCTATTGAAATTCAAAATGTGCAAGTGGAAGTAGCAAAAAATGAGCTGAAAAATTATTTATCAGCCGATCCAGCAGTTAAGAAACAATCTTTGAGGTGATAGATGTTAATTTTGTAAATTTATTTTACTTTCTTAAATTTATTATTTTCAGAGAGCAAATTAGTCAGTGCATTCAGGAGCAAGAAAAACTTTCCAAAACTTTAAAAGACGAACAAAAAACTATTCGCGAATCTCACGAATCTAATTTGAAACAAGTAAAAATGTGGAATGATCTTCAGCGTTTACTTGAATGCAAAAAAAATTCATCATAAAAAGTTTTTAAGCTATAGAATTTGTAAACCTCCACTCTTGACGTTAACACCAAAATAACTTAGTTGATGCTATTTATAGTCATGTACTGTAAAGTCGTACATTGGCCAGAAAGCATATTAATTTACTCTTAATGTAGATAGTTTTGTAAACATAAGCAGCAGTTATAGAAATGTTTTGCTAATTAATCAACTGTCGTGCACATTTTAAATACACTATGTTTAGTCCAAAATCAAAACTTGTATTGTGTTTATTTTTCTGTTGGATTGCTACCAAAACATCTGGGGGCAATGTCGCTTCTTTAAAAAGTTCATATTTGGAACCAGAAATTCGTTTTCCTAATGGAGTAAGTATACTAAGCGATTTTCGCCATATTGAATGGCATTCTTATCTCTCTTTTTTTTTCATATTAACAAGTTTAACATAGTTTTGCCTCAATTAAAATGTCGTTAATTTCAAAAATCAATAATCAAAAAGATCACTTTTTAAAAGGTTTTGTTTGATAAGAAAGCGTTGAAGTACTGTATTTTTAAAATATTGTTTATGTAGAGTAGTGTTGAACGGGACTTATCCAAATGTCTTGATAATGGAGCTTGCAATGTCGTTCATAAGCGATTTTGGTTTTCAAATCTTGTGGAAAGAACTTGTCGTTGTTTAGATAAATCTGAGTGCCCATCGGATTGGCAAGAGAATGATGCTCATACAATGTTTATCAATCCAAGAGCCCAACTTAAGGTTTGAATGAATTTAATTTATCAGAATCTGTTTTTAAATCTCTTTTTTTCATTAACTAGTTTTGTAAACCAGTATCAACTCTACCTAATTGTGACTCTCAAGAAAATGCTCTCGTGATAAAACGCATCACAATAGACGAACAGGAAACGAATACTGATATTCAAGTAACTTGTTACTGTGATAAATGGCACTATTTTGAAAAAACAGATTACAAATTCTTACCTTCAGTTGACAATACAACTACTACAATCGAAAAATACAATTGCAAACCGGTAAACTTAATAACCCATGGTTTTTCCAAACAAATATCAATTTTTGTTTTAATTTCAGCTCTCAAAGTGCAAAACTAGGCAGTTTTGTGGACACATTGTTGATAGCCTCTACCAGACTTATTACACTTGCACATGTCCACAAAATCATCTATGTTTAATGGAAAATAGAAAAAAATACGATGTCACTGAAGCTTTGTTTAGTGGTAAAGCATACAAAGGAGTTTGTATTCCTCGTCGAAACCCTTAACTGCATGTTTGATCAAAGCTTTGCTAGAATTAAGTAAGAAGCTGTTGCATATGTTTCACTATCTCTTAAGTGCAATTTGAATAGTTGGCATACTACTTGTATTACGCTAAGAGATTATAAAATGTTATCTTATATGTTACAATATTATATTATAATGTTACCTACTGTTACAGATATTCATCTATGACAGTAACGACTTTAATACTTTATAATTTGATATTATAGTTTCTAAAATTATCGCATAATTGCGAAGTAAGGCAATATATTTTATATTACGCTTAGTATTAAACATAATTAAGGTACTGCATATGAAAATAAAATGCAATTTAAAACTTTTAAGCCCAGTTGTATCACTTAAAAATAGCAAAAATTACGTAAAAATTAAAATATAATAAAACAAAAAGCCAACTAACTATTGGAAATAGTTGCTACAAGCAAAAAAAATAGCTATGATATTTAAAGACTGTGGTTTCTAACTTGAGCAAAGAAAGCATCCACGAATCCACACAGAACAAACCAATATATCTTATTGAATGCGATCTCTTGTATGAAGTTCCATCCGAGTAACATACAATTCATACAAGATTGCGAACTTAGTAGTGATATTTCTTTTAAATGCCACTTACAATATTCTCTTGTGTTTAGCATCCTCCAAACATATGCTGTTTGAATTGACAAACTCTTCGCTAAGAGATTTGCTTTTGCTTGAACGAAGCTCATAAGATGGACCTTCCAAAACATTTTTTTATATCAGAAACTATTCACAGGGAACGACAGACTACCTTTGTTTAAACTATTCAAGGAATTAAGTCTTCTTAGGATTTGCTGATCTTAGAAATTTATTACATTGTACAAGAATGTAATCGTTAAAACAAGACCTTTTCAACAATATTTACATTATCTATAGCTTGTTAACTTTCAATGTATTACTTGACGTAAAAAAACCACTTAAAACGGATAGAGTTGTCAACATGTAGTAATTTTTACTGCAATTATACTGTAACTAAGAAATATGTAATTTTACAAGAAATCACAATTTGCGACCAATAAACCATTATTAACAAATTAATTAGGTCCATTTAAAGAAAACTGACATCTATTATTCTAAAATTTTGAATGAAAACAAACTTTACAGTATAAATTTACAGACTGAGATTGACAGACATCCTTCCAGTGAATAAATACAAAATAATCGATTTACTTGTTTGTCATTTTAGCGTGAATAACATCCTTAAATTGCGTCAGTATTTTATGCTCTCTCTTAGATCTTTCTTCCTTATTAAACATTGCCAAAGCTCGTTTTTCATCGGCACTGTAGATCTGGTTTTCTTTACGCAATCGAACCGCCTCCATTCGACGATGTCTAAAATATTATCAAATTTAAATAAGTAAAATGCCCTTCGCATAAATAAAACTTAAACGTTACCTGCTACCACTCATGACATAACCAACTGATTCAAATGATTGAATTTGGTCACAAGTTAAACCGATTTCACCTCTTCTTGGAATTCTCTTTCCTTCAGCAACATAAGCAGCCATAGCAGCACCTTCTCCAGGCAGCAAAGCTTTACCGTATCTTTTCAAATAAATTATTATTAGTCATTATCATAACTGGACAAAAATAAGCTTCACTGCAATTATAAGCTTACTCTTTTGTTGACAGTTGGATTTGAGTCTTGGGTAATGGTCCTACAACAGTTTCACTACTACCAGACGAATCTTCTACAAATTCAAATTTGTTTTAATTAGTACATTTAAAATAAACAAATATCGTAATACAACTTACTCTTCTTCTCAACCCAAGTATGAAACTCCTCATCTGAATTGTCTGAATCACTGTCACTTGAAGAGTGTCTTTTCTTCTTGGATTTCTTCGACTTTTTAGATTTCTTATTTGATTTATGTTTGTGCTTATGTTTCTTCTTCTTTGATTTAACACCTATACAAATTCAGTTAGTTTCAAAATGACAGTTTAGCATATTATACTGCACATACTTATATCAAAGTCATGGTCAACGGGGCTTAACGTTCTTTTCCCTGATTTTTTAGGTTCATTAGCTTCATTTGATGACCACTCATCCGAACTATACAAAATATATTATCAATTTTTATCATGGACCAAATACAAGTATCCGATTTGTTTGAATTTTTCAAAGGATCGTTGACTATCAATATGTCTCAATCTAATAAAACAATGATCATACTCATCCATCTTCTCAGGTGAATGGCTCCACACATCCAAACAACCTTTCTCACCTATAGCTTCTCGTTCCAGGCGTCTCCTATAAATGATAATAAAAATATTTGAGTTGAACAGATGACAATACAGAAATGACCATTACAATACAGTACCTGTACATAAAGGTTTCTGACTGCGTTTCATTTCTCTGTCTCCAGTTTGAATGTTTACGTTCATTATCAGATGTGCTGTCGTTATAAGTTGAATCTTTATTAGTAATGTGTCGTTCTTCATGATTATTTCTACTTGTATGATGGCTGGGAGATTTCTGTCTTGATCTCTGGTTGTAGACTGGGCTACGACTTCTACTGCGACTTACAGAATCGTGATGATAACGTTTACCACGTTCGGAACTCACGGATCTTGATCGAGTCATACTTTAAAATAATTACGTTGATATACTTCGTTAAATTCTCGAAATTATGTTCATTTAACTTCCACTAAGTAACGGACAGTACAGTAGACAATTGTAGATCTTTAATTATAACAACATCAACAGAAATTACAAAATGACGAACATAATTTTATGACGAACATAGATTACGATGAAAAACATGCAGTTTGAAACGAGTGACACAAATACTCTCGCGAGTTTGGAACTCCTGAGAGGATTTATATTACTCGCCCTGACTCGTTAATGCAGCGCTATTTTAGCTACAAAATAGCGGTAATTACGCTGGAATATGATTCTCTCGTTGTCAAGCAGTCTTGTATACTCGCGAAAGTATACAAGACTGCTTGTCATTGGCCCACAACCATAGACTTCTAATACAGATAAAGCTTGCACAATTTTGATGTTTTAAAAAAACTTTTCGCCCCAAAAGTTATCAACAATTCTATATGAGCGCCCTCTTGTAGTTATCGAATTACTCATATTAATTTACTCAAAAACTAAAAGAGGGCGCCCACAAAGAATTGTCAATAATTTTTTAGGAGGGAGGATTTCTTAAAATACTGTACTGCACTTGTGAAAACATTTAAAAATTTATAATTACTGTACCGGTATATGAAATTCATATTACCTTGTACATACTATTACATACCGTTATACAGTTTAAAGCCATTACTAATTAAATTTGACTGACATAATATTTTTAGGGCATCATTCAATGACTATTATAAAAGCAATGAAATTTGTAAATTATTGAAAATTCAACTGGGTTATATGAAGCTTACTGATTGAATACTTTAACAACCAAAATAACCAATAAGTTGATAGTATAATACTAAAAGCCACATTGAAGCCTTCTAATAGTTTGTTTTTTTTAAGTTTAAATAAAAAGCTTTTGAGTTTTAATAAAATCAAACTTAAAAACTTTTTACAAACAGTAATTATATATTCATAACACTTGACTTTGTCTAATAAAATTAAAATTTAGTGCCTTTGTTAACCTGTAGCACAACAATCAATTCTATACTAATAAGTTGATGTTAGTACAGTAACTTATATACTGTACAACTAAATTAAATTAAATTTCAAAGAAAAATATTTCTTTACCAAGGCCACCAAATTTGATCACACAAGCTTTACCACAAGTTGATCAAACTCATTAGCATTATGCCAATACCAGTACTTGACAATTTTAACGTTTAAGAAATGATTTAAAGTAACTTGAGACCAAAACTTTAAAATTTAAACTAATGCTACATTACAATTACGTAATGAAATTTTTGTAGGGCAAATTTTCAGTTTATGACGTTGATCAGCAACCACTATTCAATTTATATCAATTATTATCATTATATTTTAAAAGCGACTGCGATAACTTTCCTCGTGAAAGTGCTTCAATTTTTCCTTCTCTTAGCTATAATCTCCTTTAATTTGATAATGCCTCTTAAGCTTGCCGTCTCCAAAAATATTTGCTTTAAAAAAAGACCTTGTAATGGCAATTATTAACTTTTTTTTTAACAGCTAGTCTTAGCAAATGATATCTTTAAATATTAGAACACCAAATCGTAAATTATAGTTATAATTAATTGTGCATACGCTAAATCGCGATTTTAAAAATAAACCTGTGGTCAATTCTGTAAATTACAAAAAAAAAAGTAAAAATTCTTGCTTTTTATAACAAGAATTTTAGCATGAAAACCACACAAAATAAAGAATTTTTTATTTGAAGCTGAATAATCGTAAACCAATGTTATTAATTGCAGCTTGAATACCACCCCATCCGCCCCTTCAAATTGCAATTAATAACATTTATTTACTTGCATCTTGTAGTAATGTGCTCGTAATAAATTTCTATTTTTGCATTCAAAATATCTGATTACATAACCATCATATCAATCTTATACTATTAACAACCGCATAAATCTTATACTAATAACAACCGCATCAATTTGTCTTTACATTACAAACAAGTTCAATACACTTATTAATAAAACTCAACACTTTGGCTATAACCATCGAAAACCCTAAAAGTGTGCACACTTTATAATTACACTAAAAACCCTAACAGCCTCATTTTGTTCTCCCTTTAACAATCTCTTAAGAACTTCTAAGTGTATTCCGAAAAGTTTTCTTCGAGATGGCTTAAAAGTCTTATCTTCTATTGCATCGCTCGAAGGTCCATGACACTCGGTATTTAAAAATCCATCTATAATACAAATATTAAATCAATTCAAAACTTTACTATGAAACTTTGATAAAATTAATTACCTCAGCTGCATACAGTCTTGTTGCTGATACCCATACTTTCTATGTATCAACTCATCTAATAAAAAACTAATTATTAAGCCAATCAAGTTAGTTGAAAACACTCGCAAGAAAAAATATTACTTGAAAAAATATTACTTAGCTTTAAATCAAAACTTTATACCTTTCCAAACTTCTGATTTAGCTGTTAAACAAAATTAACTTAAACATAATATCTATGATACCGTACATTTTAATAGTTGACACACCTGTTATGCTGTAAAAAAATAAAAAAAATAAACATAATTATACAGTAAATTAGTATGCACTTTATACTTACTAATTTATAACTTATAAAACTTGCTATAAAAGTAAACGATTGATTAACAATATAAAATTATACTTATGAAGAACTTGCATCAATTTCCTGTTAAAACATAAAATTAAAAAAATTACAGATTTATATTCAAACTGCCTGTAATAATATTAGTTAACATTAAATCAAAACTTTATACCTTTTCAAAACTTCACGGTAAAAAAATTAAATTAAACATTAAATTAGCTGTAAAAAAATTAAATTAAACATTAAATTAGCTGTAAAAAAATTAAATTAAACATTAAATTAGCTGTAAAAAAATTAAATTAAACATTAAATTAGCTGTAAAAAAATTAAATTAAACATAATATTTAAAATAACTTACATTATAATAGACAACACTTACTGTTATTGCTTTGCTATTAAAGTTTAAAAAACATTAAATTAGTATGCACTTTATACTTACAATTATAAAACCTATTATAAAAACAAATTATTAGTCACCAATGTAATTATACTTATCAAGAACTTACATCGTTTTCCTGTTAAAACATGAAAAAAATTAGTTATAAATTGTTACTTACTGTACATAACATTTAAAAAAAAATTAATGACTTCAAATATATTCTGATGACCCGTCGACACCTGTAAAATACAAAAACATTAGTAAAATTATACACAAAAATAAAAAACCTGAAAAAAAATACATTCAAAATTAATTAAAACACATGTCCTATCTGAATATGAAGCAAAATCTAACCCCTTTTAAGATTTTGCCACATATTCTTGACTCAGTAAGTGACCAATAAGTGGCTAATTGTCAATCAAAACGACCAGTAGACCACCAATTGGTCTAATTACCAAGCCAAACTAATTCTCAGCGCGCCTAACATGTTTCCTAACAGTCCCTAACAATCACACCCATTTATTAATTTCCCCCAAATATCACAACCTGAAAGAATTATTATTAGTACATACAGTAATACAATTATACACTTTAGCCAATGGTTTTCCTAACTAAACACTGATAAAACTGCTTCTTCAATGGCTGTTTCTTTCGGATTTGGCGTCAGGTTCTTGAGTCTGAAAAATAATTAAAAAAAAACCACATTAAAACATCCTAGTTAGGGTTTGACACTAATAAGCTATCCATAGAAAGCACTTTGTAAGTACGCCACCCAACGCAGCAGTACTGTGCTCTAACATACTAAGTTTGTGTAAAGAAAACCCTTCTTAGGCAGTTAGAAGGGGGTTTGTGTTAAAAGATTACATAAAGTTTTTGTTTTTGGGAGATGGGAAACTAGTGTTGAGTACAATTATACGTCAACACCTGACCATTTTTTAATTCACCGGCGACTCCTCTTCTTCCTCCCACGTTGGTCCCCTGATGACTTCAAGAAAACATATACATGCACAACAATATTTTTAAGATGTAAACTTTCAATCAAATGAAAGTTGACCTCCCAAAAACTACACTCCTATCAACTAGTTGCGAATTGCTTAAAAAGTTAATTAAACCAAAGATAGGGTCGCCTAGAAGGGGTTTACTAGTGACCACTTTCTTTGGTCCTAACTAACTAATTTCACAATCCAACAACACGAAAACCATTGACCATAAAATATATAAAAAACATATATTGAGCTTTGATTTTTTCATTTTTAAATTTTTTTTTAACTATTCATTATTTTAGATTTTCAAGTTACTGTAAAAATTAATAATGAATTAATTTTTTTAATATCAAAGCTGCATTAAAATTAAAAAAAATAAGTTTGAAACACTCTGGCCTGTATTCCTCAGTTGTACCAGTATAGTTTGGTCAGCAAAAAGTTCATAATGTCCAGCCGATGTCCCACGACGATTTCACACACGCGAACACACACACACACACGCGCACTAAATCTTCAAATGATTCAGCCACCTAAAATAATTAATCAGTTTTAATTCTTAATTAATTTTATCTTATTAATTATTCCTATCAACAATATCATGAGCTTTAGAAATAATCTTTTTACACTATTTTACATCCTCTGACATTTGTACTGTAGAATACATAATTTAAGGATGCGTTAGGAGCTGAACGTATTTTGAATGACCCGTCTGGTAAAACTTTTACTCCGTGATAGGCACACAAGGTCGTTGAAAATGCCGTTGTGGGTGCGACAGTGAAAATACTTTGTGTCTTTCTTCACCCCATTTTACAGAATTTCAGAGAGAAAACATTACTAGTAACATCATATTTCTTTTGCAAAGTATTTTGTCAGAGTGGGCATTAAATTAACGTAGGACCTGAGAAACGGAGAAAAATTTCTTCTCAAAATTGTGTATGCAATAAGAAAGATCTGAGGGAGGGCCGAGAATATAATTTCACCGCATTTAAAACATTGATTATTTACAGCAGTGCAAAGATTTTGAAATTATTTCGATTAACTACAGTGTTTACTACTGTATAATGATTGAATTGTTAAAATATCTCTTACACTAACGGTCCTGTCATTAATAATTTTTGACAATTATTATCGTCGTCCATCCAATCATTACCGTTGTTTTTGTAGGAATCGAATTGGCCGATTCCACTTTGTATTCAACATTCTTAACTATCATTATCATTTTAAATACTTTAAACTACCGGTAATTGTATTGATCTAATTAAACATAAAACTATATAATTTTAAAAGTAAAATTTTAATTAATTCTCACCTACAAAACTTGAGCGCAATAACTGCATTGTTGACCGGCTATCTAATTTTATGCTCAAGTTTTTCTCCGACATTTTACTACCCGAATGTTAACACCCTCAATATCACGATAGCGCACTAACAATTTATTTTAAATTAATAAATAATTTACATTTGACAATATTGAATTAATTGATTTGATCAATTTTCGAAAGTCTTTCATTACAAAATTTCTATTGGGAACATTCTTTATCACACCTCTTTTCTGGTCGGCATCCCAGCAGCAAATTACCGTAATAACATTTTCCCACCAAATAATTTCCCTCCTAAGTTTGCCGCCTAAACGTAATTATTATTTTAGCGCTCAAATTCTAACGTTACACGTTACGTAACATGTAACGTACTGTAGAACATTTTGATCTGAATAAAATTTATAGCAATAAAAGACCAAAGTTTAACATAATAAATAAATTAATAACATGTTTGTTAATACTTTTTTGTCAAAAAAAGCTAACACATAGGGGCTTATTATATCATGAAGAAAAAAAATTGCTGCAAAAATACCGTATTACGTTTGCTGTAATACAGCCTTTAATGACATTTTAGCGCGCACAAATGCCGTCAAAAAGTTGTTTGTAATCAAAATTGTTTTACATTTATTTCTATCACTCATGAAAATACATCTAACCAACTTAACGGTATCAATCGATTAATCAAAAATCAAATTAATGTGCTAAAATTAATTCTTACCTTAAAAACTTGAGCACAATAATTGCCGTGATAACTGAACCATCTAAGGGAAATTTGTGCTCATGTTTTTCCGATTTTTTAGCACCAAATTTTAAACACTTAAAATCGCGACCGCGCTTAATCAATTATTAAACTATTAATTAATAGTTATATAACTTCATATTAATTGATTTTATAAGTTTTGTAAAGTTTATAAGTTTTGTAAAAGAAAAACTTGGGAGCCTCCTTCCTCACACCTCTTCTCCGCTCGCTGTCTTCAGTAGCCAATAAGTAATAATAACAGTAGGGGTTCCCGCTTTTTTTTCCCTCCTTCTTGTTCTTACGAATCATCTGATTGGTTAATTTTCCCCCGTCCCGTAACCCAGGTAACAATTTTTGCAGCATCATCTTCCGCCACCAAGCGGTCGTTTATATCAGGGGTCTCCAAACTTTCCAGCCTTCGGGCCATATTGATTACTCCAGTAAGTTCCGAGGGCCAAAACCATATTATCATTAATTATAATTTGCTATAAAAAATATGTTCGCTAAAAGGCGTTTTCAAGTATGCTAGCTCTCCGCGGGCCGGACAAAATCTGTCCGCGGGCCGGATGCGGCCCTCGGGCCGTAGTTTGGAGACCCCTGGTTTATATCAACAAAAATGTAAACAAATACATTGTTAAATAAAATACGCAACCAATTAGCATATTTAAATAATTGGTTGAGTTGCGTTAATTTATAAATAGACAAATGTAGAGTTATACAGAAGAATATAAACATATTTTGCTAATTTTAAGCGTTTAAAATGACTGATTGAGTGTTTTTATGATGTTATTAATTAGTTATTAGCATTTTAGACGTGTAAATAAAATGTTTTAATTTTTTTTTGATTTTGAGTAAAAAAGTTTATCATTGGGTCTATGCGTCTGAACAGATTTTTGATTTTAACGCCAAATTGAATTTCAAAATTAAAAAATTTACAAATTAAAGCAAAAAAACTGACCACCACTTATTCCTAACACTAAATAAAAGAAATCTATACAATTGGATTATCGATTAATGCCAATTTAATTAGTTTATTTCCACTTTTAAAATGACGGTAAACCTTGTAGCCGAAAAAAAGTCACTTTCATCGGCAGAATGTTTGGCGCGCTTTCACAATTCCCGTGCTTAGACTTGTACCGTAAAATTGATGGGACGGTTTTCCACTCACGCATTTAACATAGGAAAGTCCATATCCGATTACCCAACACCCCCATAATTGAAATTCGACATAACAAGACGGCCATGATGACGTAAAATGTAAACAAACAAAACTCCGCCTTCTTTATCACCAGTATCCCGAGTCTATGACGCGAACAACATGACCCAAGCAAAGATGACCCAGAGAAACATGACGCAGATATAGGTCACCCTTATGTATGTTTACCTTCTATATTACATCTCTAGAAAAAACATCTCGAGGACGTTTTTACATTTAGGTCTTGATGCACTAAAGACGCTTTAAAGCTTTCTAATCAATCACAACAAAGACGTTTTTACAATTAATGATGTTAGGTTAGGTTAGGTTAGATTAGGTTAATTTAAATTAGGTAGAAATGTCTTTGTACTGATTAATTTAAATGTAAAATAAGTCGATGGTTTTAGAAATATCAATGAAATGCTATTAGTATCTGCAATTGATCTTAAAACATTTAGACATCGTTAAAACATCTTGAAATGCACCAAGACCTAAACGTAAAAACGTTCTCGAGATGTTTTTTCTAGAGTTGTAATGTAGGAGGTAAACAAACACTAGGGCGACCTATATCCGCGTCATGTTTTTTAGGGTCATTTTTTCTTGGGTCATGTTGTTCGCGTCATTTACCCCTAGAACCCCGTTGGTTTACAGGCTCCCAACCTTACAGCTGAAATTTTTTCTCCAATTCGCTGCTGTCACCTGTTTGGCTACGCTACCAAAAGCAAGTTTTTACTTTTTGGATATTTGATGAACACTTATATATACGATTGTTTATTTTTAATATTAGCGAAGTAAGACATCATTATAATAAAAATGTGTTTCTCTTTTAAAATTGTTTAATATTTAAACATTAGTATGCCTTATGCCAAAGTATGATGACGTTTAATTTCCCCGCGTGGCATCTTTAAAACATTGAAGAGATACTGTACATGTCGTAGAGTTACTGCTAAATATTGTTTATTTTTTTTATAATGTTGGATGAGATAGTGAAAAATACCACTGAAGCGATTTCTAAAGGTCGAACAGACGTTATACTAGCGTTAATAGAGACTTACGGAAAAGGTAATTTTAATATGGTCACATAATAACGATTAATTATGCTGAAGTTAGAATTGCATTTAAGTTTAGTAATGCACTGCTATATTTGATGACTACTAATAATGATTAGATGTGAAACTTACTTCAACGTATGTCATTGAATAAAACACTGCTATATTAATGTAATGATTTAATCATTGGTTCTGTAGCTGCTGCTGCTAGTCAAAACAATGGAGGCTGTGATTCGCTCAAATCTTTATTAGATTCAATTGTTACAGACAGTGGAACATTACTTCATTACGCTACTCAGGTATTTGGCTATCTTTATGAATGTTTATTTTGTACAGTAATTTTGACAGTTTGTAATTATAGCGTAACCAAACAGATATAGCTCGCACTTTAATGCTTGCTGGTGCTGATCCAAGTATAAGAAATGTGCAAAATAAATCTTGTTTTGATTTGGCTGAGACAACTGAAATGCAGAGCGTTTTTCTGCACGAATTAATGAGAGTTATAGCTTCTTCAGAGTAAGTATTTTTTTACATTATTTCTTTTAGAATAAGTTTCTGGCTATAAAAAATATCTGACAGATGACCATCTTTTATTATTTGTTCGTGTAACTTAATTAAGGTAAAGTGAAAGAATTCAACTAAGGTGGTCATGTAGCAAATTATTTTAACCGAATCTCAAGAGTTAGTTTAAATTAATATTAATCAACATTTTAATTAAAACTAGTTAATTCATTAGTCATTTATTTAGTGTGATGTATAATTATGTAGTGTGTCGAAAATTGCCCAAATTATTGGATCTGGTTTTGATGTCAACTCTCAAAATCTTGTAGTAACTCGAGATGCACCGCTACATTGGGCTGCAACATACGCCGACTTCAGCACCCTTTGCTTCTTATTAGGTGATCACACGTAGCATAATGTACATATATTGATGTAACTTTGTTTTTAATCATAATTCTAATTAATGTCACTAAGTTATTTAAAGTTATATCATGTTGTGTTAGTATAAAGAGATATCTTTTTTAGCTGCAACGGAAAGCAAGTCTGCAGGAATCGTTTGAGTGTAGATGTTTACTTTTTATTATTTAATAGATAAAGGAGCCAATCCAAATGCGACTAATTGTTACGGTGCAACTCCACTACATGATGCTATTATGCGCGGTGATCCAGATATAGTAGAAGAATTACTTCGACACGGTGCTAATCCTAATATTAAACCAATTACTGGGTATTCAATGCCGTTATTTCAGTTGTACAATAGCTTTTACACTGGATTTTACATATAGAAAATACTTGGAAAGATTTACTCCCAGTATGACTGATTCAGACAGCTTTGTTATTAGGGACGATGAAAGTGATTTGGAGCGAATTAGCGAGTAATTATTTACTGATTAAAAACACATAGATTTTATATTAATTGTTTTATTATTCAAGTTCGTCTAGTTCTTGGATTAACGCTGGAGGATCTCATGATTCCTTAACTGTTGCCTGTCCAACTGAAATACTTCGGCCATTAGATTTAACTGACGACCATCATCATGAAGCAACTTTAATTGCTGATAACGATCCAAATGTAAGTTTTTAAAATCACACTATTTGAGATTAAATTTATTTTATGAAATGAACCGTAATGTAGGTTTCGTTACTAACTACACAAACCTCAAACGAGGCGAATTACACGGAAGAATTTGAGTCTATATATAAATTGTTTTGGCCTAGACCTAGGCAGGTTCATCTATTACATGGAGAGGGATTTCCATTGTCCAATGAATTGGCAATTTTCTTAATGAATTTTTCTGCAATGGGTTCATTAGGTAAATACTGTTGTTATAACGTGTGGTATCTGATTTTTATAGAATTTTTGAAATTATAGGCAGTATTCCTCATAAAATGCTTAGTATCTGGGAAGCACACTCCAGTTTATTAGCTAAAGCGAACTTGATATTTAGATACAAAGGACTTTGGTCATCTGCAAAAACATCTTCAAATGAAAGTGTCGTTTTAATTTGTTTCAATAGCAATGTGTTTGGAGGTACACAAGAAGCGTTTACTGTTAACGTCACATCTTCAAAAGTAAGATAAACGATTATTGAAACTATTGTATTGCTGAAATATAATTCATTTTTATGTAATTTAGATCATTTTAACCTGCTCTGACATGATGGCTTTAAAGCATGGAGTGCATTTTTTAGTAAACTATTTCCAACATTTTATTAAAAGACGCGTTATTCCACTTGTTAAGGTTAATGAAGTTTATACGTGGTTTAATCTGAGTCTCTAAATAAAGTAAATAAATTAATATTTATAGGTGAGTGATTGGCCAAAGTGGAAATTTCGTGGGTGGATGATCGATGTATCAGCATCGAGGCCAGCATTAAAATTTGTAAGTTTTTTTTATGCAATACTTCGAATGAGTTTACTTCATATTTTGTTTATAGGAATCACTTAGGCGTGAAATTTCTCTGGCATCTCTTTATCGATATAATCACGTCTTATTGCACTCTACTTTATCATCCGCTATTACACGCGATGACCAGGAATATTTAACGCCACAGTAAGATAAACATTGTTACGTTTATATCAAAATAATCGCATTGCCAAATTTTGCCTTTCTTCATCAGGGATTTTGTTATCTTGGAAAGATTTTGTGACGAAAAATGTATTAATTTGACTCCAAGTGTTGATTTATGCACTTACTCTAAGCAACTTGACAATGAAGATATAGTTCTCTGTATTAAAAATTATTTGAAGAAATTTTCCAATTATAGGTACAGTATCGCTTGTATATACTTTTAAAATACTTTTTAATTCAATGATTTTATTGATGTTTTTAGTTTTGTTTACATTGGTGGAAATCTTGCCCGTCATATTCTTTACAGAGACGATTTTGATTTATTCGCTTTGTTTTCCGATTCGTGCCTTATTTTTGATACCTGCATGTTAGATGCCAACTGCTATTGGCTTCACCGAGTGCCTCTTAATTCCATTCTTCTAACAAGTTCAAAACAATTGGTAAGTACAGCATCTAAAGTAATATTTGTTTGTGACAAATTGTTTAAAGTCTATACCTGCTTTAACACGGAACAAAGTTTGAAAGCTGTGGAATCTTTGTTATCTTAAAAGCAGGAATATTAATAATGGCGGTGGTCGAGGTGTTCAGTTTGCAAGACAACTGCTGTGCATGCTATACCCCGTCGACAATTAATACTTTTTGATCACGAAAACGTTATATTATAATAATTTTATTTGAAATAATTATTTTTTCTTTATTAGGATGGATATTCCAGTTCGCCCCTTGTCCATCGAAGATTAATCAACATGGGGTAATGGTTTGGTTTTGCTTTTACAGTAATGTTCTGATACTTAAAGTTAATATTTTGTTTTTTAGCTATGCTGTGAATGCTGCTGTTCCTTTTCTAATTGATGGAAGGTAATATTGTTTGAGACTTTAAGGTATAACAAATATTAAATCCCATTTTTAATATTTACAGCATTACTGGCTGCAGTAGTTTATTATTGTCGTCCGCACATGAGATTGCAAGACATGGAAATTCAACTGAAAGTGTTGTTTTTATTATGTCAGGCTTGATAAAGCCCAGTAAATATCAGCTGATGAGAACATTTCTTATACCAGCTATGGCATTTGGTGGAGGAATTGCTTGGAATCCTGATTTTAGAGCAGTAATATATTTGAATTATGGCAATGTAATTTTATAGTAATTTAACGTATCAACAAAATGAAACTTATAGGATCATATTGATAACTTACTGTCTCCAGTTCTTAATTTTTATGTATTCGACAATTATGGCAAATTTGGAGAGACAATTATGGAGTTATTACGAGTAGAAACTAGTCTTAAAAATGACAATAAAGTCGAAGATCAGTCAATTCTTTTCGAGTTAGTGTCAAACCCAGATAATGTAGGATTGGAATATATGAATGCTGAAAGAATTCAAGTAATATTTTTATATATGATAAATTGCAAATTTTGTTATAACGTAACGTTTATCATTAGAAGGCAGTGCGCGATATAAAATTGAGCGTGGGACATTTGTTATTGGCAACTATAAAAGATCCATATTGTCAAGTTATCATAGAAGAAATTCAACTAGTGGCTGATTTAATGTTGTTTTCTCTACGGTAAAGCTGTCGAATGAATAGTTATTAATATGTACGGTAATAAAGTTTTTTTTTTACGTTCGATGTAGCCTATGTCGAAATTTACTCAGTGCTGGTCAGAATCCGAACGTTAAAAATGGACCAAATGCATCCCAGTTGGCTGTTATAAATGTTGGAATTTCCAATCTTGCTCCTCCTATCAGAACTGATTTGGCTAATGTGTAAGTAATTTTTACCCATTTAAATGTAGAACCATTTCTTAAGAATTTAATATGTATGTTAGACTATTACAGTTGATGAGACGTTTTCGAAATGTTAACCTTCTTAGTCATGTTTCTCGCGGTTTGGAACAGGAAGGGCAACCATTTTACGCGTTATTTCAAAAATTAATCGTAAATAACATGCCAGATGACATTCTTGACGTATGATATTTCGTCATCCAGCATTAGCAAAAGTAAAATTAATGTTTTGCGTGGATGTGATGCGTGCATTTATAGTCATAATCTAAAACAAGTTTAAAAACGTTACTAAAGTTTATGAAGTTGAAACCGAAAATATTTCATATCCTTGAGGATTGGATTTGGGTAAGTCCATTAAATTTTATATATAGATTGTGTTGTTTATGCTAAAGTATTTTATTAAAAAGAGTTATTGTAGGCAGCTTAACAAAATAGTTGATTTATAATTATTGAGATGTGGGAGTATTAGTCGATTAAAAGCTTTAAATTAACTTTCAATACGCTCCAAATATAAAGCTTACAAGTGATCGATCGACCATGGCTTGTATGTACTTGGATCGGCTGGGGGAAACTGTTGAAAATAATTAATGCATTAATAATTATGTAACGTTAACCGAGAACGGATCATACCTGTCGTGTGAAACGATCAACACATGCCATTCTCACTCTTTCTACGGTAGCAGGGCATTGTAATTCGAAAGGACCATGAAGACCTTCATCGGCTCTTGCGCTTTTAATGGCATCTTTAATAGCAAAATAAACGGAAGATGCAAGAAAAAGTGGTGGTTCTCCTACGGCCTAATTTTTAAAAAATTTCATAAAGTGATGTTATTTTATTAAAAAAACGTTTAATAAACCTTGGAAGAGTAAACAGCTCGGGGATTTGGTGATCCTTTAAGAAGTGCTACGTTGAATTCCTTTGGAATATCTGTAAACGAAGGAATTTTGTACATCCCAGGACCTCTTGTAAACAAAAATCCATCAGGAGAATAACGGTGTTCTTCCATGGTATATAAACCATAGCCTTGCACGAATGCTCCCTCAATTTGTCCAACATCAATTGCAGGATTCAAACTTTCACCAACATCCATAACAATATCGGTACGCAAAATCTTCAAATTTAAAGTGAAAAATAAGCTTATGTTAAATATTAATTATTCTTTATTACCTGGTGATCTCCAGTAAGACAATCCAGTTCAACTTCGGAGCAAGCAGCACCATAAGAAAAATATAAAAACGGCTTGCCGGTTTGATTGTTAAAATCAAAGCCACTGATGTCGTCTCTACGTAAATAATTATAAATGTTAATGATTCATCCAGTAAAAATAATGGTGGTAATCTTACACAGAATAAAATCCAGTGGCCGATAAACTGATGCACTCCAAATATGCTTTTGTTATCCACTTTTCCCAAGTGCCTTTTGGGTTAGCTAGTATCACTGGCTCCAATCGTTTTTGAATTTTTTGACAAGCATCCTTAAAGAAACAACGTTTAAGTGTCATTGAAAATAAATAATGAAAGGAGTTCATATACAATAATGGCCATTCCATTGAGATCAGAACTGACACTGGCAGATGTCGGCGACGTATTAGGCACTTTGTCGGTGCTAGTTTCACTAATGTGAATTTTTGATGTTGGTATACCTAATGCCCTACTGGCCACCTAAGAACCAAAATATGTACATAACAAAATATGAGTTGATTTAACTTTTAATATTTTATCTTACACTGATCATTTTAGTATGCAGTCCTTGGCCCATCTCGACGCCTAAAATTAGTCAATATTATAAATTAATGCAATGAAACATAAATTCAAGTTTATACCTGAATGAGAAATTAACACTGTTCCATCACGATACACATGAACAAGAGCGCCAGCCTGTTATAATTATAACATTAAAGTGTGGATAGTGTGGAACATTAAAATCGAAGCGTTTACTAACTTGATTCAGAAATTTCCCATGGAAAGACACAGGATATTTTGTTGGAATTAATGCCAATCCCCGTTTTCTCCAGCGATTGTTTCTAGAATAAAACATTTTATAACCAAAAAATGTGTGATGTATTCTAGTAAATATACTTGTTCCATTCCGCCACATCTTTTCTTCGATTCCAATAATCACTCATTTGGCTACATTCATCCCAACATCGCTTCAATGTGCAGCGTTCAAGTACCTGTTTATAAGGAGTGGGGTCACCTTCCTTAGTCAAATTTAATTCCCGAACCTAAATGTAAAAGTGCATTCTATGAACATATTGATAACAATACTGATAGACGATTTACTTCTGCCGGATCTTTTCTCAGAGTTAATGCTATATCGTCCATCAGAGCCTCAGTTACCATCATGCCTTGAGGCCCACCGAATCCACGAAATGCTGTGTTAGTTGGAATGTTAGTATAGCAGAGTCGTCCACTTGCATGCGCTTTTGGAAAATAATATGCGTTTTCAAAACCTAAAAGACAGCGCTCCATAACCTAAATGTCACTTTAAAATTTTAAAAATTTGCGATGTTAAACGTTAAAGTATTTTAAACTACCGATAATGAAACATCAAGAGAGTTTCCAATATTGGAGAAGAATTGGATGTCAACTGCTTCAACTTTACCTTCATCCGTAAAGCCAACCTTTAAAATTCAAATCCGAAGACTTGACAAATAACAATAATTATTTAGCGGAAAATATACCTTATATCGTCCTAAAAATGGATGTCTAGTTCCACTTATCACCATATCTTCATCTCTGTCAAACATGCATCTTACAGGACATCCAAGTCTATACATTTGTCTTGCATAAATTTAAAATGGTTTTGATAGAAAATTATTAGTTAATACTTTTGAGCAGCAATAGCGCAAGGAATGGCTGCAGTCCAAGAACGATTTTCTTTTCCACCAAATCCACCGCCTACTCGTTTGGTTTTACATACAACTCGATTAGCATGAATTCCCAAAGCTTTGGCTATTTGAAACTAAATAAAAATAATAACTTTCAATTTATCTTTTTTGATATTTGTTTCTGGAATAAAATTTCATACTTGAAGTCCGGTAAAACCTTGGCAGCTGCAAATCACTTCAATTTCTCCGTCTTCGTTTTTAGGAATTGCAATAGCGCAATGTGTTTCTAAATAAAAATGTTCTTGCGCTCCAGTTCTCATTTCACCTTCCAAAGTACGTGAAGCCGATGCCAAGATTGCTTGAGTATCACCATTAGTAACTCTTAAATTATGTTCATTGAAGGCTTCATGTTTAATTGCATCCTAATGGTATGTTCGAATAATAAAAATAAGAATCATTGAGCTATAAAATTTAAAAACCAATTTTTATTACTTCAATACTTATTAAAACTGGTTGGAGATTTTCATAAATTATTTCAACTTTTTGGGCAGCCAGTTGAGCAGTTCTTTTGTCAACCGCCACAATTGCTCCTATTAATTGGCCTTGACACGTTACCTAAGCGAACATTATTAATATGTTAAGGAAAATTGGAAATCACATTAACTGTATTACTTTCGTGGAAGCGAATATTTCCTCGTCTTGAAATACTGGCCCTGTAATATTATGGGCGACGTCTAGATGGGATATAAAATCCACTACTCCAGGAAGTTGCAATGCTTTTTCTGGATTAATGGACACGATTTTAGCATGAGCTCGCGTGCTTGTCACCAAAGCCAAATGCAATTCGTCTAAAAACATCAACGATTTTAAACAAATTGTTCGATTAAAATGATCAGTCATTTACTTTGATATGGAGGGATGTCATCACAATAGATTGCTTCTCCAGTTGCCTGTTTAAAAGCTGATAAATAAACTACCGGTCGACCAACAAAATCTTCTTTGGGCTGGCCTTCCGGTGGCAGCTGCAATCAAACCATTAAGATAGTTGACAGAATAAATAAAGAGGTTGGTTAATTACTTGATAATACTGTGAGCCTTTGATAGTATTAAATTCGAAAGAATGATTTAAGGCACTCTGGAATTTTTTTGGAATCTTACTATCAAGTACATTATTCGATATCTCCAACTGTTTAGTAACGGACAAATAAAATCTGTAGAATAAACTAGTGGTCAGTGAGCGTCGAAATGTTATCATGCTTCCTGGAGCATTAGGCGATAAAGGTAACTCTTCTTCCAGTGATTGACACACAGTCTCAAGAAGTTGATCATCCCATTTTCTAATTTTAAACGACGTATTAGTATAGTACTCGTATGATCACAATAATTTAATATGTTACTTTCCAAGAAGAAGCAAGGGAGTTTTTCGTAGCATGACTGTGATTGGAGCCATTCCTCCATATGCTATCGAAATTTTTTCAACTTTCATTTGGTCGGAAAAAGAAACTTTGAAAGCTGCATTAACAATAGCAATATCATCTTCACGTCGTTTGGCTTGCTTAAACGCGTAGAAATATTCATTCTAGAGTGGAAATTAATCTTCAACTAATTCTCAACCGAAAATTCAAAGTAATAAGTTACAATCTGATACTTTGGTTGTAAATGGTATAAAAATTGCTTGAAGAATTTCTTCTGGTTTCAATGCGGTTTTACGATATCCCACAAAAAAGTTTTGATCCATAGGAATTGAACGTTGACCATCTAATTAAATTTCACTAAATATAATAAAATTTCATAAGGAGTATTATGATGAGAATAAATTACCTGTAGTAACAGCCGTAACTATAGAATTGGCTGCTAAAAAGATGGGATTCAAGTCTGAAATTGGACTTGCAGTCATAATGTTTCCAGCTAGACACTATAGATAAATATTTAATAAATGCAATTTATATAATTGAGTTCGATTTAATTTATGGACAAAGAACAACTTACTCCAACATTTCGAATCTGTTTTCCAGCAAATAATTTCAACATTTTAACTATTGCTTTTAGTGTACGCGTTTTATGTTCTGAAAATAAATTAAAATATTTGACAGATAACAAATATTATTGAATTCAATCATTAATATTTACCAGGTTCACTGAATATGATCTTTTCGCAAGTTTCGTGTAATTGTGAAAGAGTTACCGCTGCTCCAAGATGAAGTCCATCGGCAGTAACGTTTATAGTTTTAAGTTCTTCCACAATTGTTGGAGCAATTAGGATGGGATAAAAGCACTTTTTGAATTTAATCTCAATCCCAATTTCAGTATTCCCTACTACCAGTTTAGCTTGTGGGTAGTTCTTCTTCAATTCTAACAGCTCGTTTAAAGTTGTTGGTCGGATCCATTTAATTTTTTCTTTCTCAAACAACAAGTATTGATTATCATAAATATCGGACACCTATTTAATGTCAAAGAAATATATTAGTAAAAAATTTATGTGAATATGAAATTTTGTTCATGCCTGTAATTCAGGTGGAAATATGGGTTCTTGAGAAGGATCGTATGGAATAAATTCATTTGTTTCGCCCTAAAAAGTATTCTAGATAATGTTTCTGTAAATTATAAAAGTCTATAGTATTTTACGTACATTTTCTACAGCATCGTAGCCATTTTTTGACTTGCAACAACTGCCATTGGCTTGGCCACCGCAACAGCCATTTACACCATTGGTTTGATTCTTACAGCAGCCTCCATTGACTCCATTGGTTCCATTAACATTTTTTTCACATGTGCCTTCAATAAATGGTAAAAATCCTTGCAGAATAGGTCGATATCCAGTACATCGGCAAAGATTTCCTATGCAAATTTAGTAGAACAAGCATTGCATGTGAATTTATTACAATTATGTATCATGTTCTTGCCTTGAAAACTAATTTCCAAATCTTCAAAGCTTGGTTGAACTTTATTTCTAAGTAGAGTATACATTGACATTACAATCCCAGGTGTACAAAAGCCACATTGTGAGCCATAGGCTTTTGCTATTCGTTCCTAGATATACCAAGCATTTATTATAAGACAGCTACTAACTATTAATATTTGATACTAACCTGAACTGGATGAAGTCGTGTTCTAGTAGAGCCAATACCTTCTACGGTGGTTACAGCCATTCCATGTACACTGCATATTGGTGCCAAGCAGGCGTTAACGCTCATATGCCTGATTAAATATTTTTAATTGTATCTCAATTTGTCCATAATTAATCATTGCAAAATTTACTTGATAGTTTTGGTTGACCGATTATAATATGAAACCATTACAGTGCAAGCACCACAGCCGCCTTCTGCGCATCCTAGCTTTGTCCCGCATAATCGAACTTCAATTTTTAATTAAGGACTAAAATTGCTGGTGGTTTACTAAACAATTGTTTCCTATAAACCAATCACTTACTTATCTAAATTTAGACATTCACTAATACAAGGCCTACCATTAAAACGAGAACTTTTCATGAAGTTTTTATGACTAAATGAAACTCATTGCATATTTATTTTGAAAAGTTAGGTTTTTTATATTACAGTATTAAAAAAAAAGCCAATTGGCATTATAATACTGTAAATTCACTTCCATGACTAATAGTAAATTTTGAAAGAGAAAAGTTTGAATTTACTTTGTTTGGACCTGTAAATATTAATATTTCAAATGTTGACGATGGATTTATCTTGAAATTAAAAGTTTTAAAAACTAGTTTAGATGTAAAAGATCAGTCAATCTTTTAATTGTTTGAATTGCTTTAATTGGCGTCAAAACAATTGTGATGTAAAGAAGCTATATCACTCATAAACATTTGAAATATTATTTAAACAGATAAGCTATGTTATGTAATTTTTAATTGGCATTGCGATATAACCTATTGGCATAATTATGTTTTACTGATAACGTCTACTAAGACAAACATGATGCACAAATTATTGCACTAGCAAATTAGTTAGTAGCTTTATCTTGTATCGAGTTAACGTATTAATAGCAATGTATATTGCATTTTATAAAATTATTATAGTTTAATGTTAAATTTTGTATCATTAATTAGTCACGTCAAAATCAGTGGTCTTTGTCTTTTTTTATATATTTTACTAATAAAACCAATGTTAATCATGTTAAGAATTAAAATGCTGCTTTTTAAAAACATGGCTATAACTGATTTGTAATACTGTATTAGTTTTAGTGGTACTGTATTTCTGAAACTCGATTATACTCCTAAACTACAATAATTTAGTTCGGTATTACATATTTTAATAATCGAATAGTAAAATTATACTTATAAGGATACGTTTAACACGAAGATATTCTAATAAAGTCAATGATGGGTCAACATTGTCATCGCTAACCTGTTGATATAATTTTAATTAAATTAAATAATCTTCATAATAAGTTCTATTCGATATTATGTTCTTACCTTTTTGCCATTTACGTAAAATACTAATGAAGAATGAATTTTCTTGTTCTCCATTTGTTCAGTGCACTTTTAGACCTGCTTAAAGACTATTAAAACGTTGAGTACAAATGTCAATGAGTATCGAATTACCATCGAATAAAGACGTAGAAATTGTAATTTGGCAAAATTACAATTTTGTTGTTGTTGCAAAAGCATGTTTCCCACGGACTTGTTTTGTTTTTCGTTAATATTTATTTGGAAATTATCAAGTGTTTGCGTAACTGTGATGCATCTTTCGACTAAATACTTACTGTTATCGATTTGCGTAGAATGACATACCCTTTAAGTAACCATTATATTTGACTTTCCTTTTAGATTAAGCGCAACTGATATTTTCTTAACGCAAAAATCTCCATACTCATTTGGGCATTGAAAATGAAATTTCTTTTTATCTTCAACTTGCCATCGCCAATAGTCTTTGCATTTTGGTCGTACAGTACGAGATTCTCTTGTCACACTTCTGCTAACTAATGACGATTTCATTTGTTAATTTGACGTTTGTGACCGTTACTTGAAAACGTTATTTTTTGTCAAACTCGACAATCTGACATAAGGGATATTGTTCAGGTGTTGTCACTTTTCTGCTATCTAAATTGGTAGGCTCCCTAAACCATCATATTTTATTAATGTAAAAAGTTAAGAAATTATCTTTTAAAAAAAAATGTAGGTATACTTGTTTTTTGAAGGCGTTGGTGTCATTTTGCTAGTGTTCTTCTTTGATAGAAATAGAGGCGTTGAACGAACATGCCAGATGACAATCTTGACATTTGATATTTCATAATACAGCATTAGCAATTTTGCAAAAGCAAAATTATTAATGTTTTGGTTGGATGTGATGCGTGCTTTTATAGTCAATCTAAAACGAGTCTAAAAACGTTACTACAGTTTATGAATTTGAAACCGAAAATATTTCATATCCGTGAGCATTGGATTTGAGCAAGTCCTAATTTCATATATTACTGTGTTGCTTATGCTAAAGTATTTTATTGAAAAGAGTTATTGTAGGAAGCTTAACAAAATAGTTAATTTATAATTATTAAGATGTTAGAGTATTAGTAGATGTTTTAAAAACTTTAAATTCACTTTCAAGACGCTTCAAATATAAAGTTTACAAGTGATCGATTGACCATGGCTTGTATGTGCTTGGATCGGCTGGTGGAAACTGTAGAAAATAATTAATACATTAACAATTATGTAAAGTTAACCGAGAACTGATCATACCTGTCGTGTGAAACGATCAACACATGCCATTCTCACTCTTTCTACGGTAGCAGGGCATTGTAATTCGAAAGGACCATGAAGGCCTTCATCGGCTCTTGCGCTTTTAATGGCATCTTTAATAGCAAAATAAACGGAAGCTGCAAGAAAAAGTGGTGGTTCTCCTACGGCCTAATTTTTAGAAAATTTCATAAAGTGATGTTGATGTTATTTTATTAAATAAACGCTTAATAAACCTTGGAAGAATAAACAGCTCGTGGATTTGGTGATCCTTTAAGAAGTGCTACATTGAATTCCTTGGGAATATCTGTAAACGAAGGAATTTTGTACATCCCAGGACCTCTTGTAAACAAAAATCCATCAGGAGAATAACGGTGTTCTTCCATAGTAAATAAACCATAGCCTTGCACGAATGCTCCCTCAATTTGTCCAACATCAATTGCAGGATTTAAACTTTCACCAACATCCATAACAATATCGGTACGCAAAATCTTCAAATTTAAAGTGAAAAATAAGCTTATGTTAAATATTAATTATTCTTTATTACCTGGTGATCTCCAGTAAGACAATCGAGTTCAACTTCGGAGCAAGCAGCACCATAGGAAAAATACAAAAACGGCTTGCCGGTTTGATTTTTAAAATCAAAGCCACTGATGTCCTCTCTATGTAAATCATCATAAATGTTAATGATTTATCCAGGATAAATAATAGTGTTAATCTTACACAGAATAAAATCCAGCGGCCGATAAACTGATGCACTCTAAATATGCTTTTGTTATCCACTTTTCCCAAGTGCCTTTTGGGTTAGCTAGTATCACTGGCTCTAATCGTTTTTTAATTTTTTGACAAGCATTCTTAAACAAACAACGTTTAAGTGTCATTGAAAATAAGAAATGAAAGGAATTCATATACAATAATGGCCATTCCATTGAGATCAGAACTGACACTGGCAGCGGTTGGCGACGTATTAGGCACTTTGTCTGTGCTAGTTTCACTAATGTGAATTTTTGATGTTGGTATACCTAATGCTCTACTGGCCACCTAAGAACCAAAATATGTACATAGCAATTGTTGCGCATTTCGTTGCAATATTTGCGTTGATATAATTTTTAATATTTTATCTTACACTGATCATTTTTGTATGCAGTCCTTGGCCCATCTCGACGCCTAAAATTAGTCTGTATTATAAATTAATGCAATAAAACATAAATCCAAGTTTATACCTGAATGAGAAATTAACACTGTGCCATCACGATACACATGAACGAGAGCGCCAGCCTGTTATAATTATAACATTAAAGTGTGAAACATTGAAATCGAAG
This sequence comes from Helicorthomorpha holstii, assembly GCA_013389785.1. Classification (NCBI taxonomy): domain Eukaryota; kingdom Metazoa; phylum Arthropoda; class Diplopoda; order Polydesmida; family Paradoxosomatidae; genus Helicorthomorpha; species Helicorthomorpha holstii. The sequence continues at coordinate 16,091,622 of JAAFCF010006680.1, forward strand.
CATTTACTAACTTGATTTAGAAATTTCACATCGAAAGACACAGGAAATTTTGTTGGAATTAATGCTAATCCTCGTTTTCTCCAGCGATTGTTTCTAGTATAAAACATTTTAAAACCAGAAAACGTGTAACGCATCTAGTAATTATACTTGTTCCATTCCTCTACATCTTTTCTTCGATTCCAATAATCACTCATTTGGCTACATTCATCCCAGCATCGCTTCATTGTGCAGTGTTCAAGTATTTGTTTAAAAGGAGTGGGGTCACCCTCCTTAGTCAAATTTAATCCCCGAACCTAAATGTAAAAGTGCATTTTATGAAAGTATTGATAAACAATTTTGATAGACGATTTACTTCTGCCGGATCTTTTCTCAGAGTTAATGCTATATCGTCCATAAGAGCCTCAGTTACCATCATGCCTTGAGGCCCACCGAATCCACGAAATGCTGTGTTAGTTGGAATGTTAGTATAGCAGAGTCGTCCACTTGCATGCGCTTTTGGAAAATAATATGCGTTTTCAAAACCTAAAAGACAGCGCTCCATAACCTAAATGTCACTTTAAAATTTTAAAAATTTGCGATGTTAAACGTTAAAGTATTTTAAATTACCGATAATGAAAGATCAAGAGAGTTTCCAATATTGGAGAAGAATTGGATGTCAACTGCTTCAACTTTACCTTCATCCGTAAAGCCCACCTTTAAAATTCAAATCCGAAGACTTGTCATTGAAAATACAATAATTATTAAGCGGAAAACATACCTTATATCGTCCTAAAAATGGATGTCTTGTTCCACTTATCACCATATCTTCATCTCGGTCAAACATGCATCTTACAGGACATCCAAGTCTATACATTTGTCTTGCATAAATTTAAAAAGATTTTGATAGAAAATTATTAGTTAATACTTTTGAGCAGCAATAGCGCAAGGAATGGCTGCAGTCCAAGAACGACTTTCTTTTCCACCAAATCCGCCGCCTATTCGTTTGGTTTTACACACAACTCGATTGGCATGAACTCCCAAAGCTTTGGCTATTTGTAACTAAATAAACATAACTTTGAAATTATCTTTTTTTGATACTTATTTCTGGAATAAAGTTTCATACTTGAAGTCCGGTCAGACCTTGGCTGCTACAGATCACTTCAATTTCACCGTCTTCGTTTTTAGGAATTGCAATAGCGCAATGTGTTTCTAAATAAAAATGTTCTTGCGCTCCAGTTCTCATTTCACCTTCCAAAGTGCGTGAAGCCGATGCCATGATTGCTTGAGTATCACCATTAGTAACTCTTAAATTATGTTCATTGAAGGCTTCATGTTTAATTGCATCCTAATTAATGGTATGTTCGAATAATAAAAATAAGAATCATTGAGCTATAAAACTTAAAAACCAATTTTTATTACTTCAATACTTATTAAAACTGGTTGGAGATTTTCATAAATTATTTCAACTTTTTGGGCAGCCAGTTGAGCAGTTCTTTTGTCAACCGCCACAATTGCTCCTATTAATTGGCCTTGACACGTTACCTAAGCGAACATTATTAATATTATTAATATGGAAAATTGGAAATCACATTAACTGTATTACTTTTGTGGAAGCGAATACTTCCTCGTCTTGAAATATTGGCCCTGTAGTATTATGGGCGACGTCTAGATGGGATATAAAATCCACTACTCCAGGAAGTTGCAATGCTTTTTCTGGATTAATGGACACGATTTTAGCATGAGCTCGCGTGCTTGTCACCAAAGCCAAATGCAATTCGTCTAAAAACATTAACGATTTTCAACAAATTGTACGATGAAAATGATCAGTCATTTACTTTGATATGGAGGGATGTCATCACAATATAATGCCTCTCCGGTTGCCTGTTTAAAAGCTGATAAATGAACTACCGGTCGACCAACAAAATCTTCTTTGGGCTGGCCTTCCGGTGGCAGCTGCAATCAAACCATTAAGATAGTTGACAGAATAAATAATGAGGTTGGTTAATTACTTGATAATACTGTGAGCCTTTGATAGATTTAAATTCGAAAGAATGATTTAAGGCACTCTGGAATTTTTTTGGAATCTTACTATCAAGTACATTATTCGATATCTCCAACTGTTTAGTAACGGACAAATAAAATTTGTAGAATAAACTAGTGGTCAGTGAGCGTCGAAATGTTATCATGCTTCCTGGAGCATCAGGCGATAAAGGCAGCTCTTCTTCCAGTGATTGACAGACAGTCTCAAGAAGTTGATCATCCCATTTTCTAATTTTAAGCGACGTATTAGTATAGTATAAGTATGATCTCAATAATTTAATATGTTACTTTCCAAGAAGAAGCAAGGGAGTTTTTCGTAGCATGACTGTGATTGGAGCCATTCCTCCATATGCCATCGAAATTTTTTCAACTTTCATTTGGTCGGAAAAAGAAACTTTAAAAGCTGCATTAACGATAGCAATATCATCTTCACGTCGTTTGGCTTGCTTAAATGCGTAGAAATATTCATTCTAGAGTGGAAATCAATTAGAAACTCAACTGAAAATTCAAAGTAATACAATCTGATACTTTTCTTGTAAATGGTATAAAAATTGCTTGAAGAATTTCCTCCGGTTTCAATGCGGTTTTACGATATCCAACAAAAAAGTTTTGATCCATAGGAATTGAGCGTTGACCATCTAATTAAAATTTACTAAATATAATAAAAATTCATGAAGAGTATTATGATGAGAATAAATTACCTGTCGAAACAGCCGTAACGATTGCATTGGCTGCTAAAAAAATAGGATTCAAGTCCGAAATTGGACTTGCAGTCATAATATTTCCAGCTAAACACTTTAGATATTTATTTAATAAACGCAATTTATATAATTTAGTTTGTTTTAATTTTATTTCTGAACAAAGAACCACTTACTCCAACATTTCGAATCTGTTTTCCAGCAAATAATTTCAACATTCCAACTATTGCGCTTAGTGTACGCGTTTTATATTCTGAAAACAAATTAAAATATTGTACAGATAACAAATATTATTGAATTCAATCATTAATATTTACCAGGTTCACTGAATATGATCTTTTCGCAAGTTTCGTGTAATTGTGAAAGTGTTACCGCTGCTCCAAGATGAAGTCCATCGGCAGTAACGTTTATAGTTTTAAGTTCTTCCACAATTGTTGGAGCAATTAGGATGGGATAAAAGCACTTTTTGAACTTAATCTCTACTCCTACTTCAGTATTCCCTACTACCATTTTAGCTTGTGGGTAATTTTTCTTCAATTCTAACAACTCGTTTAAAGTTGTTGGTCTGATCCATTTAATTTTTTCTTTCTCAAACAACAAGTATTGATTATCGTAAACATCGGACACCTATTTAATGTCAAAGAAATATATTAGTAAAAGATTTTTGAGAATGTGAAATTTTGTTCATGCCTGCAATTCAGGTGGAAATATGGGTTCTTGAGATGGATCGTATGGAATAAATTCACTTGTTTCGCCCTAAAAAGTATATTGGATAATGTTTTTGTAAACTATACACAAGTATATTATTTTAAATACATTTTCTACAGCATCGTATCCATTTTCTGATTTGCAACAACTCCCATTGGTTTGACCACCGCAACAACCATTTACTCCGTTTACGCCATTGGTTTGACTCTTACAGCAGCCTCCATTGACTCCATTGGTTCCATTACCATTTTTTTCACATGTTCCTTCAATAAATGGTAAAAATCCTTGCAGAATAGGCCTATATCCAGTACATCGGCAAAGATTTCCTATGCAAATTTAGTAGAACAATTATTGCATGTGAATTTATTACAATTATGTATCATGTTCTTGCCTTGAAAACTAATTTCTAAATCTTCAAAGCTTGGTTGAACTTTATTTCTAAGTAGAGTATACATTGACATTACAATCCCAGGTGTACAAAAGCCACATTGTGAGCCATAGGCTTTTGCTATTCGTTCCTAGATATACCAAGCATTTATTATAAGACGGCGACTAACTATTAATATTTGATACTAACCTGAACTGGATGAAGTCGTGTTCTAGTAGAGCCAATACCTTCTACGGTGGTTACAGCCATTCCATGTACACTACATATTGGTGCCAAGCAGGCGTTGACGCTCATATGCCTGATTAAATATTTTTAATTGTATCTCAATTTGTCCATAATCAATCATTGTAAAATTTACTTGATAGTTTTGGTAGACCGATTATAATATGAAACCATTACAGTGCAAGCACCACAGCCGCCTTCTGCGCATCCTAGCTTTGTCCCGCATAATCGAACTTCAATTTATAATTAAGGACTAAAAATATACTACATAACTAAATTGTATTCTACAATCTAATTACTTATCTATCTAAATTTAAGCATTCATTAATACAAGACCTACCATTAAAACGAGAACTCTATTTCATGAAGTTTTTATAATAAAATAAAAATTATTGCATATTTATTTTTATGTTATTATAAAAACAAAAGGCATCATAATACTGTAAGTTTACTTCCATAACTAACATTAAATTTTGAAACAGAAAAGTTAGTATTTACTATCTAGTGACATACTGTATATTAATGTCTCAAATCAATGTTTACGATGAATATATTTTGAAATTAAGAATTTTAAAAACTAGCTTAGATGAAAAACATCAGTCGATCGTTTAATTATTTGAATTGCTTCAATTGACATCAAAACAATTCTGATGTAAAGAAGCCATGTCACTAATAAACATTTGAAATATGATATAAACAGATAGACTATGTTAGTTTTTAATTGGCATTGCGATATACTTTAACCTATTGGCATAATTATGTTGTACTGATAACGTCTACTAAAACAAACATGATACACGAATTATTGCACTAGCAAATTAGTTAGTGGCTTTATTTTGTATCGAGTTATCGTATGAATAGCAATGTATATTTACATTTTATAAAATTATTTAAGTTTAATGTTAAATTTTGCATCATTAATTAGCCACGTCAAAATCAGTGGTCTTTGTCTTTTTTTATATATTTTACTAATAAAATTAATGTTAATCATGTTAAAAATTAAAATGCTGCTTTTTAAAAACATGGCTATAACTGATTTGTAATACTGTATTAATTTTAGTGGTACTGTATTTCTGAAACTCGATTATACTCCTAAACTACAAGAATTTAGCTCGGTATTACATAGTTCAATAATCGAATAGTACAATTCTACTTGTAAGGATACGTTTAATACGAAGATATTCTAATAGAGTCAATGATGGGTCAACGTTGTCATCGCTAACCTGTTGATATAATTTTAATTAAATTATCTTCATAGCAAGTTTTACTCGATATTATGTTCTTACCTTTTTGCCATTTACATAGAATACTAATGCAGAATGAATTTTCTTCTTCTCCATTTGTTCAGTACACTTTTAGATCTGCTTCAAGGCATTTGATGTTCTGTATATTAATGCACTTTAACTTTATCACATCTAGTTGTACAATATAAACTGTAGTTTAAAATTACGGTGGCGCCACATTTATCATGTATAAACCAGTCCTATGCTCAGAAAATCACACCAATTAAAAACTGATTAACTATCCTATCATATTTTAGCGAATACATACTGTAGTACAAAATGACCAAAAACAAAATCGGACATCAGATAATTATGTGTATGGCTATTAAAACGTAGAGTGCAAATGTCAATGAGTATCGAATTACTATAGAATAAAGACGTGGAAATTGTGATTTGGCAGAATTACAAAAATTTGTTTTGCAAAAGCATGTTTTTTGTGGTGACATGTTTCCCAAGGGCATGTTTTGTTTTTCATTAATATTTATTTGGAAATTATCAAATGTTTGCGTAACTGTGATGCATCCTTCGATTAAATACGTGCTGTTGCTGATTTGCGTAGAATGACATCCCCTTTGAGTAACAACCATATTTGACTTTCCCTTTAGATTAAACGCAACTGATATTTGCTTAACGCAAAAATCTCCATGCTCATTTGGGCATTGAAAATGAAATTTCTTTTTATCTTCGGCTTGCCATCGCCAATAGTCTTCGCATTTTGGTCGTACAGTATCCGATTCCCTTGCTTCACTTCTGCACTGATAACAGACAAGAGGTTTGGCTTTACTAACAGCTGTCATCAGTGGGCAAATTGCAAACAATACGATTGCAACATTCCATCTGTTTATTTCAGTAAACATCAATGATTATATCCAGTTCGTTTACCTCATACAACGTTACGCAATTTGTTTCTAGTCATTAATCAAAAGTCATGTCTTCAAATTTAAACCGAAGAATCTCGAGTTTTAAGGTCAATTAACAACTGATAGTAACACTTATCTACAGTATCTGCTCATATCAATTACATTATATATTAAAACGCCCATACATTTTCGATTCAATAAGTGATTTCATTAGAGTTAATTCATTATACGTTGAAAATTAATATAATTATTATAGAAAACTGTAGGTAAATGCCAACACAGTACTGTATTATGAAACTCGTTCCAATTGCAATGGCTACTGGAATCCCATAATAAAAAAGACGTGTAAATTATGATTTTGTATATTCAGATGTTTTTATCAGAATATTTCTTTACTTACATTTATAATTCGCGGAACTTTCTTAAAACAATCGTCCCAAACATTAATGCAGTTCATAAACATTAATATACAGTATAATCAGCGATCAAGACTAGTGTCAATCGTAAATCTGAAAATATTTATTTGGATGGCGTTTCATACTTCCGTAATACGATATTGCATAGTACGCGGCTAGCTGAAGTAATCCCCAGATTCGGAATCGTGTTTTCAGTAGCTATATCGATACATTCAATCGATAGAATTGCATTGGGACGCAACGCAAATTATGGGAATCATTATCCTAGGGGGATGGCCAATCATTGGCCCACGAGTTATTTCAAATATGTACTTGACAAAATAAATAAATATTAAATAAAATTACATTTTTATGAGCAACTCTCACATGTTTGAATTTTTAATTTAATTATTAAATAAATATACTATTACAAACAAATATTTTTTTTCAGAATTAAAGATCATATCATGTAAGAGCACTAATAAAACAGGTAAAAAATACAAAAACGTTTACAAAATTAATTAAAAAAATAAGTTATAAAATGACACCTCTAAAAACAACTGCTAAATTTAGCCCATAACAAGGGCTATTTACTATAAAAATATAATAAAGTTCTGACATCTAGT
>JAAFCF010006680.1:16103820-16148948 GCA_013389785.1 Helicorthomorpha holstii
TTTTTTGTCAAACTCGACAATCTGACATAAGGGATATTGTTCAGGTGGTGTCACTTTACTGCTATCTAAATTGTCAGGCTCCCTAAACCATCATCATTTATTAATGTAAAAAGTTAAGAAATTATCTATTAAAAAGAAAATGTCGGTATACTTGTGTTTTGAAGGCGTTGCTGTTTTGTTAGTGTTCATCTTTGAGGGAAATAGAGGCGTTGAACGAACAACTGGATTGAACGACTAATTAACATTTAAAAAAATATGAAAAAGTTATTTAAATGTCAAAGTACATCTCTAACTTCATTTGAGTTGACTGAAGTATGGAGCAGATCTGATTTTAAATCGCTTGAAAATCCTATCAAATAATATTGTTAATCTTAAAAACCGTTAGCAATTCAATACAGTACTGAACTTACCTTGAACAACGATAGTGCTATCGAATGTGTTTTCACTTTCATTTTGTTTCTTGCCATCAATGCTTGTTGCCATGGTCCTTTTTTTACCAGTTTGTTTCGTTGCTTGAAATCTAAGAGCTATCGATTCAAATATTTAATTTAAAATACCTCGCATGTATTGGAGTTAATATGATTCACCTGGACAACTAATTCTGTTAAGTGGTGTCAATGGTCTGCGATTTGCTAAATATTAAAATTAATATCGCATAATATAATATAGTGTAGTATAAAAAAGTACCAGAAGTTGTGAAGGGCTTTTGCAGTATTGGTTTTCTGTCGATTTTAAGATTTTGACGATTTTTTCTTACTGGATAAGGGTTACTTTCAATAACTATTGATGGCTCAGCACTAGCATTCCGCATCAATTCAATTGTAGAATTCATGTCTGGCTTTTCTGTAGACATTTGGTTAAATATTATATTTGTAAAACGTTGAATTTACAAGATCGAAGTACATACATCCATAGAAATTGATAGTTAAACCACATAGAACACAATGCATGTATTTCGATTAATTAGCACCAGGAAACTTTGTTTCAACTGTTAAAGCTCCAGTGCACCAGCGACATTTGATTGTACTGTATATTATGCGATAGTTTCACGTGGATTTACGTAGAATTCCATGAAAATTTCATTTGAAACAATTTCGTTGGGATTTATATTGTCTAACGTGATTCCCATTATAGGTTATGTAAATCTACATGAAAATATTTTAGAACAAGAAATTAAATATCACAAGTGCATAGGATGATAGGAGTCTTATGGTTACCGGTTATTTCGCGCATGCACATTAATTACAATAATTTTTAAATGTGGAATTGTAAAAATTGACGAACATTGAACCCTCACAGTTTTATAATTATTTGGATAAAGTTCAAATTATTTTAATGTAAAGTATCTTTGTTGGTTTTCGGTATCTAAGTATCAGTTGTAGTTTTTAGTAATCAAGTTTTTATTCCACAAGAAATTGTTTTTATATTAACGTTATTGTACATTAGTTTAAATTTTATAAATTGCAAATACAGTAGTACAAAAGTAATAACTTTTAGGTTAACAATGGTACAGTATAAAATATAGAATTCTTGAAATATTCATTTTAAATCGGCTGGGCAGTCAGCTTGTTTAAGTGGATGAGACACTTGAAAAGCCTCCACAGTCTCCAAATTTGCCAAGACACGATTTATGATAGGATAAGAAGTGAGATCGACGTTAAACCTACAAAATTTAAATACAAGTTTATACATAATATACTGTAAGTAAATTGTCAAACCTTTTAGCATTGTAAATCTGTGGAACGAGAAAACAGTCTGCCAAGGTAACATTATCACCAACACAATACTTTCCAGCAGTTTCTTGTAACATTCTCTCTAAGGCTACAAATTTAATCGTAATTTTAACATTTAAGTTTTTATTGCTTAGTCAAGCCATTATAGCTACAGTGTTACCATTAAGTCCCTTTTCTATCCAAAACTTGGGCCATGTACTTCTAGTACTTTCATCTAACTTTTGCAAAACATGTAGATTTTGCAGTGGCTGAATTCCGGAGCCGATTACCTCATTTATTGCTCTTACCTATAAACCATGCATTTTATTTTCATATTAATGCTTGAATTTTATATTAAGATGTCTTAAATTACGCTTACTTTAGCCCTGGCAATTGGATCAGTTGGTAAAAGTGCTGGTGACGGATATTTTTCCTCCAAATACTCAAGAATACTAGCCTATAACACATCCCAATTTATATACAGTAGTTATTTTGTTTTATTCAGTTATCATTCATTTTATAATGAACTCTTACGGATTGCACAAGTGTGGTGCCATTGACGTGGAATGCTGGAACTTGTCCCATAGGATTAAGCTTAAGAAATTCCTCATCTCGCTAGAATTAAAATACTAAAGTATAGTTAATACTGTAATTAAGTACAATCATTATTTCATAATGCAATGTACAGTACATACTTGCTCTCCTTTAATTAAATTGACAGGACGTTGCTCATATTCGATTCCCTTGTATGCGAGAGCTAGAGAGGATTATGCAAAATGGCAATTTAAGGGATCATGGCATTTAAAAAGATTAAACTTACCAATCCTTACTCTCCATGAGCATGAGCTACGAAAATAGGTGTATAGGATTGGCTAAATCGAAAAAGTAAACAGAGTAAAACCGTGTTTGCTTTTAATAAAATCATTTGTATACGTACCGCTGCCATTGTTGAATCCTGGATAATCGATCGTTGGTGACCTCTACTCACACAAGATACAAAAGATGGACCTTGAACTGCTGGATAAAAATGTAGAGCATGGCTGGCCTTGATTTGCTTGAAAACGAGGCCATTATTTTAATGCTTAGACAAGGTCGTTTTGTGCAAAATGGGCTTGAGACAGTTTCTAAAATGCTGTATAATTACTGTTCTGTACATTTCCCAATCTTCACTACCGATTATTTTCATGTTTATAAATATGAAAATCATAACTTCAAATTGATCTTGGAATCTTTATCAAAAGACAGGAACGGGAAATAACTGTATTGTCATTAGAGCTGATAAAATGAAGATTTTTTACAATTGAAAGAAGAAAATCCCAATCTACAGTATCAAATCGGACATTTAATCCAACTGATTTCAGCCTAATTCAAATATTTTTACTGCACTGTACATCCAAAAATCTTCAAAAGTGTTGATATTACAGTATTTTGGCTTGTGTTGAAATCTCCGGACACACTTTTCGATCTGTTTCAATGCATTTAATGTTGTGTACATTAAAGAACTGTTATAACATTTCAGATAATATCTCACTTATGCACCAAATTTCATTTAAAATCGCAAATGATTTGCATAATGTGCATAATTATGCATATAATACAGTATTATACATAATACAGTATTCAGTATTTTAAAGTTACGGTATGTACCGGTACTGTAATAATATTGAGGAAGTCTGCCGAGTTGTTAGTGCAAGAATTGGCCTTGAACGACTGCATGAATGTAGAGCATGTCTGGCCTTGACTCGTTGGAAAACGAGACCATTTAATGCTAGGACAAGGTCGTTTTGCGCACTGAAACTAGGGCAGAATGGGCTTTTGAGGTTGGGTTGAGGCAATTTTAAGCTGCACAAGGTCACTTTTACAGGAAATGGTGTAAGTGTAAGGTAAATACAATACATTGGGTACAATAGCATTCATTCACTTTTTACCACCGTATCTATCTATCATTCATGACTAGGGATGTTCCGATACCACCAAGGAATCGATTCTTGTATCAAATGAGTACTGAATGTAATAGAATCGATTCCTGATTCGATTCTAGTATTTTTAAGCAAGAATCGATTCTAGTATCATATGATACTAATGGTACTGCGCATGCGCACAAGTGTTTTGACGCATGCGCACAAGTGGTGCACAAGTGTTTTTACGCATGCGCACTATAGTAATTATGCGCATGCGTACTAGTGCTTTTGCGCATGCGCATTCGCTTTTTGCAACCAAAAATGACGTCATGAAAAGTAGTGGTATCGAATGAAAAAGTTTCATATGATACCTAAAGAATCGAAAGACAAGAATCGATTCCAAAATGACTAGAATCGAATGCCAAAGAATCGATTCTGTACTCATATGAGTGGTATCGGAACATCCCTATTCATGACGTTCCACATCTGTTTACAACTGTCGCTCAGTGTCAAAACTTTCACGTTCTGGTAAGATAAATTAATAACTCTGTTTAAATACTGTTTTACAGTTGTAGTTTTATAAATGATAAAAGTTTATTTTAAATTAATCGTTCCACCATTTACAACAACGTTAGCTATTAATAATTTTTCTTGTTCATGTCTATTTAAAATTGCAGATTTGTTATGATAATGGGCTAAAAAGCATAAAGTACTGTAAGTTATTGCATTTTGTTATATTGATGTAAATTGTTTTCAGCATACATGAAATATACTGTAACGTTAATAAGTAAATTAATGGCTTTGATATCTACAGTTCGTTTAATGACTGGTGCTGGCCAACTACTTCAGTTTTTAATCTTCTGGCCAAAGCTTGTCGTGCTGCTAATATTTCTGGATCTAACTGTACACTGCTGCTGTTATTTTCCAGAGCATCTTTTGCTGTTTTAGCCGATTTGGGACGTTGTAAGGCAGCTAGATTGCCATCCAGTTCATTCAATTGCATTTTACGGACATTTCGTTTCATAGCTATGATTTTATCTCGCTGTTGTCTAAGGTAATTTCGTCGGCTAGCAATTTCAGTATCGCTAATACCCTAGAATTAACACAAATACATTCCTAAAATTGACTGAATGCGTTTTGATAAATAATGTAGAAAAAGATTACGGTACCTGTGATTTTGGGAGGCTGGAATCGGTTTTAGGAGATGGTGACTGCTCAAGTTTGGGTAATAGTAATTCAATTTTATATTTAGCTTCAGATTCTTTTAATTCTTTGCTACTATTTGGGTAACTGTCTGGTGTTAATGATGACGAGCATGTGGTAACCGAAGGTGAGGGTGAAGCCCCTCTAAAAGCATCAGCATTTTCTTCAAAACTTGTACTGCCATTTTCGCTTTCATCTAGCGATAATTGCATTGCCTAAAAATTATTATAGCTTTCGAAAAGTTTCTTTTAGTTCTATTTTTTAGTAACAAACTCACTTTCTTAAGCATTTCCTTTTCAATTTTGCTTTCATGTTCTAATCTTTGTTTTTCCTCCTCTAAAGTGGTTGCTAAAATGTTTTCAACTTCTTCTTTTTCTTTATTTAATTGAGTCATCAGCTCTTCATGTTCCTTAAGTGATAAACTTAACATAAAATTATGATTAGCAAATTTGTATACTGAAATCGATTTTTAGCATTTACAGTAAAACATCCTGTAGTTCCTTATCGTTTTCATCAGAACTACCTGACTCGTTGCTCGATTTTTGTCCAGAATTTTGCAAGTACTGAAGTGTTTGCAATTGGAGTTCGTTGTTTTTTTGCACCATCATTTGAACAAAAACGTCATAATCTTCAGCTGCACATATTTGTTGAAGTAATTTCTTAATTAAAAATTTTAAAAATAGATGTGCTCATAATGAAATACATGTATGGTAAAATGTAATGTATATGTACTGTACTTGTCTTATGTGTGCTAATCCTTCATGATCTTCACTTCTAGCATTAATACAGGCCTTTTCAAACTGCTCTGCACTAATTCCCATATCTTGCATGAAACTGTTTAGCATCATATCAACCTGTTAAAAAAATTTAAGAATATAATAGTAATAAATTTGGTACTAGTGAAATAAAAATTATGAGTAAAATTAATCTATGTGAATCGGGAATTAGATTTCAGACTTAATTAAATAAAGAAAGTTTTAATTATTAAAATTGTTTGGATGAATTAATAATTGAATTTATTATTTTAAAATGATCGATTTTTACCAATTGCTTATATTCATTATGTAGTGTAGCTGAACGTTCATCTTTTTTGCCAATCGTCTCAAATTCTATTGTAAATTCATTTCATATTTTTAATTTATACCAAATGGGCTTTAATTTTATACTTGTATTACCAACACATTTGCTTTCAATGAAATCAAAAAGTGGCATATTCCATATAGGACCAGTTAAAAATCCTACTAAGGAATCAAAAACCCATCTGTCTTCGTCTTCTTTATGTTCCATACTAGAACTAGAATGAGATGTTGCTTTTGCCAATTTCTCACTTTTCTTACGGCGAAGCATAATAACAATGTTGAAAAATCTTGTGTACAAAAAGGTTTACAAAGTTCAAGAAAACAAAATACTGTAATGTTTGTTGTGTATTCGTTGTCATAGTTGCTGTTGCTATAGTAACGGAAAGCTGTTGATCTTTATTTTTTTCTGATATCCTCTTGTTACATGCCTGTATTAGCTGGAATACCGGTAAATGTTTGAGAACTGCGATTAAGACTGATTGAAATGTTAAGATAAAAATGATCAACAATATTGGACATATTAATGATTAAAACACAACGGTTATTGATGTACTATACCGTTAATGTTACCGGTAATAGCAACTGGAGAACAAGGGCTTATGCGCCACCAAGCGGTTTGTTGTTGGAATGCAACCAATCAAGGTTTTCTAATATTTTGTAGCACGTGTTTTTGGAAACTGTGAACTAAAATTTCTGAAGTATTTTTTTTAGAAGAATTTAATAGGTAAGAATTTTTGTTGTATATGAAAATCATGCTCGAATGGTTGTAGAAGAAGTTACAGAAAAAGCGTCGAGTGCGTTTGGCGCCCAATTGACTTTACGTACAATTCGCTACAATAACCACTGCATCAGTTTTTCTGTTGAAAAACGTTTCAATCACAAGTGTTGGCTATTTTTATTTGTGTCAATTACTACTGTATTATGGTTCTGTAGTTATCAACATTTGGTATGTATTTATGTGGTAAAATAATAAATTTATTGAAGAAAAAATTATTTGTATATTATGATATAGTCTTCTCATTATCACATAATTCTTGCAATAACACTGTGTTCGATCATTGCTTTATTCGCTCATCTTAAAGTTCGCAAAGGTAACTTTAAAACTAATTATTTTGTCATTAGCGGTTTATGTTTTAATAACTTAACAATACTTTATTATAGAAGCATTGTTAGCTGTTTCAGAGCTTGGGCTTCAAATCACTACTACATTTATTAGTGGTCGAGAAAGTAAAGTATTCATTGATCACAGTCATATCAAACGTATTTTAATTAATGAAGGCATTACTATGGTGAGTCGAAACTCACGTTTGATGATCTGTTTACTGTATTAGTAATGCATTTTATTTATGATAGCAATGTGTTCTATATTATCTTGTTGCATTAACTAATTTGTCAAATAAAACAACACTTGTCCCGATTTTTACGGTAGAGGATGCATAGTTATTTTTATTTTAAATTTTTTAATTAAAATTTTATTTGATAGGCAACATTTCCAAGGTACAAATTTGTTTGCCAAGTTTACCAAAAGCTGCGTGAAATTTTATGACATATTTTATAACTTGGGATTATATTATAAAAATGTAAGTAATCAGGTACCCAAAAAATTTATTATCTTGTAATAAATTTTATTTGTAGATTTTAATGATGGAAAGTTTGGTTGATCAAGCGTTTTCTGATGGCTTCGCTCACTTGAGCATCGTAAGTTGCAAACTGGATTTTCAACTCATATAGACATAATTGATTACAATATTTTATTTAAATGACAAATATAGGCTCACAAAGAAGACGAAATAAAATTTGAAAGCGTAAATGATTTTGAGGTCTGGTTTACTGGTGTTGTTAGCACTTTTAGAACAATTAACGAAACTCCAAGTAACTTTGTTTCAAAATTGAGTTCAAGTGAGAGTAAACGAGTAACAGTGAGATTACTATTGGTATTCATTTATAATTTTGTTTAGTAATTTTGTTTGGTACAAGCAACTGTAAAATTGATTGCAATTTGATTACTCGCATTTATGAATGGGTGCTTGTTGTTGCGGATAAATATGAAGAGATTTGCAATCTGGAAGAACGAGATATGGTGTTACATTGTTGTGTTCGAGTAAGTTTAAATTTAAAAATTTATTTACGTACAATGTTTTGTGTTAATATTGGAGAGTTAAAGTACTTATACTTTAAATAATTTCGAATGATCTCTGCCAGTCTCTTGTGAGAGAATAAATGATTTTTCTTCTGTATGAATAAATGATTTATTAAGTAATTGTAATATTTTATAGCTTGTGCTGACGTATGAACAGCGATTTTATGAAGAATGGATGAAATTTAGATGTGTCTATAATGAAGACGACATGAAGAATTCAAAACTATTTAAATTTTTGAATCGGATAATCGTAAATTTGGTATAATAGTTTACTGCTACGCAATTTAATGTAATCGTTTTTTATTTGTTTTCTTGTATTGTGTTAATTTAGAATTATTCTTCGCGAACTCGTCATTTGGGAGGAATTGCTCTTGCATTTTTTCTTCAATCATATGTAAAAAATGCTGAAGCTGTAAAATCATACTTGCTAAAGTGTAAGTTTTTATAAATCATTAAATGAAATGTCATTAATTTAAATCAATATTATATTAAGATGACCAAAAAGAATTAGATGAGCGACAGTTTATGTTTGGAGATGGTCAGATTTGCATTTTGCATGGTTGGCTAGTGAGTGGAAAGAACAGTTTCCTTCTGTCTTCATCAGAGCAATCTGGCCAGCTTTTCATAATGGAATTGTTGCCAATGATTATCTATTTTTGTTACGATAAACGAACGAATGCTTACCACAGTTTTACTACAATGACTGTGTGGTTAAAATTCGTGGAAAAAAACATTGAGCAATTGTGTGATTTGTTGCCTATCGTTTTTGATGTGGAGTCAAACATTCCGATGCTGATTTTAGAATGTTTAAATATGAACTGGACAAATCCAACTGTTGGCGTTAGCAGTCTTGTTGGCCAATGCTATCGTGCCGTAATTGATATACATATCAAGGAATGTGTATATCGAAATGTTAGTGGTCAATTAATCGAATATTTGCTGAAAAATGTTATGGAGGAATCGTGGACTGCGAAAAGTAAATATCCGCAATTGGGCATTTTAATTAAAAATGTAAAGTTTGAAAATGTAAGTTAATATCGATAGTGTTTTATATGAATTATTCACATAATAACTGCTTAACTACTGTATAACTTGTGTAGATTTTGACACGTTATCCTGACATTATAAGTAATTTATCTCTAAGTTTGGCTTCCAATTTATTGGCTTCCGCAAGTAGTGACATTTATAATATTATTTTAAATAAATTTGTGTAAGTAAAATTTATTCCAGTATTTTTGATATGTTGTTCTATTTATGTGTTGCAAACTAATTTTTTTTTATTGTTACAGTCGAGAAAATAATTGCCTTAGTGAAGCTAAATTAGTTGAGAAATGGAGTTGCATTTTTTTGCGTTCTCTTGTGTCAGGTTTATGCAGTTCAAATAGGTAAGTTAAAGTCATTTATATTAGCAGTTTTATATTATTTTAATGAAATTGATTATTGTATTTTGAATATAGCATCATCAGAAAAAATGTTTCTCGATATTATTTAGTATACACATTGAAAGTGTTGCCTTGTACGTTTCACACACTTTGCTACCACTTTGAAGAGAAAAAATCGCTTGAAAGTTATTTATCACTTGCAACCACTTATCACTTAGCTCGAAATTATGGGATATGTGCACCACATACTGTTGTAAGTTATTATAACGTAATATTTTAATTATAATTTTCATACATTTGTCATTTCTTTAGAATTTGTGTTCGTTATCGTTCTGTCTTAATCACTCGGAGGAGTCCATTCGTGCAGAAGCTTTTGCATTCATTTGTCAATCTAATAAAAAAGCTGGTAAAACGTGTTTGATTTTTGTAGTATTTTAATTTTCTAACGACATTTTTTTAATTGTAGAGCTACTTTCTGATTTGGAATTTGAATTAATAACCGAATTTTTACCTTTAAATCTAAATATTGACGATGCTGGATTTAGACAACAATTTTTGTCGTCTTTTAAAGTATTGCTTATCAGATTACGTGATTCCTGTTTAGCAATGTTTAAGATGGTTCGACAGAAGACTTTTAATGATGATCAGATGAATAAAACGATTGGTGATGTTTAGTTTTAGCTTTATTTTTTAATCAAATAAATTAATTCTTATATTTACAGATTTTTTGGATTGGTTACTACGAGTAATTGTTAAAAATTTAAATTATGGTGGCTGCTATCAACGTCGGTTAACGTGTCTTCAAATGCTGGCATCTCTTCTTAATGTATGGTGTTCAAATCCTAGCAATAAATCAAGAAAAGACTTCGTTCCAGGTACAAAATTTGATACTTATGTACTAATGATAACTAATTCTGCATATTATTATGCGGTTTTTTATTAGTTAAAACACCACAATTATTAGAATATTTGTCTTCAAAAGGAAAATGTTTATTTTTATCAAATGATGTGCAAAAATCGTTGATGATTTGTATGGTAGACTACATGGATGAGGTTGGTAAACATTTTTATATTTTTTGCATTTGTATTAAAGGCTGTTATTATTTTAGATTAAAGAATTGTCCACAAGTATTTTGAAGAAGAACTTTCTTAATAATTTGTTGGAAATACATGACTTACAGTCGCTAGCTCTTAAATTGTCTTCCAGCCCCAAAACGATGCACTGTGATAGTGGAGCTTTGATGTTTGTTTTGATATTTTGCAAGTACGTCGAAAAATCATATTCAACAATAAAATATTATTTAAGGTTAAAGTCATTTTATTATTAATAGGAAAGCCAATTTTAGTGATCAACGTTTGTTAGTTGAAGAACTTCTTCATTTAATGATTAGCCAATTCAAACTGGCAAAATTAAATCTGCTGCAAGCATCGGCTGAAACGCCCATTCACGGTATAATTATATGGAATTAACAAAAATAATATATTGTATTTTTGACTGAATATTTTCCAGGTATTGTTTCTGCTTTAAAAAAGATATTTCAAGAAATTGGTTTGAAATCTAAAGAGTCTGGCCTTTTCTTGTGGAAAGATTTAATATCAGAAATTGTGGAAAACGTTTGTGAGATAATGCCTTATATTTTAAATGTGCTTGCGGGAAATGCCAAATCTGGTAAGAATTAATAAGTTATAATTTATTAAAACTGTTATCGTTTATGTGATTGGTTTTTTAAGCTTCAACTCCATCATTTGCCGAAATGGGTGAAGCTGTCGAAAATTTAATTTCATCTTCTGGCTGTGAAAGTAAAAATGAAAGTAAACTTACAAAAGAATATCATTTAATTTTATCATGTTGCTGGTTAACATTAAAGGTAACAATAATACTTAAATATTGAGCTATTCACATTTAAATCATCTTTCATTTAAAAAAAAGGAATGTAGCTTATTATTGGGAGAATTTGTGAAGTTATTTCCATTGGAAGCCGCCAATAGCGATATACATTTGATTACAGAACAGCAAGTGTTACAAATTGGTATAGTATTCTCTACTGTTCTATTGCGTTGTAGGCATCGGGTATGTCAAATATTTGCTTCAAAGTCTTGCAGCTTTATCTAATATGTCATGCATTTTTTTCAGGGTGTTATTGAAGCCAGTTGTATTGGTTTTGAGATGTACTGTCGGAAATTACTCGTTTCTGGTTCTAGGTATTACAATATTGTTTTTAATTTGCTGGAAAAAATTATGGAGGACGTTGTTGCAATTGCATCTGAAACGTCAGCAACTCGCCGTTCAGCTGGTTTTCCAGCATATATTTTATCTATTGTGACAAGTGAAACGCATGGCGAGGTAGGTAACTTAGATTTAGATTATTATTCCAAAAATATAATGCAAATGTTTTTTTACAGAAAAAATTAATTCGCTACGCAGTTAAAACATTATTGGAAATCGTGGATCTTCCACTTAATTCTCAAATGGATCTGGTTGATGTTCCTCAAGCTCATGCATTGCACATTTTAAAAACTTTACTCCACGACGCAAGATCTTCGACAGATATATTTTATCTACTGGATAATGTTTTTATAGTTTGTTTGAAGCGTTTTAGTTCTCCATCTTGGGCAATTCGAAATGCAGCTGTTCAGTTATACGGTACGTAATTATTCTGATTAATTAAGACGATCGATAGAATCTTTTATATGTTTTAATTTTTTTTATTATTATTTGTGAAGGAACTGTCGCACAAAGATTGCTTGGGCAAAAGCAAGTATCTGATGAAACCTCCACTTACAATAATGTTTCAATGGAAGATTTTTTTATGAAATGGCCAACTTTAGAAAAGTTTCTTTTAGATCAGTTAGAAAATATAGATTTTAAAATGCCATCATCAATTGTTTTTCCTATACTTGCTGTTCTTGGTCGTTTGACTCCTTCTTCACATTGTAACAACGTTAACCAAAGGTAAATTATCATTGTTAAAGAAAGTGACAGATAGTTAAGGTTTTTTTTTAGGCGTAACGAAAAATTTATTCAAAGAATTTTTCCTTTACTTGGGTGTCCCATTTGGTCAATTCGAAAGATGGCTGCTCAGTCAATTCAAGCTCTGATTACTCCTAATAATATCACAAAACATTGTGAAGAATTAAATAAAAATATTATTGAAAAGTTGGGAAGTTGGAACATGGTTCATGGTGCATTATATTGTTTAAAACTAGTACTGGAAGTCGTTAAAGAATGGCGAAGGTAAATTTAATTTATTTTTATTTTTGCTGTTTTGACCTAACTTTTATTATTTTTATTAGTGCAAATGTCGAAGCAATATTTGATAATATTAGAAGCTGTTGTGCGATAATTATAACTTCCACCAAAGTTCCTGATATTGTGCGAGTTTTATCAGTTGATATCTTAACCATAACTCCTAATGGTTTCAATGTTTTAAAACATTTTACAATTTCCAACACTAAAGATTTTCTGGTTTGTTTATTTTAAATTAAAATGAATTACATCTTATTGATGACCATTTTTGATTAATTACTTAGCCAGGAAATTCGTTATTGACTACTCAGCTGCATCTGTGGAAATTAGAGCTTGCTAACCAGAATGGCGACTTCATTTCATTTGGAGATCTTGTCCATCCATCGCTGGGAACAGATGAATTACTAGCAGTTATTCAGTTTTTCAAAGTTGAGCTGCAGAACTATTGTGAAGAAAAGCGTGACACGTTTTGGACTGATGTTCAGGTACGTTCACGTTAATAGCTTAATCAATGTTTTTTGACTGGACATCTGTATATTATTTATTTTTCTTAGAATCTTTTGGTAACGTGTCTAAATGCCACAATGGAAGTTGCATCTTTTTTGGGATTGCTTCAATTAATACTTGCTATTTACAAACGTACTAAATGTGCGTTTAGTGAAAGTAACTCAAAAATAGTTGCCAACGTTTGTTGCCAATTGTCAACTGCAGAGCAGTCTGGCGCATTAGTTGCTGCAACTTCAATAGCTGTTTGGGCAATTGCTTTAAAGTTTGAGATTACAGCAAATAAAAGGTAATTCATTTTGTGAAAATTACTCTAAAGTTATTAAAGATAGTGTCATGTGTTTTAGCAGTAGCTTTTCCGACGTTAAAGTGTGGACCTCTTTAGTTCTGAAGCATAGTTCACCTCGCTTATACGAAGATTTTCGATTACTATCAACTTCAGCGTTAAATATTTGTGGTACTGAAGCAATTAATTTTTTGTTATCTACAGCTGTAATTGATGGAACAGCAATTGTTGAGTATGAAACAAGTTTAACAATTGAAATTAGTTAATATATTGCAACAGCTAATATACGAGTATTTATGATACTTTAGCATCTTGGATTCAACTTTCAATTTGCTTCAAGATGAACAGATAAATGTAAGAAAGGAAGTGACGTGTTTTGTATGTCAACTAGCTAACAATAGATTGTCTACTGATTGGACAGTAAGTTGTTGCTTTAAACAATGTTGTTGATGATTTCACATATGTATGAAATTTTAGGGAGCTGACGTTCATCCTAATTTGGCTATCAAGGTAGTTTTATTTTTCACAACAATTTAAATTTGAAATATTAATGCAATCTATTATTAAAGATACTGAGTGAATACATAACAAGTCAGTTATCAAATGTTGACGATGTTTATGAATATATGTGGGCAAAAATTGGTGGTTTATCCAATATTAAAAATATTTATGATGATCTTTCAAAGGAGGATATAATGTAAGTTTAATCTATACATTTTATAGATATAATCATTATTAAATTAATTATACAATAGTAATAGTGAAAACTTTACGTGTAATTTGTTTTATTTTAGGGTATCGCTATTTGAACAAGAAGACGTTAATGTCTATGCTGAAAAGTGCTTTATTAGCCAAACATATTGCAATATATTAACAGTGAGTATGGTCTAAAATACTGTTATCGTAAATTAATCATTTTAAAATGAAACATATAAATTGTTAGCGACTATGTCATTGGTTAATAAGGTACTATAAATAATATTTTTAAAGTCAATTAGATTTTTTTAGAAATTTATATTCTACATGAAATATTTTTATCTAACAAATAATAATTTAATTAGTAGTTGTGAAATTAGATTTCAATAAATATTTCTTGTTTATAGTAATCTTTTTTTGTTTTTAATAGATTATGCTAAAGAAAACCAATGTCGGCCTTGATTGGTCTTGTAAAAGATTAGATAATGTATTAGAAATGGCACAATACGTTATTGTTAAGTGGAGTTCTTTAAATCCAAGTAAGATTAATTTTAAATTTCATTTTAATTTCCTAAATAACGTGAATTGATTTACAGTAACTGGATTTCAACAAGTTGGTTTGCAAACGAAAATTTTGCCACACTTGGTGAATTTATATCGGCAGTTGTCACTCTTTAAGGAAATTGTAAACGAAAAGCAAGGCGATATAGAATTGCTAGCGCGGCTCCATTCTCATTTAGGTTTGATATTAAACTATCAAAACAGTCAGAATAATTCTGATAACGAAAATATTTATTTTCATTAAAAAAAATTTAATTAGCACGAATTCAATCACGGTTGCCATTAAAATATAAGTTTGTATTCCTTTTTGTCTAATTTTGATTATTGCTGAGTAGAGTTTACAACTTGTCATTCTAAAAGGACATTTAACTGCTACGACATCTGTATACTACAGTAAAATAGAATAATTTCATATCTTGTCATCGTTTGAAAATAATGATCTACGATAATATTTGACAGAATAAGGATTTATCGGTATAGCAGCTAGTGCCACTGTATTTTTAGTATGAGGCACTTTAAAACATCATTAATTTAGTTATCCAACCGTAGAAAGAATAATTTTGAATGTCATTAAGAGATTACGAAATAATGCAGCCACTGTGATTTTTGGGGTCTTTGCTGGACTGTTTGACTTCAGCTTCCTTCACTGGCGGAAGTTCTCCTTCAGCTTTAACCGCTGCTTTCTGTCATTAGTATTTGTTATTACTAATGATGGTTTTATCAAGTGACATTAAAATATGTAGTTACCGAATTTCCCGAATCGGTCTTCATATTTAAAGTTAAATCAAATCCTTTATAAACTTCTGGAGTCCATAAAGAACTTGGGGATGGCATTTCAAATTCTTCAGGACTTACTAGACCGTAAGTTGCTTTCAATTCCAACTGCGGAGGATCAACTGGCACTTTTTGATGATATCTGCAATGTAATTTTGTATGTAATATTTTTGAATATTAATGCAATACTTTCAGTATTAAAATTAATACATGAATCCGTTTTCTCTTTCACATTTTTCTAGTGTGCGGCGAATGGTACTACCTAACTTTCGAAAAAATAAATGTTGGTCAGGTTTTGCAGACATTCCTTTGGATCCTTTACTTTGTACATAGTCTTTACAAAGTTGTAATGCGTCAGTATAACCTTTAGAAAATCACGTATTAATAGATCGTATTAGTATTTAAAACATTTTAATTTACATTTCTCTCCTTCTTTAAGAGCACGAATAGCTTCTCCACATTTGTCCTGTGCCAGTAGGTCCTCTCCACAGTAACAATATGCCTGTCATAAATTTCAATTAGTTTCAACTAAATTTTATCATACACATGTAATTGTTTACATATGCCAAGTAAATAACACTTTTAAGTTGCAGGTATTTTCTCCATTTTCCAAACTTCAGTGCATCCAAAGAAGCTAACGACTCCGCTAATATTTTTGCTCACGTTAGCATCATTAATTTATTATCTTGGTAATTATTCTAAACACTAACCAGCAGATATAAATATTTTTGCGGTCTCATTAGCTAGTGCTGATATTAAGCCGGGTTTGTGCTTCATTTCAATCGCTCTGGCTACTGTGACTGAAATTTATAGAAATAACTATAATCTTAATACTTAATGTTTGAGATTTCAAGGTACTGTACCCTCTTGAGCTTCAGCTGTGCTCATTGCAATATAAGCTGTGATTACGTGAGAATCAAGATCAGAACCTAGTTCGTGTTTTTCAAGCAACTGTCCACAATATTTATCCTATCATTTCATTTGATCAATTATTAAGTAAAAATTATCACATGAATTCTATGTTTAAAATGGTGTCTAACTTGCATAGCTTTTAATATTCCTGCAGCTTTTCTTAGGCACTTGTGGACTTCTTTAGCTTCATCCATGCTGATACTATATCAAATCAACAATAAGTATATAACTACTAAAATATTACAACTCAATATTACTCGTCTTTGGCAGCTATTTGCGCAGCATGTTTTGTGTACCAGAACGCAACGTTCTGGCTCATAGACACCAATTCAAAAACGACATCTGATTGTGACCTACGTAATATAACAAATTCATAATGATTAAAAGTAAACCACAATTAAATAATAAGTCGAACTGACTGAGGCATATTGCCCAACATTGAATGAGTCCATCGAAAACGAATGCTGTGTCGGAGTTTACTTTCCCCGTTACTTTCATCTACTGATGCTAAAAACCCATGTAGCAATGATAAGTAATTGTCATAGGTTGTGGCAATAAGTTCAGAACTTTGATTGGGATCAACTATTAATTCGATAAGACGGCTTCTGGCTTGTCGAAGTTCACTGTAAAATTAATACTTGATTATAACATTTTCTTTAAAAGTAAACCTCAACGCCCTTTTATGGATATACGTTAGTCAGCTGTGTTGCTGATCATTGATCAATACAGTACCTGCATATTTTTAGAGCTTGACTGTTGGATCCAGCAATTTTCAAGTCAAAATTAACAACCGCTGTTGACTTTAAAGGATTTCGGTGAAACCAGTGAGCCATTATTCTAGTCTAAATTACTTTTATCCACAAGTTTCCTCAATTACATTTCAATGTAGATCGAGTGTTTATGTTGCGAAAGCTAACTATGACGTAAATGAAACACTTTAATTTGCTATCGGCAAGTAGTTTATGACTTGCGAATAAATACTATTGACATGTCGTCAAAGTCAGGTGACTCAGATCTTGAACTCAATTTTTCTTAGAGATGTTCTGTTTTCTAGAAGAGTATGCTACCCATCTCTGTGACATTTGTCAGAGGAAGTATTTATCCAACAATGATTTGGCATACCGTATCTAATAATTTCTACCTTGTGTGGTGCCTTATCGAGATCCGGATAATTTAAACCGTTGCCGCAATAATAAACGTTTGATAACTAAAAACATGCTGACAATTTTTTTATTTGTTTATATTGTAGGTATTAATGGCAAATTAGTGCATAAGACAAGTACAGTACCGGTAACTAATTTCCAGTTCTAAAATTGAAGTACAGAATTAGTGAAACAAGTTTGTCATTCATGCCGTCTTGATATGCTGGATAAAATTGGTGAAGTGCTAGATATTTCAATGCAGAAGCGATTGTAGAGGAACATTTTTAGTGTTTTTTTTTTTTGGAAATGAATGGGCCAATGGCAATGTACTGTAATAGGTTGTCGGAGCTCTGTACCTCATTGGTTTTCGAAGCTTCGTAAGTTCATTCATATCAATAATTAATTGAGCGACACTTAGAGATTTCCGACCGCCTGAACAGAGACCCTCCGGAACCGGAGACTACCACAATTGTTTCACTTTACCAGTGAAATCAAATGTTTTTAGTTGCTATAATTGTTAAAAACTAAAAGTACCAGCTACTATAGTAATCAGTAATGATTTATTTTTGCTAGAGCCAATAAGATTCATAATTACACTGTACAGTAGGTTCTTTTCTGCGTCGTCAATTTACAACACAGATAGAACGCCAAGCAAATTTTATAAGTTTATATTAATGTTCTTGTTAAAAAATTGAATTTTTACTGTAGAAGTATAGATTCTTAAATCTTAATGTTGACTGTTTCAGTTTAGTTGTCAAGAAGAATTTCCTATAAAAGTGAGCTGATATTAAGACCTAAACGAAAATATTCCATAGTACGTGTACTTACTGATAATTTAATTTGAATATTGCATCTATTTTTTTTTAAATAAAAATATACGATTGTAATATAGCATATCATTGCATATGTGTTACTTTTCTAAACTTTACAACAAAAAAAAAACTACCGTTCTCCTTCAATATTACTGTATTTATGAACGGCCGAGTCTGATATTGTATGTCTTTAAAGATCGACCTGTCGATGACGATCGACTGAGGGTGCAGTGGGGTATTGATCCATGATGGTAGCGGAGATGCTGACGTAATAGTATTTGTGACGTAAGCATACCTTTGAAAACTGCCGCCGCTCTCTTGAGAGCCGTTTTGAGAACCCCGTAGATTTGTTTGGATTCTCGCAAGATGGCGGTGGATATTTGGAGGTGCAGGTGATTGACGGTCTTTCAGGTGCGTGTTTGGAATGTCCACGATTTAATTAAAAGCATGTAACCGAAACAGGTGGTAAGATACTTGAACGAACAAAGACTTTTGCGGACTTTTCTTACGTTTGGCTATTTTGCATCAAGTTTAATTATGCTAAATTGGTGTCTTCACTATGTAGTCCCAAGTGTTCGCTCCTTCGCTTACCATTGTGTTTTGTTTCGGGGTCACATCGTAGAACAAACATAATTTCCCCTTATTGGAAATTAACGTCTGATGAAGCATTTCTTTGATTTTTTTCAGTGATACCAAAGCGGCACTTAATTATCTTTGGAAGAATCTAAATAGATGTTTGATGATTAATGGACATGTTCAGAGCTTTGTATGGAGAGCGATCGGACACAGCTCGTTAGGGATGTGAGCCGTCAGGACTAAATGATTACGAGGGGCTTTTATTAAACACAAACCAAAGAAACGAGATTTGGTTATTTATATATTAATTTTGTGCTGTTACGGTCATGACTACTGACACAAGAAGACGTGTTAAATTATACGCGTTAAACGCTGAACGTCAGTGGGACGATCGTGGAACTGGACATGTAACGTCCTCATACATTGAACGGTTGAAAGGACCGTCTCTCACTGTACGGGCGGAATCCGATGGTAAGATGTGCTTTTTTGTACGATGTAAATCGTACATATTGTAGTTATTTAGTTAAAAATAAAAGCAGTTCATAAACGCGGTGTTTTTTTTAATTATTTGGTTTCTGTAAATCTAACCCTAAATTAGTTATTGTTGACAGACTATAAATTTCTCATGTATTGAAGGAAAATTCAGTAATGAATTCATTTACACTTAATTAGCAATGGTGGTAATAACGTTTAAGTACTGTATTTGGAACTAATTTCCATTTTTGACATAGGAGCTTTATTGCTGGAATCAAGAATTCATCCAGATACTGCTTATCAGAAACAGCAGGTAAATAACAAAATTTTTGATTTTATTTCTTACCATTTGTTTTTGTGGTCGTTTATATGACGCAATTTTGTCATAATTTATTTTTGATTTGTTGTGGCTATTTTTCTTCCACAGGAGACTTTAATTGTGTGGTCTGAGGGTGAAAATTACGATCTCGCACTGAGTTTTCAGGAGAAAGTTGGTTGTGATGAGATTTGGGAAAGAATTTGTCAGGTGCAGGGTAAGGATCCTTCAGTGAATGTGACACAAGATATGATTGAGGAATCGGAAGATGAAAGATTCGACGAATCAACAGAAAACTCTCCACCTGTGCAACTGCCACCTTGTGAAATTAACAAATTGGAGGAAATTAATGAATTGGTGAGCGGTTGTTTACCATCCCCTATCCGACGAGAGAAATTAGCGTTGCTAATTGAAAATGAAGGTTACATTAAGAAACTTCTGAACTTATTTCACATTTGTGAGGATCTGGAAAACCTCGAAGGGCTTCATCACTTGTACGACATTTTCAAGAACATCTTTTTATTGAACAAAAACGCGTTGTTTGAAGTGATGTTTAATGATGATAACATTTTCGATGTTGTGGGTTGCCTAGAATACGATCCATCTTCGCCACAACCAGTTCGGCATCGAAATTATCTTCGAAATAAAGTACAGTTTAGAGAGGTGATTCCTATTGGAAATCTCGAACTTTTAAGCAAAATTCATCAAACATACCGCGTTCAGTACATTCAGGATGTAGTGTTGCCGACGCCGACAGTTTTTGAGGAAAACATGCTATCAACACTTAGTTCATTTATATTTTTTAACAAAATGGAAATCGTCACACTAATACAAGTAATATTTTGATTGCTCTTTTAATTATTTATTGAATCTATAATATAGTAAATAAATTGCAGGAAGATGATAAATTTCTCAGCGAACTATTTGCCCAACTTACTGATGAAAACACAAGTGACGATAAGAGGCGAGAACTTGTGTTATTTTTGAAGGAATTTTGCACTTTTTCACAAACTCTTCAGCAAGCTTCCCGAGAAGCTTTTTTCAAGGTATTCTATTATTTCATTGAGTATAAACGTTTCGCATTTTAACATTTTTATACATTAACAGACGTTAGCCAGTTTGGGAGTTTTACAAGCTTTGGAAATCACCTTGAGCATGGATGATCAAACTATTAAATCAGCATCGATTGATATTCTGTCTTACATTGTAGAATTTAGTCCGTCCATGGTGAGAGAATTCATGTTAAGTCAAGTGAATGCACAGGATGATGTAAGCTATTTTTTGGTAAAGTTGTGGAAGTAGATTGACATATGTTTAATCTTCTGAATTTAATTTAGGAACAGCTGTTAATGAATATCATAATTGAACTGATGATGTGCGATACGGATCCAGGTATTTGTTTTCATAGTAGTTTTATAAAGCATGTTATTGATTTTGGTATTATAGAGCTAGGAGGTTCAGTCCAGATGATGGGGATTATTAGGCTGCTGATTGATCCTGAAAATATGATGGCATCTGTAAATGTATGTTGATAATGTAACATGACTGGTTACTATGTAATTATAATAACTTTGGATATTTTTATCTTGTAGAAATCTGAGAAAACTGACTTTCTCAACTTCTTTTATAAACATTGTATGCATGTGCTTTTGGGTCCACTAATTTCTAATACATCTGGGGATCGACCAAAGAATGGTAAATAATCGAAAAAAAATTGATTTTAAATTAGTTCTTTGATTACTAATAATCTACTTTTACAGAAAATTATCAGTTAGTGCTGCTTTTAAGTTTGATCTTGGAACTTTTGTCGTTCTGCGTTGAACATCACACGTATCACATCAAAAATTACATTTTAAGTAAAGATCTTTTACAGCGTATACTGGTTTTAATGAAGTCTAAACACACATTTCTCGTTTTATGTAAGTTGGTAATTATATTTTAATAGGGTTTTTCTGTATCATTTAACTTATATGTTTTTAGGTTCGCTTCGTTTTATTCGAAAAATTATTGGACTTAAGGACGAGTTTTATAATCGTCACATTATTAAAGGCAATTTGTTCTTGCCTATTGTGGAATGTTTTAGGCAGAATGATGGTCGCTATAACCTTCTGGATTCAGCAATTCTGGAACTTTTTGAATTTATAAAAGCTGTAAGAAGTAATCTTAAATTTATTTGGTATTTTTATTTAAATTTCTTATTTTTATAGGAGGATATAAAGTCATTGTGTGTTTACGTTGTCGAAAATTTTTCAAAGGCATTTGAGAGAGTGGATTATGTTCAGACATTTAAGGCTTTAAAACTAAGGTACGAACAGCATCAAGATCGTCTTAAGGACCGACCAGGAGATGGGTATGTTTGACTAAAAAACAACAGTTTATTATTGCAACAAAAATAAATTATTGAATGATTTTGGCAGAGTATCTTCCATTTTGCGTGGAAATCGATTTAGACGTGATCCTAGGGACATGGATGAAGAAGAAGAAATGTGGTTCAATCAGTATGATGATAACGACGATAATGAGGCGGTTGTTCCAGTAGCTGACGTTCTCAGTAAAAAACTAGACTCTGACATGGATCACATTGGAAAAATGATTGATGGAAGAGGGCGAGGTAAGTTATTTTAGATTATGTTGCTCATATTATTATAATCAGTGTATCCATTACTTTTGCATAATTTGCGAGATTCTATTTGAACGTTATGATGAGCTGTTACTAGTGAAATTATTAAAGGTGTAATAAAATAAGTTATTAAATATTTTTATTGCTTTATATATAGTTCGTGACGGTGAAGGCTGTCAGACTAGAACTGTACTTGGGAAATCGACTTCTCCATTGCTACATAATCGTAGCAACAGCCCCGGTAGTACTGCAACATCGCCCCTCTCACCAATAGTGGACGTGAAATCTCCTGGAATTGGTCGAAAAGTATGTAGTTTTTAAGCATTTGTTGTATTTACAAAGCATCAATTTTTTTTATTTTTAAGGTTGGGTTAGTTGATTATGAAGGTGACTCGGATGAAGAAGAGAATGAAGATGATGAGGAAGATGATGGTGTTAGCCCGTCACCTAAAAGACCACGTTTAACGTAGGAGATAACTTTAATTTTTTATTATTCTTTGGATTTTTCTTCCTTCACAAAATTTCTCCAATAAAAAAAAGACTGCCGTCGCAATACAAACAAAAAATGCATTTTTAAAAGTGATTTGGAAAATCTATGTTCTCCATTATCCATCTGTATCAATTCAAGTCATCGCTACTACAGTTTCTTGTTTGCAACAAGCAGTCTTTGGAGATCTCATTAAGTTCACTGGGGTGTATGTTGTATGCGAGTGTGTGTGTGTGTGTATGATCAACTGCGAAAATTTTTCTTCAACCACAACGGACAAACATAATTATAATAGTTGCATCTTCGCTTTTATTCGCAATTGTCCCGAGAATAAGACCCGCAAAAACGAATATTGTAAAGAAAATCCCAGAATTGAATACACGTCGATTTGTGTTTCAGTTGTGGCGACCTGGCGGTATGACCTAATTTTACTTTTTTTTGTAAGTAAAAACAAACGGTAGATATCAATATGGTTGCACAATTTTCGTTACTGATTTGCAGCGTTCAAAAATTGAGAAAAAAGTATTTTGACGAACTGATAATTGATTGGGATATTGTGTCATCTTGACACTTATTTAAAAGAAGAAAATTCGTGTCGAGTAAATACAAATAATTTTGTAAACAACAAATACCTAAATGGTCACATAACCGCTGCATGAGTAAAGAAAATTTAGTGGAAGTGACTGCAACATTTCTTCCAATATGATTATGTTTAAAAACAGAGTAATTGGCCGGGATTAGTCGTTATTCATTCATTTTTATTTTGCTTTAAGGGTCTTCTGAGTATTTCAACAACAACAACAAAAATCTAAATAATGTCATTTGTCGAGTACAGCGAAAATAAGAGTATGAGAAGTATTTTTGTATTGGCATTAAAAATACATTTTCATCATCAAGCTGATTAAGACAGGCAACGAACTGTCGCCAAAATCGTTAATTTCAATAAAACGGCAGTTTTTGTTTGTTTTAACAACCCTTTCATTTTTGTATAATCGATTTTAAAAATGGGAAGAAAAGCATGTTGAAATATGTGTATGATGTTACGGAATATATTATATTTTTTGTGTTTTTATATGTTAATACCATCTCTGAAGTCACTTCCTCACTCGTCAGTGTCTAATCTGCATTTTTTTACGTTTGACCTGCATTCATTCAAATGTCGGCCAAAAGGAACCTTCTGTACTGTACCAGTTCCTTTATGACGAAGCTGTTCGCGAGCATTTCCCCACCCCCCTTTGGCATCTCAAGTTTTTAAACGCTGAATAATGATTTTGCATGAACAATTTTATTCAATAAACGACTAAAGTCATTTATTGCCATTTTAATTTTCTTTAATTTAGTTACAAATTTTGAGGGAGGTTAACTATTTTTATGTAAAATTGAAACCGATTTTTAAGTCAAATATCTAGGTCTTCTGGGTTTTCTCATATTTAAGCGAGTTTCTTGCTTGATCTATTCTATACTGTATTACATTTTTGCCAGTGTCAATTCTCACAATAATTTGCCATTAATAAATTATTAATTTAATCCATTAATGTAACAAGCAACTTTTTTTTTACTTGGGAAATTAAAAGTGTTATATTTGATTGTTTTTAGTGCGAAATAAATTCATTATGTTTGCTAAATCTTTTTTTTGTGACCATATTTTTAGTGAAATTGTTAAATCTTTCATTCACTGTAATTCGCACCAACATTAACTTGCATATTAATTACAATTGCAGTGTTGAGGGTTTAAATAAAGTCAAAATTTTTTTTAAAAGTATAATAAAAATATCTAAAAACTACTGTACTATTTTACCTATACCATTGCCAAAATGCTGTATATTCTTTTTTCTTTAATGGTTGTCAATTGTGAGTCGTGATTTGACCAGTACTTTAGTTTAGATCAAGCAAGATAAACGATTTTTTTGTGAAGCATGTGATGTATTGTTTTACTCCGCATGATCTCTTTTGTAAAGACCTTTGGGGATAACAAATCTGTGATCTTTTTAAACACTTCATTTAAGAAAAAATTACCTCTTGGTCGGAATTGTATTGAGACATTTCCCTTGATCTTGTATTTATATGTAGAAAAACCATGTGACACACGAAATGTACTTTACACTTAAAAACAACAAAAAGTATTGTGCATTACCAACTAGCGATAGTATTAACATAACAATGAGTTTTTAAGTTAATTATTGCATTTTGTTTTGTGTTTTTAACAAAAAAAAATAATAGTCAATATTATGATAATGATTATTGTCAAGCTCCCATGTTATAGTGAGAGCTAGATTTTGGTAACTGAATATGGGGAAAATGTTTGTTTCTTACTTGTAAAGTAATGTCTTTGGTGATTTATTTATTGTTCTTTTTTTTTAAAAAAAAAATACTTGATAGCGAAATTTGAACCATCCAGTTAAAATTTTAAAATTGAATTCCTTGTTAAGGAAATCCAATTAACTGTATAATGACAAATTTTGTACCATGAATGGAATGAATGATGAGAATTCATTTCAGACGAATCGAAATGTGTCTCCCTCTACTGTTTTATATTATCGGTTTATTTTATTAATACTGTAGTATTATTTCTGGTTAATTTCTTTTTCATCTATTACCGTACTCGATTGGACTTCATTGTTTTACATTAAGTACAATAATATTGGATCATTCTGAAATTAAAAGATGTCCATATTGCACAGTATCATTATCCTTATCTTTGATGAAAGTAAATTATACAATTGTATTTAATGCCGAATAAGCGATTTAATTATTAAACCTTTTGAAAAAACAATAAAAAAACAAATGGTGTTTAAAAATGTAAATACTGTACGCTAGTTTCTATATAACGTTTTCTTAATAAATACTAAGCTAATGCTTCTCGTGAAGGATGTAGTATTTAAAAAGAAATAAAAGCAGGAAGTAATTGAGAAAAATCATACATCCATATAAACTGAATCATGATTAAACATTTTTTTTTATAAGTTAGAGGGTATTGCACCATCACCAAATGCTGCTCAACGTTGTACTGAGCAACGACCCAAATTTATTTATTGGCAAAAATCTCCAGATTTAAAATTTAGACAAGGACTGTACTTTAAACTTTTTTTTGCACGTGAACTATATTCATTAACTCTTTCTTATCAAGTGAAATTACATTTTATTTCGATAGTCAATGGGTAAATCACGAGGATTAAACTGGACGTGAGCCAAAGTTTACTGATCTACTCAAAGCAATCTGCTGACGCAACCATTTTATCGCATAAAGCAAGTGTAAAGTCTCATTAGAGGTTGATTGTTAATCGCTGTAAAATAGGATTTTTGTAAGGATCAGCGAGATAATTATTTATGGAAAACCAAAATTACACCGGTCCATCCCCCACGGGATCAGGTGAAGGTGATAAGAAAGAGGTAGAAAAGCACGATTTCGAGGACAACAAGGACGGCACTTTGAATCGAGAAGAGAACGAAGACGTTAACGAAAAGACCAAGATGGCGTATTCGGAGACAGATCCAACCAAAGTTAAATTCACCAATATGGTCAATCACGGAGTTGAATTGGACGGCAAAACAGATGCGAAAGTCGACATCGAGAATGTGCAATTGAGTTTCGCAGGAATGGGCAAAGACGAATTGATGAAGTAAGTTAAAATTTATTTTTTTTATTTTAAATACTTTTTTTGTTGTTGCTTATTAATGCTTATTTCTTTTTAATTATGCTTTTTTTGTAAATTAATGCATGTTTATATTTAATAATATAATGTAAATTCTAAGAAGCCAAACGATTTTAAATACTGATTAATTGAACGATGATGGTATTGAATTTTCTGCCAGCAAGTTTTCGAGTGTTTTCATTTCTGTGATTTTATTTTAGATACGCAAATGATCCTTTTTGGGTTCGTCTTCGATGGAGTTTATTCATCTTATTTTGGGTTTTGTGGATTTTTATGTTGGTTGGAGCCATCATCATTGTAGTTATGACTCCTGGTTGTCCTCCACCACCAGTCAGAGAATGGCACCATAAAGGTGTAATTTATCAAGTTTATCCGGCATCTTTCAAGGACACCAATGACGATGGTGTTGGAGACCTTAAAGGTATGCTAATTAAATTCTCTTAGTTATGTACTAGCCCCTGGGCCTGTTTAAGAGTGTGCGAGGCCTTGAACGGAAGCGGCTGTTAGGGGCCACTTGTTAGATTTGTGTTGCACACCCTTAAAATCATAAAACAAAACTGTTTTAAAGTTTATTATATTTGCATTCTTAAACATTCCTAATTTGTGGTTAATTTTAAATCAACTTTCATTTTATTTGTACCCAAAAGTAAATATAATTCTACTGTAGCTTGTTGATTCGCATGAATTCTCTTTAATTTATCTATTTGGAAAGGAAGTTCTTAAAACTTTAATAGCTTGATAGTTAATTTTTAACAGAAATATTTCTTTTTGTATTAATTAGGTATTACTGAAAAGTTGACCTACATTAAAGAAATCGGAGTTAATGCAATTTGGCTGAACCCAATATACCCGTCGCCTCTCAAGGATGGAGGCTATGATATCGTGGATTATACTGATATCAATTCACGTTATGGCAATTTAACTGATTTTGAAGAACTAGTGAAAACTGCCAAGGATAATGGTATTTAGTTGCCACTTTTGACATTAATTTATGAATTATTCTAAAATATGGTATCGTATCAATATCAGGCCTCCATGTTATTTTGGATTTTGTCCCAAATCATTCAAGTGACCGTCATCCGTGGTTTTTGAAAAGTAAGAAAAATGAAAGTGTTTATGGCGACTATTATATATGGCGAACGGGAAAGCTTCCCCAGGAAAGACCAAACAATTGGGTAAATTCATTGGCACATTTTCGTTTCATGACTTTATAGTAACATTATGGCAAAATTATTAGTTGAGCGTATTTGGTGGTCCAGCTTGGACGTTTACCGCTGAAAGAAATAGCTTCTATTACCATCAATTTCTTGACTCTCAGCCTGATTTGAATCTAAGAAATCCTCTTGTTAGAGAAGAGTTGAAGGTTTGTAACATGATTGCTGTATATAGTTTATTGAAACATAATATATATTTAATAATTACTCGCAGAACATTTTGAGGTTTTGGTTGAATCTTGGTGTTGATGGATTCCGTGTCGATGCAGTAAATCATTTATTTGAAAGTGAAACACTTGAAAACGAAGCTAGTTCAAGCAATCCTATTTTGGTAAGTTTCATATTGCGATATTCTTTTTATAACGGGATATTCATTTTATTGGTATTTAGGATTCCTATGAATCTCTCGTTCACAATTATACTACTGGTCAGCCAGAAATTTTGGATTTGCTGCGAGAATGGCGTGAAGTGTTGGACGAATTCGAAGCTGCTGACCAGCAACCCAGGTTAAAAAAAAACTTCAAATTAAAACGTTTGATTGTACATTTAAATTTTTATCTTATTAAATTAACAAAATGTTGTAGATTATTGATTACGGAAGTGTATGGACAACCGACCGAACTAATGAAGTTTTATGGAAATGAAAGCAATCCATTGGCTGACTTCTCATTTAACTTTCAGTTGCTTAAATTAACGGCAAATGATGGTGCTCAATCAGTTTACAAAGCTATTAAGTCATGGTTTGACGCTGTTTCTGAAGAAAACAAATGGCCTAACTGGGTGGTATGTTAGATTTTATTTTTAGCATTAATGGCGTGTAATAAATTTTAAGTGTAATTAATCCCATATTTCTTATTAGTTAGGAAATCATGATGGTAATCGTCGATTTGCATCTAGAGTGGGAGACGAATTAGTGAATGCTTATCATATGATTACAATGCTTCTGAAAGGAACCCCCGTGACTTATTATGGAGAAGAGATTGGAATGCCAAATGGACAGGTTTCCTATGATGAACAAAAGGATCCTCTGGGAAAATCACACTCAAAGGTAAGTGCTTTTCTGCAGTGTGATGTTGTCTATTTAAAAAGAGGGGGATTTTCTCGCATGCACTGTAGCAAGTATATTAACAATGTACTTCTCAATGGGAATTTGGGATCATCACTAATCGTATTATAGTTAATATCTATTCAAACTTGATTATGTTTTGTGTAGAATTAGTAGCACGTGTTTTAACAATGTACTTCCTAATTGGGAATTGTGAACCATAAACCGTATTTTAGTTAATATCTATTTAACTATGATTGTTTTGTTTAGAACGACTATCAGAAGTATTCCCGTGATTTTGTAAGAACACCCATGCAATGGAGTAATGAATCTCAAGCGGGCTTTACTAATGGTAACTCTTCATGGTTACCTGTTGGTGACAGCTATACAACTATTAATGTTCTGGTAAAAATATTTAAATTAAGCTTTAATTTTTCTTTGCAATAACTTTGTGTGAACTATTTTTAGAGCCAACAACACAACTTAAATTCTCATTTAGAAATCTACAAAAAGCTAGTTAAGCTACGATCTGAACAGGCCATAATCTATGGAGAAAATTATTTTCTCATGGATAACGTAACCGATATCCTTACATTTGCCAGAGTGAAAAAAGGTTCACCTGGATATGTTGTGGTCATAAATTTTAGCCACAACAGCACTGTCATCAATTTGTCATCTATAAAGCATGATGGAAATTTCAAATTTCCAGATGAGGGAACAGTTGAAGTGAAGAGTTTACCAGAATATTCACAATCTGGATCGAAGGAAAGGGTGCAGTTCAAAGAGCTGCAATTGAAAGCTCGTGAAGGTGTAGTTGTCAAATTCGTTCCCAGCTTTGATTAACGTTTTTCTTTCAAAACGAAGCGCTTCTTATTTTTTTTCTTAGTTTTGTAAGGGTATTTTACGTACCAGTTTTTTTTTATTTGTAGTAGTGGTTTTATAGAAAAAACTGCTTAACTTGTGACAAACAAGCATGCTTCGTTTGAAATAATTAAACATGAAAATAAAGCGAACTAATTAGATGCATTAAATGTGTAAAAATGTTTTTTGGGCATTACATAGGAATAATTATTTTACAGACAACTAAACTAAGTTATAGACGTTAAATTCGCTATTTTATCAGTCTGTTTTATAATGGATTTAGGAAGGAAAAAGTATTTAAAAAAAGCATACTGTAATTATTTATAGTAGAACATTGGCGATCAAGTGATATCTTGCTATTTAAATGTTAAATTTCGAAGAACAGTAATGCATTGAATAATAGGAGATAATTATTAAGTTTTAACTTTAAATTTGATTACTGTTCATTATTACAAAAGTTCTCACTATTTCTATTTTTTAAGTAGTAGAATTCTGTTTAAAGGTAATATAGTATAACTTGTTTGGTTACTTTTTATTTTGTATTTGTGGGAATCAGACTAGCTATCTTTAGGGCCACATGATAAGAGAATTCAATACCATTAATAGGGATAATTTTTACCTAATACCATCTTAAACGAGTTGAATGATAGCAAAATGCTCATTTAGTGACTTAAATCCTGTAAGTTTATGAAAAATTTAAAAAAATGATTGACTTGCATAATTATGGGAGCTGTTCGTCATTCAGCTTAACAGTATCTCAGTCGTGGTTAATCCTGTATTCGAGTTTGTGCTATCGTATTCGGTGTGAATTATACGGTAGTGAAGCTTAGATATTGAGCAAGATTTTAAAATAAAATTAATTGGTAAACTTGTATTAATGGTATAAAGAAATTTCTTTTCACATTTGAATATACTGTATAGCGAATTTCCAACGCATACGTCATTAATTTACATGATTTACTTATCGTTAGTAATTAAGATGCCATATTTGTGTTTTAATTAAATTTATTAAGGTATTGTTGAGATTCAGCACTATTATACAGTTAACTGTTTCAGATTATAGATATTTAAGATTAAATTGAAATCCAGCTAATTAATAATTTTGGTATACTGATTAAAATCGTATGACTGGCACATTTCATGAAATTTGTTACAATTTCAATTCAAAATAACATAGAAAGAGTAATTAGCGTACAATTATAATTACAACGTTATTAGTTTGATTTTAAAGTGAAATTCCGTTACTGTTGAATATTGCCAAAGCACTCTGGACTAATTGTTGGTTTTTGGCAACTAGAGCAAGAACTCCTGCAGTCATGGCACAAGTCAGGAAGGCCCAATGACTTGCATTACTGGTCTTACTGCTGCAGATATCTAATTGGTTTGCTGGCCTAGTTTTAAACGCAGCTCGAATTCGGTTGTCCGCCGTGAGAATTGCGTTTCGAGCTCCAGACCACTTATGAGGGCCATCTAAGCGATAATGGTACGGTAACATTGGGCCAAAGCTTACTGCCCAAAACAGACGAAAATCGGTAAAGAAAAGACGAAGAAGATTTGGCTTTGCTCCAAATTCTTCAGCCAATTGGTCAGCAAATGGGTAGTAATCTCGAAGCAATGTGTGTTCGCTTGCTTTTGCAGTTCCTTCTTTATCTTCTTCTCTGAGGAGAAAGTTTTCCATGGTTTCTTTTGATGGCAATTCAATTTGTTTGTCAAACACTTGAGCTACCCATCTGGCTTGAAGTTCAATGATTTGGGCATTGGGACCATGGACTCGTACATAGCCAATGAAGGCTAAGCTTGGATGAGGTAGTTGAACGGGAAATACTCGTTTGTACAGGCCATGATAAATTTGGTCTTTTGTGACTGCTAAGTCGTCAACAATGCCTTTGTCAGGTACTCGATATCCGGTTGCCATAACGATGGCATCGACATCGTATGTATTATTTTCTTCACCCTCAAATACTACACCATTTCCTGTAAAATGGCGAACTGGATTTTTTAATGTGACATTGCCATTGAAAACGTTGAGAGGAAGTTCGTCGTTGATTATAACTGGCGCTTTTCCGTTGAATCCTTCTGTTGAGAAGTGGTACATTTCTTTGTCTACTTTCAGCGTTTGCTAAATTAAACATTGCGACATCATTATTAATTTTTATTTTTAAAGGCCTATAGGTTAGGTTTAGAGATTTCGAATTATATTCCACTAATTTTCAAACATTTTAAAATATTACGTACCGTTTTATACCATCCATCAAGAAATATTTCTTTGAACGGATCTGACTTGCTGGATTTTAACATTACAGGCAGTCTCTTAAAGACTTGCATGTCAATTGGGTAGCCCATATGGCCTAATCGTCCAAGAACAACCACACCCTGGCGAATTCCCAAGTATACCTAACACAAATAGGCAATAATTAGAATAGAACCAATAGTAAATTTAGAATTACAAGAGTATTATTACTTTGGAAGCCACTCTTCCAAGTTCAACGGCTGTATCCGCCGCTGTGTTACCACTTCCCATGACCACAACCCGCTTGTTCTCAAATTCATTTGGTGACTTGAAGTCTATTGAGTGTACAACCTGTCCTTGAAAGCTATCTAAACCTTTTATCTGAGGCATATTCGATTTGAGAAATACTCCGACGCACATCGCCACTTTAGCAGCGGTGATGTCCATGGCCTTGTCCTCCTGCATCAACGACAAACAAACACTTCAAATATCAATATTTGTTATATTTTTTAAAGAAAAACTGTTATAATGCAATTATAATGATAAAATATACGATTTTTAAAGAAAATTATTTCACTTTAGTTGCATGGATGCACTCGTACATTATTTTTGGGAAAACTATTAAAATTTGGTTATGTTGATGCAATTTTTTATAGTTTTAAGAAAAACTATTGCAATTCATTTATTGTATATTGATGCAATTGTATTTTACTTTAATAGAAATTATTACAATATAGTGATTGTATATTGATGCAATTGTACCTTAACATTCTTCATTTGGACAATCCATTCTCCTGATTCGTGGTATTTTGGTCCTCGAAAAACTTTTAAAACCTGATGTTCCAAGTAAATATGTCGGTGAAGATCGAATTTGTCAGCAAACATTTTCAGATATTGGGTATAGTATTTGTAGTTAAGGTAGTTTGGAAAATGATCTGGGACTGGAAAATCACTGAAAGCAGACCATTCCTTGCTAGTGTTGAACAAAGTAGTCTTCGTGCAACTCATCGCATTTTCTCTACACAGTAAAAAGAAATTATAATGAATGAAAATAAAAGAAAAACATACAATATTTTACTTGAATTGCCACAGCCCTCCAATGCTATCGGATTTTTCAAAACAGACGGCGTTCAGTCCTTGCTCCAAGCAAGCCTTGAGCGTCGCCAAGCCACTTACTCCGGCTCCAACAATGACTACAAGTGGTCTACTTGAACCTGTCGCCATTGAGCGAGTAAAAGTCGGTGTTTGAACGGTGGATGGCAATATTTGAACCATTTTTTCTTTCTTATCTCGTTTCTTTTTTTTTTTCTTTGCTGAAAATGGGGCTGAAGACTCCTTTGTTTCTGATGTTCAGATTGGACAGTTGTCTACCAGTTGAATCTGCTGGACGGTGGCAGTTAGTAAATGAAAGGCAGTTGG
Source organism: Helicorthomorpha holstii (assembly GCA_013389785.1). Lineage (NCBI taxonomy): Eukaryota > Metazoa > Arthropoda > Diplopoda > Polydesmida > Paradoxosomatidae > Helicorthomorpha > Helicorthomorpha holstii. The sequence goes on from JAAFCF010006680.1 coordinate 16,137,067, forward strand.
TATTTATATGATTGAAATTAATCCTAGTATTATGTCCAAAAACACCATCATTGGTTAGATTTAATATACTTTTAACACCTCATACAAGGTCGGAATTACCAAACTTATTAAAACTTTTTGATAATGACAAGTAATTCCTTCATTTAATCCAACCACAAGGAAATAAGTTTTATTCGTCTGTCATATATTTGTACAGTGTATAATCAATAAAATAAAATTATTAACAAGGTCACAGCTTCTATTGTTTAACTAGTAACAATTGTTACCATTCAGGACTTATTGGGTGCATTGTGCACAACCATTGTCAATTTGGTAATGCGATTGACAATAATATTGTGAATTTGTTATTTATTGGTATGCATTATGTTTATGTCAGTTCTTTGTTTTGATTTTTGTTTGACGTAAATATTTGTGTCATTGTTTTTTTTTTTTGCATGGAAGTTTTTGACTAATTATTAGCAGAATATAATTATAATTGGTAACTTTAAATACAACAACATACCGTATTTTAACACAACATACTGTATTTTTCACAGGTGTTAACAGAAACTTACTTAAAAAAAATTAGTAGACCATGTATTTAATTATAGTGTCGTGGATTAAGAGTTGGATAATTATGCAGTGACATTTACAAAATTTCAGACGGATTAAATCATAATATGTCATGGAGTTGCTAGACATGATAATTAATTTTATTGTTACTTGACCTTGTGGGAACGGTTTTCACTGCGACTTTTAAAATCTTTAATGAGACCTTGATTATGATACTTTACTCAAACTTAATTAAACCATCTTTACGGTTTTTTTTTACACTTCTGCCACAATTGGAGCGATTACAAAATATATTGTACGTGGATCTTAGCATTCTTACATGCAGCACTTATTATTTTAGTTAATTTCTTAATAGGTCAATGAATTAATTACAAATTTATAATAAGACTTAAACAAAGAAAGTGCTGCAATTGCAAATATTTTTTTAGTCATAGGTAAAAATGCTTTAGTCAGATAAAGTGTACTATGATATAAACTCTTGGTTTGAAATGGTTTTTATACGAAAATGTGCTTAGTTTGTTTCTTAGTTGGTACAGTAGTTTGGTTTTTTTTACCAGATGAAGCCACCGGCTCCTTATTAAAATTTATTAATTTATTACTGTACTGTATATAACAAACACTATACAGTAGATACTGTATATATTAGACTTCTAAAAGAATTAGCTCAGCCAATCACAGAAGACAGTTCGAATTCTTTCCAGTAGTTGCTTATTAAATATTGAAAAAATTATAATAAATGTACTAATAAACAACATGCATTTGACTTCGAAATGTCTTAATTCAGCCGAACAAACACAGTCGAAAGCGCTTTAAGTTACTTTCCTGTTGGGGGTCATTTCTAATTTAATAAAAACAAGTACCGGTAATAAACATTATTAATATTATAATAGTCACAGTAAAATAAAGTAGATGTATTGATAAATTAGCTAGAATGTAATACGCAATAACCTAAAATTTGGCAAAATTACATACAGTACGAGGTAACGTATACTATATTGCATGGAATTTTGAATTATTTAATTTCAGTGATTGAACATTTGTCAAAATTTAAAGATAATTTAAAAATCAGTTTGATGTCAAAGTTTAAGTAAGTGTAATCCGTTTAACGCGAACTCGCTTAACACAAAGCAACATTGCAGTCTTGACTAAAGAACAAGCATTTCTATGCATTTTTTTTCTTTTAACACGAAACAAACTAATATAAGTTTTAAAGATTTTATAAAAACAAATAAAAAATCAAAACAATTTATTTGTTTTTATAAAAAAAACTTAAATGCATACATGCATACAGTATGTACTGTATGCATAATGTTTTGAAATGACCGGTGCTCTAAGAAATGTCATGTGTTTTTGTACAGTATGTTTCGTTTAAGACAAAATTCTTCAACACAATGAAATATTTTGGTCTCGACCGTTTTGTGTTAAACGTATGTCAGTGTACAATCACATGTAATTTTATAATGGGTGTCATTTTAATTCAGGTAAAGCATTTTCCCCAAAAACGGTTATTAATGAAGTAAAATATTAAATTAAAAACATAAATATACCAGTACTAGCAGCCAGTTTTTGCCAGTTTTTTAAAATAATGGTATTAAAAAATATTAAAAATCACTATACGTAAGCACTTGACTGTGTCACAAATGTCCCTTTCAATAGCTATAAGTTTTGCGTTTTTTTTAAATAAAAACGATTTAATGGTCGTTTAAATGCATTTCTTTTTATCTTACCTCAACTTCAACACAAAAATTTACGATTGACAGTAAATGATGATCTCACAATTGAAAATACAATTGCATTTACTACAGTTTATTCATTTATATACAGTATAGTACTGCTTATCGGAAAAGTATTTACAACATTTGCTTCATATAGATTTCCCCCATCTCCATTTCCCTGGCAATTTCCCCTCTGACAATTTCCCCTCTGAAAATTTCCACATCCCAATTATCCAATAGAAAATTATTTTGTGATGTATCCATTATCATTCAAATAACTAAAAACAATTTGACTTAGCCAATCGTTTGAGTTACTGTAGATTATTCTACTACAAAGCAGTTTTAAGTAATTAATACTGGCTTCTTTTATTTTTAAATTTTTGATTTATTATGTGCCTACAAAGAAAGTGGAAATAACTTAGTCACGTACAGTAGCACCAGTAATAAAAAGCAAAATTTTATAACTTGAAAATCCAGTATTGACCTATCGTATTGTAAACGTCTAGAAGCAAGATGCATTACCATGGATTGTGATTTTATCAATTTTTGAGTTATTCATTAGTTTTTATTTACATGATATTTTTCAGTTATGTTTGACTAAGTCATTCCGGTTAGTGAATGGGATTAAACAGGACCAATCAGCATACTAATTTATGATGATTTTTAAGAAACAAAAAAAACTGTGATAAGCTAATTTGCCCTGCAATATCCCTTTATTTGTTTTTTTAAGTTAAGCTAAAATGTGACTAAAAATTAATTCCCATCTATAAAGTAGTACCGTTTAGGACGAGAACTGGTAATAAAAACTACTTAAAAAAGGGAGACAATCGAATGAAAAGCTGGTGAGTGATGATGGTAAATTAATTATTGGTTTTTTCGATTGGAGTTTTTTTAGTTCTTAAATTATATGCAAAAATACAGCTTAAAAAAGCTAAATTGTTAAGTTGGTGCACGTTGTTAGGTTGGTTTCCACGTAAAGTTAAGTTGGTTTCCACGTAAAGTTAAGTTGACTTTTTGTAGAAGACTACCAAATTAACAATTTCCGTGTTCAATTCCAAAAATCACAAAAAATCTTAAATATTTGCTTTGTCCTCCTTTCCCTCCAGATGTCTAAGGCTCTATGCTATACAATATTATTAGCATTTTATTTTGCGTCGTGGATGCCTATAAGTTCCGCTAGTGCTGTATATATTAATTTCCAAATTTCTCACTGGTACCACCATAGTGGCAGCACCTTATGACCTATTTATAAAATTACAATTTTAAAAAAATGGCTGATATACGCGTTTTGCTGAGCTTAGTAAATTACAAAGAAACTTTAATTATTGTAAAGTTTTATTATGAAGAAGTGACTTTAATGTCTTTAATTTTAACTTTCTAAGCGGTTTACTGATTTGGAACAGTATTCTATAAGCGAATTTCTTAAATTGGATTTCTTATAAATTCATTGTTTTGTGAGAACATTAAATTCAGAATAAAGTATTATTGATAAGTTTTTTTCAGTTTGTAGGTAATACTGTATCATACAAATGAGGTTGACAGTTAATTTAATTACTTTACAGTATATTAAGTTTTCATAAGACATTTACTTACGGTAGTCTAATTTGAATACCAAATATGAAATTAAATTATAGAGTTTTTTTTTTATAAGTGTTTTACTCGTACCGGTAACTTTTTAAAAGTTTAAAATTCATTAAAAGATGTTCTGTAAATTTCAAAAATTCTAAACTAAGTAAATAACCGATAATATTTAAAAATAACTATAATTTATTCGCAATGGTTTTATGGACTGCATATCTGTTTGTACATTAAAATCATTATTGCTTAATGGAATGTAAAATAAAAAATGTAAACATTTTCGTCTTGATGATGTATAATTATTCTTCGACAATATAAAAAGTGTGAATATGCAACTATCTTCAGCCTTTTTTTAAATACGGTATTATTGGGACTTAAAGCGCATGCGCATGATTATTTAAACTTTCTTTTAATTTAAAATGTTACATTTAAAGTGCTTTTTCAAGTGGAAAATATATTTATTTATAAAATATTATAATAAATGCTATGTTTATTTTAAAGTACAATTTTATAAATAGTAATTTAACGTGAAATTTCCTAGAATCTGTAGGCGTTGACGAAACTTGTATAAAGCCAATCAGACTTCGCCAGATGTATTTGTCAAGTGAAAAGTGGTGACGTTAAGGTTATGTTCTTTTATATAATAAACGAATGAAAGAAATTTTTGTGATACTGTATTAATTTTGTAAATTGTTGTAAAAGTTTGCATTTTAGTTTTGTTATAATTATTCAGACGTTAAAATTAGTTGTTATTAGTTTTATGCAAGAATACATTGTAATAAAATGGTGTGGAATTCGGCGATCATAACTACCGGCATTTTGATGTTGGCTGGAATTTCAATTGTAAATTCGGCAGTAGATGAAAATAACTGCGAAGGTAAACTTATTAATTTAACTGTTTACGATCAATTCCAATGATGTGTGTTTTATGTTGCAGTTTGTGTAAAGTTTATTCGTAATTTTGCAAACACGTTGACCGACGACATTAAGAAATCAAAAGAAAACATTGAAGATGAAATCAAAATCGCCTGTGCACAATCAAGTGGAAAAGATAACCGATTTGTAATTATGATTTATATTACACAATTTTTACCATATAAAATTATTTTTCTATTTAAATATTCGATCATGTGGTCATTAGTATTAATTTAACATCATCGATGTTATTTGTATAGGATAGGCCACGAATCATGTTTCAAAATTGACACAAATGAATGACTTGTATGTTTTTGTCTTTTAGTGCTACTATGTTGGTGGTTTGGCCACATCGGCTACATATATATTACGAGAAATTTCCGAACCTTTAAGTTGGAATATGCCCGCTGAAAAGATTTGCGAACGACTGAAGAAGAAAGATTCCCAAGTTTGCGAACTTAAATATGGTACTTAATAATTAATTACACTAAATTGTACTAACATCAACTAACTCTGCTTTTCTTATTAAAATGCAGATAAACAGATTGACTTCAAAACTGTTGACTTGAAGAAGTTAAAAGTTAAGGAACTGCGCAAAATTTTAGATGACTGGGGTGAAAATTGTGAAGGATGCATAGAAAAAGCGGATTTCATTAAGTTAATTGAAAAGTTAAAGCCCACATATGTTAAGGAAGAGTTATAATAATTGTAAATTTTAACTTTGGTTTCCTGGTCAAGTTTTGGAAGATTTACGAGCATTTTTCAATTTTTTGTTTGTGTTTTTTGTACTGAACTTGAAAAACTTTAGTTTGTGAAATAAATTATTTAACAATTTATTTTAGTTGTGTTGTAGGTAAAGTTTCTCAAATGAAAGTGGATCTATGACCACTCTTGAAGATTAGTTCTTTGTTTAATGTGTTACTATATTACTTTCCCTGTAAACGTTAACACTACATTTTTGCGCTGTTTAAATTTTGTGAATACAGGACCTGGAATGCCTGTCTTGGTGTAAAAACAGCGGATTTGTTATAATCGGCATGTGAGATCCTTTGAGTTCTATTTCTGGGCTTAAACTGCAGGTTGGCAATCTTTATCTCGGCCTATTTTTAGTGTTTTAAGATTTTTAAGCAACTTAATTCATCTGCATTATTTAAATTATGGCGTTATTAATTTTATTGATTTTTCTTTGCTATAGATCATTTTTATTTGGATCATTAGTGTAAGTTTGTGCTGGTAAATTATTCATACAGTTTCATCTTGCACTTTATTAATTATTAATTTAGGTACTGTGCTGTGTGAATATTTTATTTTAAATGTTTGTTTGTTATGGTTTACTTTGACTGTTTAATAAAAATATTACACTTTTTCAAACGTCCTGCGTTTGTTTCTAATGTTATAGATTTCTATAAAATATTGTTTTTTGGTTACCTGTATTTAATATGGATTTTATTGATACAGCATTAAAGATTAAAGAAACATCATCATAAACGATAACTAAAAAAAATTTGTTATGGATTTTATAGTAAAGTATATAGTGTGTTAATAAGAGACTAACTTTCTAACTTTTTTGAATTTTTACTATTGTTTAATGGAAACTAAAGATGAAAAAATATTGAAAACTACAGTACATGCAATAAGTGTAAATGACAAAGTTACCGTAAGTTTGATCTTGCAAGACTTACCTCATAGATTGTTTTCTTAATGTAAACAAATGTTTATGAACATGGTATAGATCTTAAGAATTTTCCACTTTAGACATTCATTTTCACATTTTGGTGGTAAATGCAAACAAAGTTTCACAGTAAATTTGTTCCTTAGAATTGCACAAATTCTTATGATGTTTATTTCACTTTTAAACACTTTTATGTTTATTTTGTAGTTAAAGCAAAAATGTTATTGCCAAGCAATCGATTTTTTTTATATGATGTATATTCCTATTGATTTCATGGGTTAGCAACCAGTGGTAAACTTGTTTTTTCGTATAATCGAGTACACAGTCTTTTGTAAAGTATTGAATAAATGGCAGTTGTTAACCCCATGGATCCATTTCAGGTTACAAATGGTCGACCAAAATAATTGATTGCGATAAAAGAAATTAATGTTACCAAGGAAATGGTTAGTAAGTGATTTCGGCCACTGATGAACCTGTAGAACCTGTAAATTTTATCAAATGCATTTGATAAAACTAGCCATTTTAATAACATATAGCATGTTTAGGTAAGATAAGAAAATCAATAGATCTATTAATAAAAACGGTGCATTAACATCATTTTTATCAAGTGTGCAATGACTATAACTTGGGTAACATATGCGACATCGAAAGTATTCAACTCTTTTTTTACTTTAATTTCCCAAAATTCAATTTTGTTGGCCATTTTCGACGATTTTGAAGCCCTTGGAGATGGATTTCCAGTCTAAAAACATAAAATTCGTAAATTTCAGGTCGGCTTACATCTACAACCGCTGTTATTTTAAAATTTCAAGTAACTTTAAATTTTTTCCAAAAACTTTCAATTTCAGAAAAAGTGGTAAGGCTAGTTTTTGCGTTTTTATCAAAAACTATCGGTATAGGTTTTTAAAAATTGAGCTAAATTAGTGTAATGTAATGTAGTATGCTAACTTCGTTTCCAATGATCTTTTTGTGGTACCGGTAATAAATTTAAAGTTACAGTATTATGGGTTTATTATTGACATTAATTTTATTAACGTTATAAACATGCAAGTTTTAAAGTATTACTACATTTTATAAAACGTTTAACATTTAGTTATAGGCACTAATAATGCAAAATAACAATTAAAACACATTTAAATTAGTCCATTTATTAAGAGATACTGTATAATAATGGTGATGAAATAAACGCATCGCCATTGAATTTTCTTCAAGAAACATCATTATAAACGATAGCTAAAAAAAAATAAATATTAAAAAAAAATTATTTTTTTTATGGGTTTCATAGTAAAGTATATAGTGTGTTATTAAGAGACTAACTTTCGTCTTCTCCGGTGTGGCCGAGTTGGTTTAATCGCCAACTAAAAACAGCGGAACCCTCCTCCCGTCCCATTCCCCTCCCAATGGTTGGTTTAGGTATCTGCTATGGTACCAGGTATATAGGTATGGCATGGACGTCAAGCGCCTTTGAGGCCTTCACCCCGCAGGGGGCTTTCTTCGACCCTGGCTCCCTGCAGGGGGTGGGGTGAGGGCCTCAGAGGCGCTGGTGATGAAACCTTCCTTTGGGGTAAGGGGGGCACGGTCGAGGCGTTTTATTACAGTTTTGGAAGGCGTGACGTCACCTTCTTAGGTACGACGGCAGCGCCACCTACATTGAAACGTAACAAGCGCCATCTTAAATGATTACGCAGTTCAACGAGTAGCCGAGCTTCAGGACGGATGTCCTTTTTTTTTCGTCGCGGGGGAATTTCTTTTTTTTTCAAAAAAAAAAAATCAGCAAAACAACGTCTTAAGATTCTTGTAAGTACTTATATTATTTACTGTAGATTTAGTTTAATTTAAAATATTTCTTATTTTTTAGTGGATGGCGTAGAAGGTCATGGATTCATGACCTTCTAAGGGTCTTCAAAGGGAAATCGTGAACACTGGTAAAATCAATCGATTTCTATTTTTTTAAAAATGCAGTTACTGTATTAGATTTATCGTTTAAGTAGATTCTATAATTTATTATTTTGGTTCTAAAATGTCGTTTAATGGGCAAGCTTTCTTCAAAAAAAGTAATGAAAATTTTTTGATTGTTCACGAAACCAATTGGACTTTCATCATCGCCATCCAATCGAATCTTAAATATACACTTATTTCATAATTTCTATCAATTACAAATGCAATTTCTTAACTAATTTATTTTTTCATAAATTGAATGGTTAAGATAGCTTAATGTTAGCGTTATAGTTATTTCTTTTGAATTTTTATTGCAATTTATCAGCTTTAGTTTTTCAACAGCAAGTGACTTTGAACATCGAGAAAAGCTGACGAAATTTTAAATATGAAACCTGCACGAATATTTGATTAAGTTTTTCTTGATAATGACTGAATTAGTTTATTTCAATGCACTGTATTTTAAAAACAAAAGCATATAATTCTTTTGGTTTGCCGTTTTTCATAGTCTTGTTACATGAAGGATTTTGTATGTTGTGGATCAGTCTGAGAAATGGAATCTACGATCGTTCTTCCATGGAGGATTTCAAACACCAAAAAGGTTACTTTTGAAATGTTTGCAAATTAATATATTTGTTTAATTATTTGGTGTATTTCGGTTTGCAGCTTCTAAAAACTTCAAGAGGTGAAATTTTCCACGAAAAAGCGCAATCTTCTAAATTCGAAATTTAATATCGTTTGTAAATTCGTATATTTCTTGGTTTATATTCGTTTCAATTGTAAGCGCTTGTTTTTGTCATTTTTTTTTGTTCTTTTGCGATTTGTTTGTTCTTATCGTTGTAGCATTAAAGTTTTTTTGAAAATACTTTTGGCCCTTCCAGCACCCGTACTTTTTTCAACAATCATCGCAGCAGGGGGAGAGCATTCTTCAAGTCCCCGCGCATACTTTTTCAATGGCAACCACCTGCGCCAACACTTAGCTATTTTTCCCCCTGCCCTTATGGGCTTCCGTAGTTTTTTCCTTTTTTTTTCCCTTGGTTTTTTTTTCTTCCCATGTTTTTTTTTTTTACCTTTAATTTTTTTCCCTCCGAAATTTTTGAAATTTAAAAATTTTATTTTTATTGAAAATGTTAAACTTACAAAATGGTTCCAAAATAAAACGACCTGAAAATAAAACGACTTGAAAAAAAAACGTACAAAACAAATCGATTTCAGGTCAAGACAAGTAAAATTTCGAAAATAGAAAAGTCATAAACGACTACCCAGTAGTTGAGAATCAGCTGGCAAGGAAATTTCGAAAAAGGGAAAGTCATAAATGACTACCCAGTGGTTGAGAAACATCTTGGCAAAAAACCTATATAGACATATGAAAATGTATAGAAATAACTTAACAGCATATGAAAGTGTATAGAAATAACATGCATATAAACTAACTGATAAATGTACGAGTTTGATGGATTTTTTGAACATCTAAATCCAAAAAACAATGAATAATTCAAATGCTTGCGCATGCGTAGTTACAAATACAATTTTGAAATTTAAAAAAAAAAAATTTATCATGTAGGAGACTCGAACCTGCAGTTGCTACAACAGAAATTTCTGACAATCACACTCGGCCATCAGAACATTACATCAATTGATGTCATACATTTGGTAGCAGCTAGTAAAAAGTGCAAATTGAACAGCATTCTCCCCTAAAAAAAATTAAAAAAAAAATAAATTAGCAACTACGTGATTATTTTACTAGTAAATGCCACTTACCCCATGAAAAAGATGAAAGTTTGGCTTTGCACTCTTTCCTATCTGCTTTGTCCAAAATGTTCGACCAATAACAACGCACTCTACAAATATCAATAACATCGCTTTTTTTCTGAGTTTGTCGATCAAACTTATTTTACGTTATTACATTATTTTACGCATTTTTTTAAAAAAAATAATAGAAAACTACGTTTTGAAAATAAGACAAGAATAGCGCTCTTAAAGGTAGGCTTTTCAATTTTTACACATCTATCGCATAATGTCAAAAAAGCAACCATACAGAACCTGGAAAAAAAATTAGTTTTAAAAATAATGTTTTTATAAACTGTTTTTAAAAAATCTTACCAACGAAGCTATAAATCAAGTTTAAGCCCATCCAAATTAGAAAAGTTTAATAACTAGTAATAAGATTGTTGCAACTTCCGTCGATACAGTACGACTCTAAAATCAAAATAAAATTAGTTCATGATTAAGTAGTAATCAGTATTTAATCAAAGTTTTTAACACTGCTTAACTTCTCAAATGGCAGAATGTCTAATATACTGTATGGTCACAAACTGCAGGAAATTAAATGACTTTCAAATCACATTACCACATCTACAGTAATTCCTTAATAATTTGATTGAACATTTATGCAATGACGGTACCGTAACGGTTTCTATATTACGAACTAAATTCCAATGTAGTTCAAAAATCAGATCGACTACAAAAGATTGAGGATTGGAGATTTAGGCGAGTATGAATATACAAAATAAAGAAAAAATAAATGACTTATGTCATAGATGCAGTACAAACTAATAACTAACGCATTTTAAAACTCGACCATTAAATCAGACACGCAATTGGCTCAGTGTCAAAGTCAATTGTAAATATGCAAATTAATGAAAATTAAATCTGTGCAATGGTACTTTGAACATGGCATTGGTTTCTTGTTTACGATTTAAGGCTCCATTTTAAATTAAATATACTAAATTGGAAATTTTAGTAACTTTTTTAATGATATTAAGCATTTGTGAAACTTGATGGCACAAAAAAAAAGTTTAAAAGATGAAATAAAAATACTTAAATATAAGCATTACAAAAATCAAAATATGGCTACTCACCAGATTATTGGTAGTTGATCCTTGGTCCATTTTGCAAATTTTCTCGATGTATCGACGATCCATTTACAGTACTGTATTACAATTTCCCTTTGATTTCTCAATTAACGATGAAGAATTGAAAAATTGCATATTATTGCACTAAAATACATGCACATTGTACTGCGTACACAAACTTAAAAATTTCGTTTAATTGTACTGTAGCTTAATCAATTGCCGCTTCATCGAAATGATTAAATTTGTTACCAAATCACAATGCATCATCCATTACTTTTAAAAAATTAAAAAAATGTTAAAGGAAATCAAGTCTCGAAGCTTCATTATTCAAGTTGAAAATACAGTATTTCGAAGGAGTGAAAAACTTGCACGTACCCATGGAACCATTGCTTAAGTCTAAATTAAAATGAAATGACTGGTAGGCGTCATTTACTAATCTGACGTCACGGTCGACCTAAATTAGTTCCACCTATTCTCTAATTTAAATATTTGATTAAACATAACTTTCTTATAAAATAACCTGTATAACTACCCAAAAATTAAATGTCTTAACAGTATAAAAATTAGTTAAAAATATTTTTCGATTGTAAAAGAATGTTTTTACTGATTGGACATCAAAGTTTGAGCAATTATCGACCAAACGGTGCAAATCACCGTGTT
>JAAFCF010006680.1:16158948-16170745 GCA_013389785.1 Helicorthomorpha holstii
ATTTAACCAGCACTATAAAATTCATTAAAAAAATTATTTAAATTACAAAAATAATGCCAATTTAAAATGCAATCGACTTACCTGTTCAACCAAAATGCAGCTCAAATCTTCTTGATCGTTTTTAATGGCAGAGTAGGTGTCTTCAAATTCTTCATCACCATGATCAATTTTATCAAAAAATCCAGCCAAGTCGTCTGAAACATCAGTTTCAGGCAAGTTGTTGGCAGGTTCAGATGTATACGTTGTGTTTTTAGCTAACAAGATCACAATAAAATAATGTTAAATGACTGATGTTTAATAAATTAATGTAATTAATTACCGGTAAAGACCGACCATCTGAAGATGATCAAATCATCTTTTGTGACATCTTCCCTGTCCACATTGGTTCTTAACCTGCAGTTTTGAACAACTGGATCTTTCAGTAATTTTTGCAGTACATCCTAACCTACAAGATTAAACCAAAAGTTACCATATCAAAAATTTAATTATCTTTTAATTATTTTTACCACAATATATTTATTCTTTTTTCTTTTTTTTTTTGACGATGCCGGAAATTCTATGGCAAAATTCCGGAGTTGAATACAATATTTAGAGATGGGCGACTCTGGAGTCGACTCCCTATGTGACATCAAAAACGTCATTTATAAGTCATAGACTTATGTTATGTGACGTCATTGAGAGAGTCGACTCCACTGTTTAGAGTCGAGTCGCCCATCTCTAACAGTATTATTCTGCTATAAGGCGCCATACATTGTCAATGGCGCGAAACTTTACGAAATTCATTTTCTACTTTTATTTTGTCGATTCTGCAGTGTGTGTAAATGTGTAAAGAACAGTATTCGCAAAATTAATAGCTGAAGTATAAAATGGTATCAATTATTCAAGATCACGGTGTTAACGAGCGATTGTCTCGAAAATTTTACGACAACAAATGGGAGTTTGGCTTGCTATGGGGTCTGCTTAATTTTGGCTTTGCTGCCATAATCCTTTTGGATATGTAATGAAATTTTGCATAATATACAATTGTTAATAATGCTAATATATTCCTAAATTATAATGGTTGTTTTTGTTTTCAGTTATGATGGTTTGGTTTCGCAGGTTCTGATTTCAATTTCTCCTATGCTTTGGTATTTTGGTAATGAATTAAACAGGAAGTTTAACAACAATAAATATACTCAGGTTTTTTTGTTTAAATAGAAGGTGGATTGATGGTACTTTTACTGATCAATGCCATCTACGATATTGTTAATTATTTTCGTATTCGATGGATGCCACCCCTTCCAATTTCTAAAAGTCAACAACTTTTGCTTGGAATTGATCCCAGTCGTGGTACATCACTTGTTATTTAAAGTAATATAAAATAATGTTACCTCAATTAATTCAACATCTTTATTGTAGATCGTGGATTTGTTAATGACCTTCCTCCAGCAAACGTCACTCCTTCGGTGAGAAGTCCTCCTAAATTTGATGTGGGTAACTTTTTTTATTCTTCAACGCCGAAAGTTTCTCCATCACCGACTATATCAGCCTTGTGGTCATCTTCTTCCCCAAAGTTTGCTTTATTATAGTTTAATTTTGTTTAGAAATAATCTTGATTTGATTTATTTTAATAGTCACTTGCCGTTTAATCTTAACGAGACTTCAATGACGTCTACCACTGCATCTTCATGGGACTATATTGACAATGATGCCTCATTCAAAAGAAATCGTTCAGCTTTAATGAACACTTCACCAAGTAATGTGATTTTTTTTAAACTTTAATTTGCATCATGCTAGTTACCAGGGTACCTTTTTCCACATTTACAGTAAAAATGGAAGATGTAATTGCAGATGAAATCACCCTTTCAAGATTTCTACGCGAGAGAGGTGCTGGTGACGAGATTCTTGACACTTCCAAAGATACGTCATGTGCTTTAAATTCATCGTCTGGAATATGGAACCAGTCTTCACCACAAGCCTCCTTGTCTCCTATGAAAATGCGTTATCAACTGTCTATTAGAAGTCCAAAGTCAAGTTCCTCCAATTCAGAATCCGATCCGTTAAAGTTACCAAACGGAGAATTAGCATGGTCAAAAATGGGAATTTCTGTTGATCAATTGATAAGCTGGATTGGAAACTTAAGAAAGGTTTGTTATATTATTATCAAAATAATTTTCTGTAAGGAAATACCACCGATGCTTTAATCTTTTAGTGGCTTAGCAAAACCATTATTTCGCCGTTGGTTTCGGAAATTTCAACTGTAAACGAATTACTGCGTTGGCAAGGAACCCCAGACTTGCAAATTGGAGGTAAATACGAAATACTTTTCTAGAATGTAATTGCACTAAAAACATCGCATTCAGAATCATCGTTAAATGCTTTAAAACTGAGAACCAAAGGACAAAATATTCAGTCACTGACAACGCTGATGCAGTATTTAGATTTGACTCCAAACCAAGAATATTTAGTGCAACGTTTAAAAGGTTTGTTTGTGTAGGTTAAACTTATGCCCTATTCTAAACTGTTATTATTTTCGTTTTAGATTTGGAACGCGGTGGTTGTATGAGCGAATTTAAATGGAACAGTGGAGGAGATTACAAAGGAAAACCTTGGAGCGAACATTTCCCAACCGACAGTGCTGTTAGTATTACTTTTACTTTGTTAATAGTTACTATGATTTTTCTAAAATGAACATTTTTAGATTGTTATGCATTTATTTTTTACTTACTTGGACACCCATTCTCCTCTTTCACATGGTTTTCCAGGAGGAAGGGCCGTCTCTTCTAAACATTTTGTCCAGACTCCTGACAAATTAGGTGCTAAAAATAACAATGCGAATTATATTACGTCATAAAGACATTATTCTGAACTTTGATTTTTTTTCAGATTTCTCTTTAAAAGATGCCCTTTATATTTACCAAAGTACAATTAGTCCTCCACATTACCAAATGGTTGTCGGTGAAACCGTATACGAGCTGCAGAAAGTAAGACATTCTATATAATTTTGCAATTAATTAAAATTGAATATGAGAATGAACGAAAAAAGTATGATCCTCTAGACTATGTATACTGTATTTCAAGAAAGTAGCTTGTAACATTGTTAGCTTGAAATTGGTTTGGGAAGATGAGATTTCACTAATTTGAAATCCCAATATTAAGTGAATGGACCGATGTTTGGACGACAAAATATTTAACTGAATAAAACATAATTGATCGTTAATCCTGACGGAAAGCTGAAAGTTTCATGAATTTATTCAGCAATATATTTTAACATTTGATTACAAAAAAGCAAAAAAATGTCAGTCTAAAATCGGTACTCGATTCACTTAACGTTGTAATTTAAAGTTAACAGAAACTCCACTTTCCAGATGAGCTAACATTAAATACAAGGGTATATACGACCTCGACGATCACATTGTAAGGGAAAATATAACTTCAAGTTTCTGCCATTCTAATTTCATGAAAAACTCTTTTAGGGAAGAAACAACATGTTTAGCGCTATCTTGTTATTTCTTTACCACATTAAAGTCAAAGAAGATGGAATGCTAAAGTAATAAAGTAAAAATTAATATTGTTTTGCTATAAAAACTAATCGATTTTTTTCTTTTTAGACGAGTGAACTTGGGTCCTTCTGGTCTAAATGTTTTGTGGGTGATAAAAGACTGAAAACGTGCATTGATTTGCCATTTTATATAAACAATAAACTGTTAATTTCTTAAGACAAAAAGCGACGATCTTTCTTTTATTTTTCTCACTCAACTACATTACAAAATAATAACACGTGCCCAAAAAAAATCTGTTCTCGAAGTGTCAAAACATGAGTATGGTTGACTTAAAAACATCATCCGTGACTGATCCTACTCCGGTGGATTTTTCAGTAACAGAATCATACAAATCGTCCACGAAAACTACTATCGACGTTTCGTCAATTTTCATTGCATCTGCTGCTCAAATCAGATACAACTATTATTTAAAGACGTCATTAGTAGCCATTTTTGACACCTCACCGTCTTTACAAGCTGATCGAAAAACAAATAAAATGCCTTTTTTCAAAAGAACTAAACGTGGAAGAGGGATCCAAAAAGGAGTATATAGAAATTCAATTGGCAAAATTTGAAAATGTTAGTACAAATTACATATCGTTCCGTTTTTTTGAACACACACAAATAAATCCCAAAATGTTTGGAATGCCTTTGCACAAAAATTAACATTCGAGTGAAGTGACTCAAACTTAGAAATTTAAGAAAATTCTTTTTTCAAGAAAGAAAAAAGGCTGACTAAGACCATTTTAATTTAAGAAAACTTTTTGCGTTTCATGATTTTCAGGGAATGATGAGTTTGATGATTTTGAAAACATTTTAGGGGGTCGAAAAAAGAATCTTCTTAAATGTCCTTTTCCAAAGAGATTTACGATTTTAGATACACTACTGGTTACCACAGTTCACCATCTTTTTCTTTCGGTGGTACTTCAATCACCCTCGGTTTATCAATTATTCTAGCTGTTCGGTTACCTTTTTCCACAATACCTATAATCCATGCCTGATAACCTTCTTTCTTTTCAATGTCTTTACAATACGCGGCTGCTTGTTCACGAGGCAAACAAATTAAAAGACCTCCTGAAAAACACCAAAAAGTAATGCGTTTGTTAACGTACAAACTTGTAACAAAATAAATCTCTCCTTTTTTATATCTATATGGCTCGGACGTCTTTTACATAACTATCACTCCAGAGCAACATCTACCACAATTCAGTCAAAATCAAACTTTACCTGAAGTTTCAGGTGAGTGACCTTGCAATAGTTGAAATGTGTTTCCGCATGCTTTTGCCACTGCTGACATCTTGGCGATTACTGGAAGATTGTGGATGACAAAACTAACTTCATTCTTTTGATTCCTAGCTAGATTTTGTGCATGGCCTAATAAACCAAAACCGGTAATGTCAGTAGCGCCATGAGCGTTGTATTTATGCATCAGACGTGCGGCTGTAAAAATATCCAATAATATTTATACTTTTGTGTAATTATATACTATTTTACTAATGTTATGATAAATACCTGTCCTGTTTAGTCTGGCCATACTATCCATTGCCCTTTGATAAGCTTTAGTTACATCTTCTTCACTAACTACGAGTTTAATACGATTCCATCGGTCACTCTGGTTCAACCATTGATAAGCATGCACTGCCACTTGTGTTCCTAAAGGTTTTGTTAGGACTAAAACGTCTCCCACAACGGCACAATCGGGGCTAGAAATACGAAACTAATTTTAAACTCAACTAAACAAATAAAATGTCGATCGAATTCATACATTATAAATTCATTTGGTTGGCAAACCGTGGTAGCTACTCCACCAATTGTCACCCATGGATTTTTTACTGTTTGTCCACCTGTGACATCAGCTCCAGCTTCCATGGCACAATCCTACAAAAAATTTGATTAAAAAGAAATGTCTTGTTAATCTACAATATTATCTGAAACATGCATAATCATTCAATCATTGTAAATTTTTTTTCATAATAAATTTAGCTGACAAAAATCATTATTTAATAAAACTAAATGTTTAAAATACCAGAAAACCAAAAAATAAATCAATGAAGTTTAAATACTGGGTTTCGTTTATGTCAAAAACCAAAATACTTCGCTTCTTAAACATTAATCAACATTAATGGAATGGAAATAATGTTCTTTAAAATTCGTCAAAATTACGGAAAAATTAAAAAATTAGTCTTTCTAAAATAAAACTTACACGAAATCCTCGCATCATCAAAGGAATCACAGCATCTCTTTCTTTTTCTGTCATTTGTGTACTAACTCCCAGCAGCATCAGCATATTGTCACATTCAGTAACTCCCATTGCGTAAAGATCACTTAGTACGTTAGCTGCGGCAATTTTTCCCTGAAGTCATATGTCAATATACAAACGACAACTTTAATAATAATAATATAAGATTTCTCACCATTATGTACGGGTCATCCACCAAAGGGTAAAAGAAATCGGTAGTTTGCACTAGTGATAATCCACCATGGCGTAACGGAACGATTGCAGCATCCATTCCAATTCCTGTAGAAGACAACAAACTTCACTGACAGTTTCAAAAACCAACATTTAAATTACCACAATGACAGTTCCCATTACAAACGGTGGCAAACATTTAAAATATGACAATATTATAAAACAAGACATTGTTTTGCCAAAACAGAACTTGAGCTACTGCTTTCTATTGCGATCAAAGATACCGGTAACCAGTAATCGATCTTTTTGCTTTGAACATTGTGGATTTGGTTATTTGGAGAATTTTTTTTCTTTTATATAGCAACATAATGCCATTGCCTACTGTCATGTTTATTGACAGCACCACGTGTTAACAACACACACGTTTGTGCATGTTTATGTTAGTCTATCAATCAACCACATTTCATCGAAACACTTGAATTTCTATTGTTACTTACCAATCCTTGGGATCTCAGTGAGGTGCATGTAATTGGAAGTTGGATCATCGTGAATACTTTGTCCATCGGCTTGAAGTCCCTCCAAGAGTTTGAGCAGAGTCTCTTGAGGGACTTTACACCCTCATCCTCTCAATTCTGCAAAATTTGTAAGCCGGAAATTGGGATCCAAGTCGTGATCAACGGGATTGAAGGGGCGACGAATGGCCAAGTGAGTAGGGTTAGCGGCTAATTCCAGTTCAGCTGTAGCCATACTCTGTTGAGGAATTCCCGCGGCCTCCATGGCTAATGTAATCGGTCCTCCGTTTGGGTACGCCAGTTTGAATTTTTACTTCAAATTCGCAAATAAATTTTTCAAAATTTCAGAATTGATGAAATCAAGATTACTACCCTTCGACCTCTCCTTAGATCAGCTTCAATAAAACAACGGTCGGGTGACAATGCCCGGATGATACCTTGCCTTACAGTGATGCAATTATGGGGAAATACCATCAATAATAGCTACCATATTTATATTAGAAATAATTATCTTCATGTTTTTAGCTATTTAATGACTGGTGCCTCATCTATAACTGCATACCATGTTTTATAAAAAAAAATTCAATATATTTAATGAAATTATATAATTGAATTGCTTTGAAATCTACTTACGTTATATTGCAAGAAGTAAGTTTAAAGGGATTGGCAACATCAACAGGCCCGTCGCAAAATTGAGCTTTCACTACTCCTCATCTGTAGCATGGTTTTTGAAATACCACTTGCTACAAAAGCGCCCCTAATAACAACAAATTAATTTATATAAATTAAAAGAGGGCGCTTTAATCGAATACAACTCTTATGTATACACTTTCAATAAACATTTTAACATGTAAATAGCAATAATAAAACGGAATACATGAACGACCCTATATCAGTGGGATTACGTTTTATTATGGCGGATGGCACAACTTTGATGAAGGCGTAGAATATCGTAATTTTTTGCAAATACATATCAAATAAAATAAGTTTTCTATCAAGCCAAAATAACACTTAAAATCATAGGGAAAACAATGTTTCCATCGAAAATCGCGCGTTTTTAACCCAGAAATTTATGAATTGTTGTGTCACTAAGTTTTTATTTTCGAATATTATCTTGTGTAACCAAGCTCAAGGCGAGGGCCATCCAATAAGAATAATAAAAGGGGAGAAATTCGAAGTTCCCAAACACAAAACGGCGCTTAAAATGTGACCATTTCAAATATGACATAATGATCTTTCATTCGTTTCACAGAAAGTTTTAATTAAAGAAATTTATTATATATAATATATGTACATGTTAAGATTTTCGTAACATCATAATATAAGTAACATGATTTATTATGTATTTTGTACATAATTATTAAAGTTACAGGTACCTAATTGTCTTGATGAACTTTACTCATATCCTCATATTTAATTCCTTCCACAACTCGTCCTCGTAACGGCCCCTATTTCATAAACAATTTAAAAAACATTAGCTAATAAATTAACATAAATACGTAGCTAACTTACTGAATCGATTTTGAGAGTACAACAAAACTTTTTTTCGTTCAAACTAACAAGTTCTGCAAATTCATTGCGATATGCACCATTCAAAATGCGAACCCGTTTACCTAAAAAATATTGAAAACGAACTTAATTTTGGATATTAAACAAATTTTGTAAAAACTAAAAAAATTTTTTAACGCAGTGTTAAAATCAAAAACCTGCTCAGTGTGTTAAAAATTGACTGAATCTCAATATTCATTAAACATTAAATTTGTGACAAACAGAAAACTTTTATACCTAAAATGACAAATTTTGTTCCTTAATTTTATTAAAAGTGAAACTTGTTTAAAAAAAAAAACCAAACTTCACTTTTATTTATGGTTAAGTAATTTATCTCAGACATGGGAAATTCTGGGGTTCACCAGATTAAATCTTACCGATGGCTGGAATCACTGTTTCCAAGTGTTCTTGATCTAGTTTGACTACAGTCTTGGTATCAATTATTTTGACTTTAGCCGCATACTTATCCACTACTTCCTACGTTAAAAAAATTATTGATTAGCATACAAATTTAAAATAAAGATTTTCAACCAAACTTTTTTGTACCTCCACAACTCCTTTCCTTTTGTAATATTTTTCACCTAAATCTTTTGTAACGATTTTTACAACAATTCCCTGTAATATAATTATTAAATAATTATTATCGAAAATTGTAATACTGTGTTTAACGACTGAAAAAATTATTTACATTTTGTAGCCAGTAATCTTTCCTATTTTTAGCCTCTTTTCTTTTCTCTTCTTCTTTAATTAGGTCTTCTATGCCACTCATTTTAGACTTTTTAGTTAGATGCAAATCCTTTCCATCTGCTTCCTGTTTTCTTTTAGATTTGTCTTCTTTTTCTAGTGGATTTGACGTAGAATGATCACTAAATAAAATGTATTTTAAATATTATATATTGCATTATTTTCCTCAATCATAGTTAACTTACGCTAATGTTTTCACTTTTTTAGGAGCAAATCCGACTGGTACCGCAAATGCAACTACAATAATATAAAACAATAATTAACCTATAGATTTAAATTCACTTCTGGATTATATTTACTTTTTTCGTCTTCGTTCGCTCTTTTCAATTCAGTATACTCCGGTTCATCTTCCGGCTGTTTTTGGTCTTTTGCACGTTCTACTTGCTGTTGAACAAAATCGGCAATTCGTTCTTCGTCGTCTTTGTCCATTTTTTGCTTGGTAGCCAACGCTTCTTGTCGTCGAAGCGTTTCTGGGTCCCTAGAAAAAATATTTAAATTTACTATCTTTTTTGGTACCTTTTTTATTCTTTTAAACAATTTTATTAAAACTGATCTTACCTGTCAATATACGTTATGAACCAGCCTTTTTCAGTTTGTTCAACCTTACAATTTCCCGTTCGTCCCAAGTGTTGAACGAATCCTGTCAACGACAACCACTTCGTAGAGTTCATGTGTATATGATTTCTGTCGTGAATGTACTCTTGATAAACAACGTTTGCCTGAACTCTTCTTGTTCCTGTAGTTTAAATTAAAATCATCATTATAGCCCGATATTTTTATTATTTAAACTATGAATGAACATACCAAACCGTCTTTTTAACAAATCCATAAATGCTGTTTGAAATTCTCTAAATATAATAAAAAAAAGCTGTGTTATGGATTGATCGCTCCTAACCCAGTAAATATTGATTCACTTACCCTGAAAAGCTTCCTAAATACTGGCCAGGATTATCAGCAAAAAGCAACAGCTGCCTTTGATGAGACTCTGACATAGTGTGGCATTTAAATCCATTCTAAAATGTCATAAAAACTCATTATCGTACATTACATGTTACACGAAAATAATACACACTTACCTCATCGCGACACTGTTTTTGGCACATTTGGCAATACCAGCGCAATTTCTGGAGTCCTTTTGCTTTAATACGATTGGCAATTGCCTTTGGTGTCATAGCTTCGTGTTTTCCCATTTCAAACCACTATAAAGTCTACTATAATACGAAAATAATGCTTCTTAGAGTTACAACGTTCCACCTAACACCTGTAATAATGTACTGTGTTATCGAATAACCCTAAATCAAACTATTATCATTTTACTTACCAAAGATTTAATTTAAGGTACCCAGCAAGTAAACACTGCACTTACAAATTATAATCCAAACGTCACCAATTAAACAATTATAAATTAAATCCTACAAAAACACACGAAAATATAGAAGATAAATATCCGCAGCCAAAATTTTCAAAGATTGAGTGAACTGAGTCTGAGCTAAATGCGATTAAGAAATACGTCAAAATATTCTAAAGCGGTTATTCGTCGTATTCAACTTCCTATCTACGTGATACTGAAATTTACTGCTCACAAAATAGAAAAGAATGACGTCAGATAATACCACCAATGATAATCAAGTCGTATCAAATACTATAGAAGTACGGGTACTTCTATAGTATTTGGTCGTATGCATATTTTTCAGGCTAGCTGAAGTAATCCCCAGATTCGGAATCGTATTTTCAGTAGCTATATCGATACATTTCGATCGATAGAATTGCATTGGGACGCAACGCAAATTATGGGAATCATTATCCTAGGGGGATGGGCAATCATTGGCCCACGAGTTATTTCAAATATGTACTTGACAATATAAATAAATATTAAATAAAATTACATTTTTATGAGCAACTCTCACATGTTTGAATTTTTAATTTAATTATTAAATAAATATACTATTACAAACAAATATTTTTTTCAGAATTAAAGATCATATCATGTAAGAGCACTAATAAAACAGGTAACAAATACAAAAACATTCACAAAATTAATTTAAAAAAATAAGTTATAAAATGGCACCTCTAAAAACAACTGCTAAATTTAGCCCATAACAAGGGCTTTTTACTATAAAAATATAAAAAGTTCTAACATCTAGTTTCAGAACTACAGAGCTCTGTAACTTCCACTATAGCTTAACTCTTGAGGCAAAATTTCATTCACTAATTTATATTTTAAGAAATGAAGTTATGAAATGGCACTCATAACTAAATATTCAAACTTTAGCCCATAACTAGGGCTATTTACTATAATTACTGTCAAGGAAATGTCATTAAAATGTCATAAAATGTCATGGAAATGTCATAAAAATGTCATGGAAATGTCATAAAAATGTCATGGAAATGTCATAAAAATATCATAGAAATGTAATAAAAAAGTTATTAAAATATCATAAAAATGTCATGGAAATATCATAAAAATATCATGGAAATAAAAAAATGTCATGGTAATGTTATAAAAATGTTATGGAATTATAATGGAAATGTAATAAAAATGTCATGGAAATATAAAAATGTCATGGAAATATAAAAATATCATGGAAATATCATAAAAATGTCATGGAAATATCATAAAAATGTCATGGAAATATCATAAAAATGTCATGGAAATATCATAAAAATGTCATGGAAATATCAAAAAAATGCCATGGAAATATCATAAAAATGCCATGGAAATATCATAGAAATGTCATGGAAATATCATAGAAATGTCATGGAAATATCATAAAAATGTCATCGAAATATCATAAAAATGTCATGGAAATATCATAAAAATGTCATGGAAATATCATAAAAATGCCATGGAAATATCATAAAAAGGTCATGGAAATATCATAAAAAGGTCATGGAAATATCATAAAAATGTCATGGAAATATCATAAAAATGTCATGGAAATATCATAAAAATGTCATGGAAATATCATAAAAATGTCATGGAAATATCATAGAAATGTCATGGAAATATCATAGAAATATCATGGAAATATCATAAAAATGTCATGGAAATATCATAAAAA